>CM051028.1:17418700-17783700 GCA_027627225.1 Congeria kusceri | reverse complement strand
TAATCAAGTACACGCACTTGCTGTTGCTATTTTGACTCACTTTAAATATTTTAACTATATTTGCTAGTTATAATACATTTTTTAGTTAATTTTATTAAGTCACTGTACATCATTGTAATGTGTTTGTCTGTTGATGGTTTCATAATAATAGTTTAGCATTTGTATCACTCTAAAATGTTTTCTACTATATAACTTCAATAGATGAATAATAATGAACTTATTAATAATGAACTGATTAAATAACTGGGAAATTCTTCTCTCGTGTCGTATTTCCTTGTAAGGTTGTGTTTTGCAGCATTGTAATGCATTTGCCTCGTTATTTCTTTGCATGGAGATAATTTTTATTCCAGTATTTTTCTATTTTAGCCCTTCAGTAATCACCATGAACAGCAATCGCGCGCAAATCGCTTTCGGCCGAAACTTCAGCTTGCAGAGGGAGCTCGAACACAAGTGTCTCACCATCCGACGGGGTTTTAAATACAGTCGACGACGACAGGATGCCTTCGAGGAGGAGTGCGTGGCTTCGCTCTACAAGTTGCTTCTGTACGCAAAGGAACGCCAGGAGAAGGAGGTGGATCCACAGGAGTCTCCGTCGTCACCGCCGACGACGACAACGCCAGGATCAGTGACGCCATTACGTAAACAGCAGAGCCCAAAGAGACCATATTCTGTGTTTGAAGTTCGCAAAACGCCGGATCACTTGAAAGAAGATCAGGATAGACCAGGAACTTCAATGACGTCATCAATGTCCGCTAAGTCTTATAGACAGTCATACAGCTTTGCAAAAGATGGAATGAACATTGGCCGAACCAGACGCGAGCGATACTTGCAAACGAAGGCTATGAAAGAAAAGGAAGAAACGAATGCTCACGTGCTTGTGGAGCGTCTTGATGCCGAAGGTCGATATAACATGGACAATTACCAAATAGTAGGCGACCGTAACATAGAAACAGATGACAGATCATCGAAACTCACCAATACATTGCAAAGAGCTACCTCTCGCCCGCAGTCGGTTTTAGCTCCTTCAGACAGAATGCAGACTCCTGCTTTACAACCCAGTCGTGCACATCAGTCAAGCCCCATGTCATATAGCGTTCACAACGACAATAACGCTGCATTGGCTTCTCCTAGATTTCTGACCAGACCTCATACCTCTTTAAGCAAGGTGGCTCATGGTTCACCAAAGGTGACGTTTGAACATACGCAAGAAGTCAACCACATAATTCTACCAAAAGGAACGACCCGGTCACCACAGCCTGAAATGCCCACACGTATGATCATTGCAGAAAATAAACTTTCCGTCAGCGGGCAGATGTCCCCTATATCGGTAAAAATTACAGCGACCAAATGCGAAACACCCTATCTTCCGCGGCCCGAGACGAGCACACCTAGACCGGATTCAGCGTTCCTGGAAGCCGATGAAGACGAGCTTATCCCTCTGTCAGAAGATGACCACGAGCATCTGAAAAGTTTAACCAGTCCAGACCACACCAGACCGGTTACGAGACAGGGTGCAAAAAGTGCTCCTACTGGTACTGAAGAAATGACATACGAGACGCTGAAAAACTCAACTGAGAAAACTCAAGTGTTCTTGACCGAGTACTCAAAGAAATCCAAAATATTTGGATACGTTGTCAAAACGAATGGATCCAATATAGCATCACGTGATCGTGTTCGGTCTTTCCGGTCACCATCTATTACATATCAGGAACTGGCTTCAATCAAAGCCAGCATAAAACAGCACGAGTCTCAAACCAAGGCGATACTGCAAAGAAGTGGAAATCTCAGTAAATATGTCAGCAAACTAGCTAATGCCAGTTCGGAGAGAGAAACTCGTGCAGAACTGGTCAGCAAACTGGATTCCAAGAAAACGCTTTAAAAAAAGACCCCATTCACGGAGTTGAGCAAATAATATAGATAGGAATTTATGTCTATGATCTGTAGTGTTAATATTGTGTTAGTTTGTATGTACTGAAATTGACATATAATAAGTCAATTAATTGTTTCTAAATATAATCATGTTTGTGTCGCCTGAAAAGGCGACATATAATGGTTACTTTTTGGCGGCGTCGGAGGCGGCTGCTGCAGCGGAAAGCTTTTACACTTTCACTCGTGGCCACGCCACTCGGGAAATTTTGTTTTCTATGACCACTAATGAAATAAAATACGATCATACACTGAAATCAACCAATATCATCTTTATGTTCCATACGCCAGAAGTTACAGTAACATATGACATCTTGAGTAGCAGCTGTGAATCGTGTCTATGGAATTCTGATTGTGCCATTTAAATTTGACGACGATGCGACAACACGACTGAGTGCATTTCGCTTCTGCGCTCTGATAAATTGTTTAATACGCGAAATTTAGAATTTAGGCGATAAATATCGCCCTAAATGTTGTAAAATTTATTGTCGCGTTGTTGCAACTTCGCCCGGACAATATGCATGATATGATCTGGAATATCGCACCGATATTTATATTTTACCCAGGCACCACCTGACAGATATAACTCAACATGGGAGCATACACCTTTGTTTCGTTGTTGCGATTACAAAGCGACAAAATAACTGGCAGAATCAAGATTCCGTATGTCTTCGCGGCTTCTAATTGTCGGCAAAGGTTTGAATCGTGTCTTTTCGGTTTTCTGTAAGGGCAACCATTATTTCACCCATTCGACTTATGGATATGCAAGCACGAACACGCGAGAAATAAGGAATGTAGTCACGATGCGATCGGTGGAAGACACGATGCGACGTCGTGAAAACAATGCGACGGCGTGAGAATACGATGAAACGAGCGAAATAAATATCGCTTGGGCGCATCGTGTACTCGCACTGTTGCATCGGGTTTTCGTCCCTTAACACCGTGTCGTCACCGTGTCGTCATATGGCGAAACAGCAATGACACTAAAGGAGGACCGTAGGACACCGTTTACTACCGTCATATTAGGACAAACTAAACAGCTCCATCTTACGCACACTCACACACTCACGCACGCACGCATGCGCGCACACACACACATTTTTATTACTTGTTACATGTAGATCCACACTTCAGTAATTCAAAATATAAAGATATCCGAAAATACCATAGTCACGGTTAATGTTTTAGATTAGTTCGTGCGAAACACGCTACGAGAAACAACAGAAAGAACTGCAAAATCTACAAACAATCCAAAATCAACAAGACCAGGTCCGTGTAATTTTCTTATTATAGTAAATGCAGTGCTAAAATAATTTTACATTTTAAAGTCAGATAGATCTAATATTAATAGCATTCTTATACACGTTTCTAATTTATAATGGATATTTTACACTATACAGGTTTATACTGATGTTACTTTGGATTCTAAAATGAAAACCTCGCAAAACAAGGGCATTGTACCAAGTACAAACGCGCACGCACGCACGCATACACGCACACTCACACACTCACGCACGCACGCACGCGCGCACACACACACATTTGTATTACTTGTTACATGTAGATCCACACTTCAGTAATTCAAAATATAAAGATATCCGAAAATACCATAGTGACTGTTAATGTTTTAGATTAGTTCGTGCGAAATACGCTCGGAGAAACAACAGAAAGAAATACAAAATCTACAAACAATCCTAAATGAACAACAAGATCGACTTGTGTATTTGGAACGTCTTGAAGATTTGGAGGATGACCATATAAATACGACAATTACACACCGACGTAAGATTACACATTTCTTAAGAATATTGGCTTTATATTTGTGTATTAAATATGTTATTGTTCTGATAGACATGCTATAAATTTAAACTTCTATTCCTTTCAGCTCGAATGCGGCGTTTTCTTCCGAACGAAATTGTCGCATTTACCGCTGTAAAATACACCACTCAAAGCAACATTGGTATAAATCAGAACATAATCTTCGAACATGTAATCAACAACCATGGCGGTGGATATCATTCTGGTCACGGACTTTTCATTGCCCCTGTAAGCGGCATCTACATGTTTGCAACTACTCTTGTACACTCGAATCAAGACACGTCTTTTCACGCAGAAATAGTTCATTCTGGTACCACTGTAGCAAGACTACACGGCGATCATTTTATATGGGATTCGTCCAGTCAGACTGTCGTTATTCAGGTGAACGCGGGCGAAGAGGTCTGGGTACGAAACATTGATTTCGGCAATGAGATCGTGCAAGGAAACGGTTGGAGTTCTTTTTCAGGGTTTCTAGTATCTTCTCTGTAACAGACAGAAAACAAACTGTACGAAAACAAATTAATTCCGTCGATTACATTTTAGCAAAGAATATCGTCTGTTAAACAAAGTCATGCGTTGGATGAGTATATGGACATAAAACGTTACTTGCTGAATTTATAGGTGTGAGGACATTTTTTCTCTGCAAAAGAATACTGTAACAAATCACCAAATGTCACCAAAATCTATGTACAACAAAAAAATCATAATAACTGCCGCGTACGTCCTTAAAATGTAAAGCTTTTTATAGAGAGAACACAACGCGATAAAGTGATATTGAAAACGCTTTTGCGTTTTTCTTCTGTCTATAACAACGTACATATACTGACACATGTCACAAAAATAGACACACCATACATGTTCAAAGCTGTTTATTTCGTACTTGAAGATTTGCAGCGCAGATTTCGTATTCACAGAATCGCAGAGAAGATTAATGTTGTTGTTTTTTACTTTTAAGAACCAAATTTGAGATTTAGTCGCAAACACCAACATTCAAGTACTTTCACGCAGCGTGTTCAGAATCAAATTTTTTTAGTGAATTAATTGCAAAAAGGGAGTCAGAAATTCATAACTACATACACAAGTAGTTGGACAAACAGTAAGGAACATCGTGGTATGCTTTGCGGTCATTGTGGTCATTATGTTATAATTATCAAGAAATAAATTTATTATATACATATAGATATTCTGACTAAAATACAGGTATGTTTTTTCAGTATAAAATACAACCGGTCAGATAGAATTTCCGTATTTCACATTGTGAAATACATATCCGTATTTAACGACTGGAAAAAAAACCGACTACTTTTAACTTCTTTCAGTAAAGTGAATGTCCGTAACGTTCAGAACGACATTGGAAAAACCCAGATCTAATTGTAAACGAAACGATAAAACGACTATTGTTAAATTAAGCGATTAAATATAAACGTCCAACTTTTTTTCTTGAAAACACGACTTGGATATAAACATTTCAATTGAAGGCGTCTGAGATGTACATATCATAATGACGTCATAACGACATGTATTCGTGCGCGTTTCTTTGTGTTGTCATTTTGTTCAGAATTAATAAATCATTTGTTGCGTTGCATATTTCTTTCTTTTTTGTCTGATCGTAAGGTAGTATTTAATAAATGGAATATTACATGGTTGTGGTGTTTAGGTGTGTTGTACCGCACTCGTTGATTGTGTAAAATTGTACACCACGGGCCCGCAATCAACTTGAGCGATACAAACCACCGGAACACCACAGTCATGTAATATTTCCTATAGGTTAGTAGCGAACATTTGTTCGTGCCAAGCAAATAAACTTATATTTAATCAACGCTCACTTAGTGTTCTATTTATCCCATATCCCAGTATTTTTGGCATTTATTTTGAAAATAAACACTACCGAAATAACACGAAAATCATGAAATGAAATACGAAAATCAACAAAATGACGTTTTAGACTGCAGGTGTTTGCTTGTATTTCTGATCGCAAGAAATACAACTTTATCCCACGCGGTGTCATTTTGTCAAAGTTCGCACGGTAATGGGATAAAACATTTGTTAAACATAAGTTACACGTATGATATGCAATGTGTTTCCAATTTTACAGACACTTGTTCTAGATAAAGGCTGGATATTTAGTTGATACATTTCCAAACTGTACCCATTGGATATGTCGTTATTGGTTTAAAAGGACAGAAATACACACATTCAATTTATTACCTTGCAACAGTACGGTTTTGAGTTAATTTTAGAGTGTTTATGGTAATAATGTAGTGGGCTTATCATTGATTTCGCGTGCAAGGGTATATGTGCGGTGTGTAGAGCGTTTATTGTCATTCGATGTCATTCTTTGAAAGTAGAATTATGGCAAAAGAAATAGACGTCTCTGATTCAAGGACGGCAATCATGGAGGAAAGCCAGATTTTTGCTTTAATCGATCGTTTGCAGAGCTTTGCAATGATATTCAGGTGGAGTCCGAATGGTCTGCAGAGACATCTTAAAAGGTTAACATTTGCACTGGTGTTTCTTTCAACAAAGTCGTAAATGAGTGGCAATATGTTAACAATTACTTGCTTGATTCAGTTAACAACTGCGACAGAGCTACATGTATATTTCACCGTGATTTTCTAAATGCTAGAGAGATGTTAAAAGAAGTCAAAGACAAAACTAATCACAGTAACAAAATCATACGCATTACTAATAGTCCATCTGCAGATTGGGGTACATTTGGTGAATATGAGACGATAGATTTTTCCTCTTACTCATATGACGAGAAACTAATTCGTAAGGAAGAGCGAGCCGTAATTATTCTAGTGAAACGTAAACAGTCTACTTATGTGATCACTCTAACATTTTTCCACTCTATAAAGCTGTCTGTGGAGGAATTTCCAGTCGAAGACCCATGGTTGGTGGGCGAGAAGATCGTCCAGTTGGGCGATGTTATATGCTACATGTTGTAACAAAATACCGTCTTGCATATACAGGTGATGGGTGTGCTATAGGTAGCACGGGTTTGGAGCAGTGGAATTACGTGTATATGACGTAGAAGTTGCATGCATCTAGCTAAGAATAGTACTAGAGAGTGGAGACTTCCTTCCTAGCAGCCGTAGCGAATAGACTTATGAACATGTAAACCACTGTATGACCTGGAGTTGTCAATTGGAGGTAGTAACGCAGGTACAAAGTTTGGAACCAGCGCACATTTTGCTTCCGGGTACGCTGCAGATTTCGGACTGGGATCTGTCTTGCCAGAGTTGCGCTGATGACAAGCCTCGGCCACAGTCTTCTACCTCTCACGACAACAGGAGCAGCAATCCCAGTTGGGGCAGTCGCTATCTGCAGCAACAACACTAGTGGTGAAACCGAACCTACAGCAGATCCTATCTATGGTGATAAGAAGTCGATCTTTGCTAATTGTCAACAACTTGATTTTCAATAAGTTAATTCGATAGAGTCTCACGCTATGATTGAAAGTTCGAAGATCGTTGTGTTATATCTGAAAACTCTGTACAGGGTCGACTTAGGAAATCTAAAGCATTTTGGAGAGAAACAATAGACGCTTATGCTGCTATTTTTGCAATAATTTGCATTTCTTAATTAAGCTTCCATTTTTATAATGAAGAATACTCGTTCCATACTACATTCCCAAAAAGCAAGCACATATGGGCCCAATATGGGCTTTAGCTGGGCAGAACATACAAATGATATTTGTTTGCCCATATCAGACCCATATGCGTCCGACCAAGGAAGCCCATGTGGGTTCAATGCAAGTATGCCCATATGGGTTCCAGCAAGCCATCCCATGTGGGCACAATATGGGTTTTGATTGGTATTAATGATATACTTCATTGGGCCCAGTGCGGGACCCATATGTATTATCTTGCCACTGTAAAACCCAGATGGGTCCAAGTAAAGTAAACCCATTTGGGTCCCTATTAAAAAGCTTATATGCGTCCCAGACAGCAAATCGATATGGGCTATAGCTGGACAAAAAATACAATATGGGCCCCATGTGGGTATCATATGCATTATCTTGCCACTATAGAACCAAAATGTGTCCAAGTAAAGTAAAATTATTTAGGTTCATACTAGAAAGACCATATGGGTCCCAGAAAGCAAGTCCATATGGGCCAAATATGGGCGATAGCTGGGCAAAAAATACGAGATGGGCCCCATGTGGGTCCGAAATGATAATTTTGCCCATATCAGAATCATACGGGTCCAATAAAAGAAGCTCATGTGGGTCCACTGCAAGCAAGCCCATATGGGTCACATCAAGCCGCCCCATGTGGGCACGATATGAATTTTACCTGGGCTGACATACCTCATGAGCCCAGTGAGGGGCCCATATGCATTATCTTGCCACTATAAAACCCAGATGGGTCCAATAAAGTAAACCATTTGGGTCCCTATTTGAAAGCCTATATGGGTCACAGAAAGCAAGTCCATATGGGCCCAATATAGGCTATAGTTGGGCAAAAATACAATATGGGCCCCATGTGGGTCCGAAATGATATTTTTGCCCATATCAGGCCCATATGGGTCCAAGAAAGGAAGCTCATGTGGGTCCACTGCAAGTAAGCCCATATAGGTCCAAGCAAGCCACCCCATGTGGGCATGAAATGGGATTTACCTGCGCTGATACACCTTATGGGCCCAGTGTGGGACCCATATGCGTTATCGTACCACTATAAAACCAAGGTGGGTTCAAATATAGTAAACCCACATGGGTCCCGACTAAAAAGCCCATATGGGTCCTAGAAAGCAAGTCAATATGGGCACAATATGGGCTATAGCTGGGCTAATATACCATATGGGCCCCAGGTGAATCACAAATAATATACTACATGGGACCCAGTAAGCAAACCCATATGGGTCCACTGCAAGAAAGCCCATATGGGCCTAAGCAAGCAACACCATGTGGGCAAATATGTTCTTTACCTTGGCTGATATACCATATGGGCCCTGTTTGGGACTTATATGCTTTGTCTTAACACTATAAAACCCAGGTAGGTCCCAGTTCAGCAAACCCATATGGCTTCCAAGAAGAAAGTCCATATGGGTCCCAGCAAGCGAGGTCCCATATGGTTCAAGTATGGGCTATAGCTGGGCAAATATACCATATAGGCGCCATGAATGTCCCAAAATGTTTTGTGCCCTTATCAGACGCATATGGGACCCAGAAAGCAAGTTAGCCCCTATGTTTTGTCCAGGTAGGTCCCAGTCAAGCAAACCCATATGGGCTATAGTTGAGAAAATATACGATATGGGCCCAATGTGGGTCCCAAATGATATTTTTGCCCATATTGATCGATATGTGATCAAAATGTTCAGTTAACATGTATTTTAAATTTTAGAATGCTAATGGATTGTTGCAAATTTGTAAGTAACTGTTCATTCAGTGGTTTAAGTATTTTGGACTCTATAATATAACGCTATCTCTTTTGGACCATTAGGCCTATATCCCGTTTGTATCTGTTAGACCGCTGAGTCTTATTGTGATCCGTTGACAGCTGTTTTGAAAAATGAAAATTTAACCAGGAAACATGTTTGGCGGTTTTTATATTAAAACAGAAAGGTAAGTTATACAAACTGTAAATAAAATAATGTTATTAATTAGTTGAATTCATACTGGCCTTGTTATTGGGTTGAAGATAGCCGTATTGGCCTGAAGCTTCATTGTCTGAACCCAATAACAAGGCCAATATGAATTCAACTAATTAATGAAAATTTTATTAATTAACTGTATAATATTATGCAGCATGTTTCGATTTTAATAGTATCAAACTATTGTTTCGATATAAACAGAAAAATTATGCAGCATCGTTCAGTTTTAATAGTACAAGTTACATCTATCACGACTATTGTTTCGATATAAATACAATGTAACAACGCCAGCATAAATTATTAACAATGTTTTTATTCTTATAACTGTGTATTGTGAAATATAACAACCATACAGTACATAAAATAATTGCTCAACTTTTATTATCGAGAAAGCCGCAAAAGGTTTAACACCACCAATCGATATGCACTGTAATCCGACCGAGTCTTGGCAAACCTGTCAGTATTCACCAACACATTCTTAAACCACTCTTAGACTTAAGAATAAAGAAGAGACTCTGACTCTAGAAAATATAGATCTACTTTTAAAAGTCTAATTGAGTAATTTACCAAATCATTTTGTTTAAGAATATTCTTTAAAAGTCCAAGTATGCTCCAGCGTATGCTTAAGACATTGTTGAAAAAATGAAGACGACGACCAGATGTGAAATTAAATCAATACTGCACTAAGAAAATGTTAAAATACCTTACGTTTGGCCTTCAATCAGCCTCTTTTCAGTTCAATCCTCTCCTGTCATTGTGAAGATGATGTCGGCGAGTTGACAGAGCAAACGCTCAGCTAACTCGCCTATTCCCTTCCCTTGATGAGGTGCATCCAATCCAATTTTAATCCAAATATTAATAAAAAATTTCATCATGTTTATCAATATATAAACAAACGCTAAATTGAAGAATACTTCACGGGATGTAAATATGTGTTTTCGTGGGCGACGTCGTCACGATTTCATTATTCGTCACTCGGTAGACTCGGTCCAATACATGAAAAAGTACGAATGTTGCCCAAGCTCACTTTATTTTGTGGGAGTGCTACATGTAGAAAATTTTAGTAAAAATACAAAGCGCAAAGTTAATTATGCGGAGCGTATTCAAAATGGCGTCAAAAAATTGACACTCGTATAAGACCGAGCTAATCCTGAATCCTGATTGGTTGAATCTCGTATTGGCCGCGTTTTTCCATATTGGCCGCGTTTTTTTCCGTATTCGCCGAGTTTTAAAATTTATTGGCGAGGTTTACACCGTATCAAGCGAACAAACTGACCAGATTCTCGTTTAATATTATAAAGTCAATTAATAATATATATTATATTTATAAATCAACTTTAATTTACGCTGTTACTTTTCCTAGTATTGTGAAAGAGTTTGGTTTTATAAACCTGATTTGAATTTGTCACACAATTTCGCGAGATAGAACATGAATTTATGGCATTGTGCAATCAAAATATTGCATTGCTATAATTTAGATATTATTATAGGCACAATATCTCATTGTTTGCTGCTTTGGCGGTGATGGGTTGAAGAGAGAGCAATTAGTCCTACATACAATCCGTGACTAACTTAATGCCGAAATGGACCAACTTGAGTGCCGAAATGACACTTGATTTGGGGGCCGGCGTAACCAGGTGCCGAGATGACTAGATACCCCTTGCCCTTGGTCGGAATGCAAACTGCTTTTCAGCAACCATCCAATACTGGGCATTCTGTACGGTGAGTAGTTGGTATAACTGTAATTTAGAAACAAGTTCCAATGCTAGGTGTATATGTTAAAATATATATCGCCTTATTTAAATTTGCGATGTATCTTGATTCGCATGCATATCATTATATTGTTAGACCTGGTCTCACGTCAAATATCAATATTTTGGCTTCTGTAATCTAATTAAATGTTAACATTATTGATGAATTTTATCTGTCAACTTTTCTAACAGAGATTGTTTGGTGTTCTGCAAAATGAGGTTGGTGTAAAACGCTTGCGAATCGAAAATATAATACTATTATGCACAAAAACTTTATTTCGTAAATAACTAATCAAATTAGGTACTGGTATGTGTCTTCGTATTATTGCGTAATGCTAAACATTGTCAATTCCCAACACAAACAGCCGTTTAAATATGTATGTATATATAGGAGTATTTTGTAACTTACAACTGTAGACCTGATGTTTAGTTAAACTAACAATTAAGCACTTAAAGCTTTACAAAAAAATGTGTGTATTAATTTCCCGTAATGTCAGCCTCAGGAATTTTTGAGCTGAAATATATGTTGTTGTTGTTGTTGTTTTTGCCTTCAGAAGCAGTCAAAAGAAATTTGACCTACAAGTCGATGATTGCTACATTTAATGGCGCTAGAAGGAAGGAAATGGAGTTTTGACGTATTAAATTAATTATTATATTGTTGTCACCTACCGAGATAAATTATGGGCAGAAGTAAAATGCGCTAACGGTGACGTTCATGAAAAAATACAACAGTGCAAGAACAACTGTGCGGACTTTCCAGGGATGACCGGAAGTTTAGCCAATTCGTGATAATCACAGATTGCATGTAGTTTTGTGCCAGAGTGTGTGAACTCAGGGTTAAGAAAAATACTCTAGTTGTCAGCCTGTGCTACTATTTTGACCTTATTTCTAATGATAATGCTTCTAGTAATCAGTAATTACTGGAATTAATTTACAGAAGAATGTGACTGCAAACGATAAAGAACAGTTATAAGTTGTTCCATGTGGATAAATAAATACAAAATGAACAGAACTGGTTATTGCTCTAAATATGATATTGAAAGAACTATTTCAACAGCTGCCTGTATAACTTCCCGCTTACGTTTTTAAACGCTAGTGTAGTACTAAAAAGAATTGACATATTTGATGTTGTTTTTCTTCAAGTTGAGAATGTGTTCACTGTTTGTGTCGTTCAAGATAATATTATTAAAATCATATATAATTATTTATATATGCGCAATAAAGCGTTTTGGTAATAATTGTATATTCAACATGTTCTGAAGTCATTTTTGCTGTACAAAAAAATGTTTAAATTTACATTAATGATTCAAAATATCAATTAAAATGTTTGACTAATCAGCCCAAGAGATTCTACTGTGCCAAACAAATTTTGGTTTACATGTTGGTGTTCGTCTGGGATTTTGTCTCATAATTACAGGAATGGGTACTGACTGTCACTGTTATCATTCTTTGTTTTTTTATTAAAATTAAAATTTCAGGCTGGATCTAGACAATGGTCTTTGCCAGTTAAGTTGTTGACGCAAATATTTTTTGTCGTGTGTTAAAACCGGATTGAGTTATGTTTTTAACCATACTAAAGATCCCGGGCGTTTTACGGTCAAGTTATACAGGCTAAACACATAGAAACCCATAATTGAATCCATAATATATCCAAACTACATAATTCGGTCCTGTGTATTGTCTTAACACGTGATCGTAGATCATGGTCACATGGACATGCGTCAGCGATATATTTTTTTAGGAGTTTTACTTTTACTTCATCGGTTGTTCTAAATGCCTAAATGCGCTAATTTATACAGTTTTAAATTGTTTACAATGTAAGGTTGTGTGTTTGAGTCCATTTTACAGAAGATATAAGCCCGTTTTTATAACATGCTGGGACTTTAAAAGTAATGTTCACTTGCTGTTAATATTTACAACGAAATGCTTTGTAGATAACTTACTATGCACACTTTCATGTTGATTTTACATTATATTAGATATAGTAACACATAATTATTTGTTTTAAGTAACTTAAGTCTTAAGTTTTGTATTAAACTCTATCTATTCCCCCCATCAAAGATGGCGGGGTATATTAGTTTGCTAATGTCGGTCGGTCGGTCGGTGACCACTTTCGTTTCCGTTCTCAAAGTTCGACAGTTTTCATCGGATCTTCACTAAACTTCATGAAAATGTTTGTGGTCATAATATCTAGGTCAAGTTCGATAATAAGCCAAATCGCCCTTGGAATTGTGGAGTTATGGTCCAAAGAATTATCTAAAATTGACCTTTTTAGCCATTTCCGCTCTCTAAGTCAAACAGGTTTCATCAAATCTTCACCAAGCTTCATGAAAATGTTTGTAATAATAATATCTAGGTCAAGTTTGATAATCAGCCAAATCGACCCAGGAATTGTGGAGTTATGGCCCTTGAGTTATCTAAAATTAGCCTTTTTTGCCATTTCTGCTCTCTAAGTCCAACAGTTTTCATCCAATCTTCACCAAACTTCATGACACTATTTGTAATAATAGTATCTTGTTCAAGTGCGATAATCAGCCAAATCGCCCCAGGAATTGCGGAGTTGGCCATTGAATTATCTGAGCCTTTTTATCGGTTTCCGCTCTCTAAGTCCTACAGTTTTCACCCGATCTTCAACAAACTTCATGAAAATGTTTGTTAAATTAATATCTCGGCCATGTTTGATAGCCAGTAAAATCAGCACAGGAATTGTACAGTTATTGCTCTTGAATTGTGTTCTTGTACTATTATTAAAATATTTTGTCAAGTTTACGGATTTTGATAAAAAGCTTGTTTGAAAACATGATGTTAAGTGTTTTATTATCAATAAATTAATAACTAACAACAACTTAAAGCTTTGATGATATGGTCCAAATTATACTCCAAATAATATGTCATGTGTTCAGTGTTGGTTGTTGCACAGCTGTATCTGACAGACATGTGATTGTCAAGAAGAATACATTGTTAGCAGTACTACAGACTGGTAAGCTACTTGTGGCCATTAACAGCCTATATTTATTTTGTCCTGTCCATGAAGTTTGACAAGCATAGAATGTTACACAGAGCTTTGCAACAACTTCCTCTGTATCAGTGACAAATTATGAAGAGAATCATGTTTGGACTTTTTCATTAAAGCTTATAATCAGGTTTTCCCTTCAGGACCCATCTGTGTTGCAACCAATATGGGACCCATGCAAATCGCGGTTGCAATTTCTGCGGTGGGGCCCATGTGGGTCTCCCATCAAGGTCCCATCTGTGTTTGCCCATAATGGTCCCATATTGAGACCACATGGGTCCCATGGTAGGCCCATATTGTAACCCATATGGGACCCACGTAAATCCTGGTTGCACTTTCTGGGGTGGGGCCCATGTGGGTCTCCCATCAAGGTCCCATCCGTGTTTGCCAATAATGGTTCCATGTTGGGCCCACATGGGTCCCAATTAAGACCCATATTGTAACCTATATGGGACCCACGTAAATCCCGGTTGCACTCTCTGAGGTGGGGCCCATATCGGTAGCCCACATGGGGCCCATATATAAACCCTCAAGGGGCCCATATGGGTCCTATCTGGGCTTGCTTGCTGGGACTATTCAGAACTTGTTGAGTCTGCATTCACAATCCTATTGTTAAGAATTGTGCATATGAAGTTCTCTTTATACACATAATGTGGCGATATATTCTTAATGTTAGTGTATTAAATACTTGTATTAACCAAATTACCTTGTATCGAGACCCTCGCTTGGGATTGCATATGGGGGTGGGTGGGATCAAGGTCAAGGTCACTGTTACTAAAAATAGAAAAACGGTTTCCGCACAATAACTTGAAAACGCATTCAGATATTTTAATGAAACTTCATACATAGATACCTTATATTGAGACCTAGCTTGGGATTGCATTTAGGGTCGGAGGGAGTCAAGGTTAAGGTCACTGTTACTTAAAATAGAAGAATGGTTTCCGCTCAATAACTTGAGAATTCATGGAGATATTTTAATAAAAACTTCATACATAGATACCTTATATGGAGACCACGCTTTGGTATTGGATATGGGATGGGTGGGGTCAAGGTCTAGGTCACTGCTACTACAAAATGAAAAACGGTTTCCTCTCAATAACTTGAGAACATGTTTTAATGAAACTTCATACATAGATACCTTGCTTGGGGATTGCATATGGGGTAGGTGGGTCAGGGTCTAGGTCACCGTTACTAAAAATAGAAAAATGGTTTCTGCTTAATAATTGAGAACACATTGAGATATTTTAATGAAACTTCAAATGTTTATACCACATATTGAGACCTCGCATGGATTGCATATAGGGTGGGTGGGGTCAAGGTCACCATTACTAAAAATAGACAAACATATTTCGCTCAATACATAGGGAACAAATTGAGATATTTTAATGAAACTTTATATGTAGATACCTTATATCTAGACCTCGCTTGCGATTGCATATGGGGTCGGTGGGGGTCAAGGTCACCATTATTAAAAATAAAAAAATTGTTTCCACTAACTTGAGAACAAATTTAGATATTTAATGAAACTTCAAATGAAGGTACTTTATATTGAGACCTTGCTTTGGATTGCAAGGTCAAGGTCACCATTTCCTAGCCATAGGTGTATGACCTTCACCTTGCACCCAGAACTTTCTTTCATTAGTGTGCTGACTTTAATGCCACGTTTCTTGTTAAAAGTGAAAGAAGAAAATGTGAAGACTACAAGGTTGGTAAAGAGTTTGCAGTTGAAAAATGCTATACTATTATTTTTTTATTTCACTTATAGTAGTAACCATATCAGTATTTGTCCTAAACATCATACATATTCAGGGTATTCGTGGAAATTTAGAAAATGTAGGAAATACTTTGTTTGTTTGTTTTTGCAGTTTTGGCTTTCGGTACTGAGTCATCCCCTCGAATTTTTACACACACAAAAATAACAACAACTTAGGTCGTTGGTGAAGTATTGGAGGTCCCAACGTCTGCGTGTAGTTGTTGTTTCTAGGTGCTGTGGAAATACGTCGTTCAGAAAACCTATGATGATGGCAGTTGAATTATGAATACTCTACTCTTCGTATTTTTAAACGAAACAGTGTTTATAATGGATAGGTTTTGCGTAGGACCTAATGAAGATGTGCTTAAAATTCCGCAAGGTGTATTTAGAATTCGTCCTGTTTACAGTGTGTGCTTTTATCTTTGTTCATTGTTGCTGCTACTTCATTAGCATTGACGGGGGAAAAGTTTCCATGTCTTTAGTATAAGGTGATGCTAGTTTATAACAGACAACACCGTTTTACAGAGTGATGATAAAATAGAAGAGGTTGGTATTTTCCGTAGGATGCATCCGAATGTGCATGTACATTGTAGTTTTGGTTAAAGGTATTATCTGCGTTTGAGAAAATAATGATTAGATATTATGTACAGGATGTGTTTGTTTCACATGCTTCCACTAAGGCAGGTGTGTCTCCCACATAATGTGGTCTGAGGAATACAAGTGTCAAAGTTCTACATACGGAGAACTCAAAGCAATACATTTCAGTTTATTTATCTTTATCAGTAAACTGCAGGATCTGTTTGTGGCACACTGATAGTACGAACCGTGTAAGTGTATCTAAAAAAGGCAGTATAAAAGGTGTTGCATAGTCTGGCTACGGATATTTTTACATTGTGGGCAGCAAATTCAGTTTCGTTAAACAGTGTATGGCTAAGTAGAAATACTGTTGCAGAAACATTGAGTAGTGTAGCGGATTACCGTGAATACGGAATTTTCAGTCACATTAATTCACTGTACGGCTCACATGTATCTACAAATACATGTTATGCACACTGTCTACTAACAATTTACAGAAAAACATATAATAGTTGGCAAATATTTTCCCTTTTATTCAAATTGACGACCCCGTAATAACATATTAGTCAGATTCAGTCGTATCACCAATGAGTCGTATAACAAATTAGCAACCGTTTATTTAATTGCTAGGTTCTTTTACTGATGTTCGTACAATTATATTTATACTATTCTTTATTATGCAGTAGCGTCATTTATATAATGTCATTTTTGTTTCAAAACATTTAAAGACCAAACAGAAATACATTGACAATAATTGTTATAGTAATTTAGTACATGCCCAATCAACATGTGAACTTATTCATATAAATCCATTCTTAATCTAGCTGACACGCAAACCACTACCTTTGTCGTACTGTATGCAAACTCTATGTTCCCTAAAGTGGTAGAATCAAAACACCAGCAAAGGAGCTGAACAAATCCCCAGCAATGTTTTCGTTGTTAATATCAATATTTCTAACCCACACCTCCTCCCCTTGGTTGACCTGTATGACGACCGTTTGACTTCCGGAATCGTAGATGTTAATATCGCCGTGTATCCTAGCCACGGGGGCACCTGAGTGCGTGATCTCAGCGTGCAGTGGTTGACCACTGGTTGCTCTATGTAGCAGGCTGGTTGAAAACAGGTAGATGCCGTTAGTAGGGGCAATGAAGAGGCCATGGTCAGCGTGGTACCCTCCGCCGACGTTGCTGACGACGTGGTCAAAAATAATGTTTTGGTTGATGCCAATGTGGGATTGGTCACTACTTTTCACAGCCGTGAAGGATACAATTTCTGGCGGCTGATCTGAAAGCAGTCATATTTTCTACTCAGCGAGAGCCTTTAACCTTTAAACTGTAATTAGTCCAATGGCAAAAGTGATATGAAATGTATTTTGAAAAAAAAGCGTATTTTATAAACAAATACTTGCTACAGTAGTAGTAGGAAATATAAGATTGGATGAAGACAAACAGCTAAAATACTAAATCATTATTGTAAATGACTGCACATAATTAAGTGAAAAGAAACAAGTATAATATAATTATAGCGCAACTATTAATTGAATCAGACTAACTTATGTCTGCATTCGCTTTTCTGGAAATGCGACCATACGGTGTTGCAGTTGAGAAATTCTTCATTGTAACCAGTATCTGTTCATTCAGGCGCTGCTGTGCCTCATTCACGAGGTCCAGGTGCCTGATTTTCTGTTGTTGTTCTTCCAGATCTGCTTTGCTTGCACATGCCTGAAGCATAATTATAAGCTGACATTCCACAAAAGTAATAATATCTGCAATTTACAGTTGATTTTATTTCAACAGTTTCGAAAGAAACACGTTTTACATCATTTGCAATAAAGGAAACATGTGTATCAAGCAATGATTTTTTTCCGTAAATTTCATGACTGTTATTGCCTGCTGTGTATTGTGTTCCTTTCAAACCGGTTAATTGTTATCGTAATGATATGTAACGAAAAGATGTGCTGCAGGTTTGAATTAATTCTTAATTATAATAGTTATTTTAAATGTTAAGTGAAATTCCCCTACATAGCAAACAGAAGCAGAAAACACACAAACCTGGCTCGAGTCATAAATGGCTTCCATCCGCTGCTCCAAATACCGTAGCCTTTCTTCCGTGTCACTGCCAGAAGTTCCCATAGCAATGGACTCGGAAATAACCATTCCAAATGCCAAAATAAGGATACACATTCGTTTCATTGTGAATCAAAATACTTCTGCTGTTGTGTTCCAAATACACATGTCTAACGACGCAATAATAATTTATTATCATTTCTTATCATTCAAAATTTAAGACTACTTTATCACGTCAGAACTAGCGTTGCAATATCTATTGAAAATCAGTTTTCAAAGGTTGCATTTCCGAACGGATCTCATCGTCAAACGTTACATGTACAATATTATTTAATTGTGTTGTCGACAACCTCTCTTGGTAAGAGGTTGCATAACCGACGTTATTGTCAAATTTGCATTTCCGACAGTCGTCATATAGAAAACACGTTTGTTCCAATGGATTTTTATTATTCTAAATGACTGTTAGTTTTTTAAAGAAAGGTTGCAATATATTAATATCGCTATGAAAGACTAAACATGAACGGAAAAATGTTGATTAACACGTTCTGCTGTAGGAGTTTGGACAAGTGTTGTTGAACTGCTGACTGAAGGCTTTTAATATTTCACTGCATGCTCTTAATATCTGCTTTTACTGAGCAAGGCTGTAATTATTTGGTGCATATATTTCCCACAAACTGATAAGTCTGTATTCTTAATGTGTATGTCTATCAACTAGATGTGCTATCCTTTGTTTATACCAGTCGTTGTTCACCAACATATTCATCATAGAAACAAACTTATGTCATTTTTTCTGTTTCCTTATCTCATCGTCTCAAAATATTAGTACTTCATCAAAAGTTTGAAAGCCTAACGTATTTGACACTTAACATTAGTAATAATCAGCACAACACATACAATACACTGGTTTGAACTTGATTATGAACTGTCTGCCCCCTGTTTTGATGAGGTCACGATCTTTCTTATCAAGTCCATGTTAGGAGCATAATTTATGCATGTCCTCACATTTTAAACTTAGAGTATAAACAGTAACAAACTCAACCATACCATTGCCAATTTGTTGTACAGTTGTTGCAAAACATTCGCCTGTATATGTTCCAGACTAGACGGCCATTAACACGGGCAATATAACCTTATTTGTTTGTTGCAAACAGATAGCGGCCTCCTAACGACGTTCATGTCGAAATGAAAAAAAAATGCCCAGTGGGGTCGTTGGCACTCACGTTTTCTACTTTCAATCTGAGATACATTGCGGAGAGGTGATCACCTCCCTTGCTATTGATGTTTCCATCTGTCAATTCCGATTTCGAGTTCGCCGTTTTCTTTGGTATCACTGCCTAAACAATGCGCACGGCGTCACGATTCACATATCTCGGCCGACATACAAATTAGCCCCATAGACTAATAGATGTAGTGATAGTCAAACGTGTCCCCACTTCATGGTTAACTAAATTGGTAGCTGTTCTCCGTTTTGATACGATACGTGTATTATTCTATGATCTTTTCGCCATGACACTTTTATAATATGGTCGGATCAATATTATGCTATGAAGATATAGGATTATGTCAGCAGTCGACAATTTCCCAAACCTAACGGTGACCTGTTATGTCTTTGGATGTTTCCGTACACATTCACGCATGTATGTGCACATTTTAAAAAATAATCTGTCGTTGAATTGGTGTTGCAAAAGTGTTTAAAGGGACTTGTTTGCAGATGTTTGTATTTAAAAATGCTAATAAACTTTTAAAATTAAAAAATAAAACATTTGCACTAAAGAACTCAAATGTATCAAGAAAACTATAAACACCAAGAATGTGTTCTTCATCATAACTGTTTATCTATTTTTCTGTTACGCTCTTTCTGTTACATCCATTATAATAAAGGACGTATTATTTAAAAACATAAGCAAAATAACAAACTCCAAACATAGGACCTCCTAATAGCATGATCAGTGCAATCATTTTCCTATAATAATATAACAATAAGTCAAGTGTAATAATTTTATTTGTGAGCGTTGTTGAGTAAGTATAGTTAAAAACATGTTGTGATAGGCAGAAATATATATTATTAATTGTAACTGATAACCATCGTGTAGTTCAATAAATGGTTACAATACATGGTCATTGTCATTGTCATTGTAAAACGTACACAATGTCAGTTCTGTTGTATGTGGTATACGAAGTAATAAGTACAGCTGTACTAACAAAGCTCCCGCGAAAGAGCTGTACAACATTCAAAAAATGTTCACTTCGTTTATTTCAAGAGTTCGGACCCAAACTTCTTTTCCTTGGTTGACTTGAATGATGACCGTTTGACTGCCAAAGGTGTCGTGTTCGCCATGTATCCTAGCAATTGGGACACCGTCAAGTACGACATTGGTTGATCTGCGTAAAAGACTGGTTCAAAATAGGTAGATGCCATTAACAGGGGCAATAAAGAGTCCATGGCTTGAGCGATATTCACCACCAATGTTGCTAACGATATGCTCGAAAATAATGTATGCGTTGACGCCTATGTGGGTTTGCTCACTATTTCTGACAGCTGTGAAGGATACAATTGCTGGCGGATGACCAAAATAGTCAGTCACATGTTCTACATATTATCAGCGAGAACTGTTATTTACTTTATTGAGATGATTTGCATTTTGGTCCAAGTGTGAGTTTTGGCGGGCTTCTAAACCACTAACCTCCACTCTTTTGCATTGGCAGTTCCAAGCCTATGACCCCAGTTTCAATCATGAATGTCTTTTTCGTGTTATATGCAGGGTTTAATTTTTAGACTTTTTTTAAGAAAACAAGGACAAAAGTTACGGAACTATCAATGGAGTTAGAAATACTTCCAAGGGTGTTCATTCTCCTGTAAGAGATATAGCTGAAAAGTTCTCATTGCAGCCATTATTTGTTCATGTAGTCACTGCTGAGCCTCAATCAACAGGTCCAGTTGCCTGTTCTTCGCTTGCTGTTTGTGCACTATTGACTGAAGGTCTTCCATCTTCCTCTGCATCCTTTCACACGTCTGCCGCATATATATAATTTTTCAGTAATTACTTCACATTCATTTGTTTACAGAAAATCCACAGAAGTTAATAGTAACGAATTCGGAATTTTCAATTTTGATGCATATACATGACCGTGAATTTACAACCTCCGGAAGCGCAAAACCTATGGGCCAGTTTGATGCATATACATGACCGTGAATTTACAACCTCCGGAAGCGCAAAACCAATGGGCCAGTTTGATGCATATACATGACCGTGAATTTACAACCTCCGGAAGCGCAAACCAATGGGCCAGTTTGATGCATATACATGACCGTGAATTTACAACCTCCGGAAGCGCAAAACCTATGAGCCAGTTTGATGCATATACATGACCGTGAATTTACAACCTCTGGAATCGCAAAACCGATGGGCCAGTTTGATGCATATACATGACCGTGAATTTTTTGCTTTATGCTTTATGTCAGTGACTCACGTGTTTTCAACAACTTCAACGAAAACTCATGATGTAATCCAAAATATTCCATCTTTTCGAATTATAAACGCTTTATAATTTTATCTATTTCAACTGATGATTTATCATCAACGGAACGTTATTTTCAATATATGTCTATGTCAGTAGTGCTATTTCGCTCCTTTAAATACAGTTTTCTTTTATTTTTGGAATATATGACAAAACAATATTGTCAAATCGCCAAAATGTGAACATGTCCCTTTAAGAAAGCACGCCTCCCATATAGCTGAAGCGAAAGACACACTAACCTTACTCGAATCTGAAAATCAGCTGCTCCAAATACCCTAGCCTTTCTTCCATATCACTGCCAAAAGCAAACATAGCTACGGAATCTAAATTCATCATTACAGATGTCAAAATAAATACACACATTCGTGCCATTGTGATGGAATGATATGCCGTTTGGGACTGTTATGAAATGTGCATGTCGCTTAAATTGTTTCATATCGTTTGTTAATTCACTTTATACATGTTTATTTTAATAGCACCAAACCATTTGTTTTCGGTACATAGTACTTAGTATCTATTCTGGAAATAACTATACGGTCCAATGAATATTTATTGTTAAAATGTATACTTAAATTAAAATAAATTTATCCTATATTGAATTTTTAGTATTATTGCTGTTATTAGTTAAAAAATGATAGCTTATTTTATATTACTTCTGTGTTAATTAAATCGCTTGATACCTTTCAACATTGGCCGTTCCTATACTTTGATTCTAGATTTATCACTCCAGTATTTCTAGTGTGTGTGTGTGCATGTGTTCTTCGTAGTCCTGTATGCTTAAGGACTAAGCGTTTCCATAAACTAATGCAGGTCAATCAGACTCAAAACAAGTTTTGTAAATTGTAGCAGTTAACCATTTGTCGTTATTTTCATTTTCGACAATCGCTCATTTTCAAAGAGTGCGTTACTGATGGTCTCTTTATCACTTATTGTTATTACTGACACCTGCTGTCTCTCATTCTCAATGTAGCATTACCGCAGGTCCCCTAGTGTCAAATGTAAAATAGATGATTGTTATACCCTTTACCTAATGTTGCATGCCCGTATTTCCCATTCTCACAGTTGGTTACCGAGTATCTCCTTTTCTCATTGCATAGTTGTCAGTCTCTTTTTGTCAAAGGTTTGCCTAACCGACAATTTCATTTGTGAAAGGTTACGTAACCGATGGTCTCCATTTGTTAAATAATGCAAACCCAATCGTTTCCATTGCAAAGTTTGCATAATCGACAGTTTTTGTGTGTGTGAAATTGTGCATAACCGACAGTTTATAATTAATCAATGGTTGCCTACCCGATTTGTTCAGGTGTTGCGTAACCGACAGTCAAAGGATACATATCCCATTGTTTCATTTAACAAATTTTGCATAACCGACGATCTCTTTTTATCAAAAGTTGTATAACCGATAAAGTATATTTGTCAAATGTTGCATAACAGATAGTTTCCATTTGTCGAATGATACATAACCCATTGTTTTATTTGTCATATGCTGCATTAACTGTAGTCTTGGAATCATCTACATATATACGAAAATGTCATAACTAAGATACTGTTTGATTATTTCAATCCCCGTTAACGAATGGAATTTAATTTTAAATGTATGTCATTATATGTTAATATTTCGTTATATATATATTCGTGTGTCTTGAGATGACAGCGAATACCATTATTGTTTTTATCACATTTAGTAACTTATCGGATTATTTATTAGGCTTTTTTTATATATTATTGTTCATAGTTCTTAAAAGATTCAATAAAGGTTCATGCAACAGGATAATAGTTTGATTTTTTTATTTAACAAATATGTTACTAATGAAACCAATCAAATTGAATAAGGAAATATCTTGTTGACCTCAAAGTGGCACTAGCATGGCCCCTGTAAAGGAGCTGTACGAGTCTCCATACACGTTTTCATTGTCATAATCGATGTTTCTCACCCAGACCTCTTCGCCTGCATTCACCTGAATGACGACTGTCTGACTGCCGGAATCCCAGACCGAGTTTTCTCCGTGGATCTTCACTATCGTGTTACCTGAGTGAGCTATTTCCGCGTGAAAAGGTTGTGATTGGCCTGCATGGACAAGAGTCGTTGCGAACATATAGATGCCACTAGCAGGAGCTATAAACAGGCCGTGATCTGAATGATAACCCCCGCCTTTGTTGTTTATAACCTTATCAAATACTATGTTTTGACGCACGCCAATGTGACCTTGACTGGAGAGTTTAACAGCCAAGAAGGATATTCCCTCTTCAACAAGAAAACGATGCGTTTTACCTGAAATAGAAGCATGATTGTGGAACGTAGATATTTTGATGGTCAATATGACATGAATGTTACAGTCAGTGGTATACTAAAATGCAAATTGAAGAATAGGCGACACTCACTTCTCGGCTTTAGAATTGTATTGTTGCCCTCAAAAGCAGCATCAGAACCCAATTTATTCTCAAGATATAGTATTCTGTCCTGTTGCCCCTTGACGGTAGATTGTAGTATCGCGACTTGTGTTTTCAGCTGCTCGTAATCATCCTTGCTTGAACAGATCTAAAACAGTAAATTAACACAACATTTCTATTATTCAGAAAGTTTCCCATAAGTTGTGTGTCTATTTTTTCTGTCCTCAAAAAATTTGTAAGGTAACGCACCATTGCCCTAGAAGGTTTTGCACAAAAGAAGTGTCTTAATATGTTTTGTCCTGACTGAATATGTAATGCAACGCACACATGCCCTAAATTGTAAGAACAAATTGACACTAAACAAATGATTTTCCAGTCTTAATACTACTATCAAGGCATTTTTTTATAAGAGGCAATTTCACTAACCTGGTTGGTATTCTGTATCAACGTTGCCAGTTGTTGCTCCAAGGCAAAGAGTCTTTGATTAGCATTGTTGGCCACTGCCTCGTCTTGTCCCATCGTGGCGGCGACAAGCAAAGCTGCCGTCGCAAAGAATAGCAAGGACATACCGACTTACCTGATGTGGATACAAATGAAGAATTATATGCAATACCTTTCTTTAAATTTTCTTATCAGCCCTTTATCAGCACATTAACAGAACATCAACAACACGAACTTGGGACTTTTTTTAAAGGCGGATCAAAGTGAATAAACCGTTTTTTGCAATTATTTAACAAAACACCTTTTTAAAGTAGCATTTCGACGTTAATTGTTACGTTACATTTATTAGGATAAGACATCAATGTAATCAAGTTTCAATTAGTGTGTGATGTTTGAAGTCCTTATTTTTATAATGTTTTATATTGTCTTGGTTTACCCAGCAGCGTTAGAGAGCGACTTGCTACCGCTCAACATCGGATTGAATTAGAGGAGGCCTTTGTCAAGGAATGGATTGAAAGCGTTGATAGCAATTTACGCTATGCATTTGAGACAAAGGAAAGTACCGTCAAAACAGCTATGAAGCTTTGTACACCATGTATGTTAATTGTGAGCGATATCATGCATTACTTTCGGTTAGGTGTTTCATAGCAGTTTTCGGCGTATTTAGATAAATTTTAAATGTTTTATTTGTTCATTTACATACCAAATTGTGGAATGCAGTTAAATGCACGAGAATGTGGTCATCGTGATACAACAAATGCAAAGCACAATTGACCTTACGGCGAGATTTGACTTGGTATCTCCTATTTAGAACTTAGTATATCCTAATTAGGAGTTAGTATCTCGTAATTAGGAGATACTTTCTCTTAATTAGTACTAGTTTTCTCCTAATTAGGACTTACTATCTCCTAAATAAAACTTACTATCGCCTAATTAGGACTTACTATCTCCTAATTATGACTTCGTACGTCCTTATTATGCGATAATGGAAATACAAAAATAATATAGACTGTGGCACTCGCACGCTTCCATACACCATGGTCGATTTGGTCACATTTCATGCGATAATCTCATGCAGATTTAAATTAACTGTTTATTATCCTCTTGTCTTTTTATATTGCTACAAGAAAGTAAACCGAAAGTAAAAGTCATTTGCTACACTGTTTGTGTATTATTTACAACATGCTTCTATCGCGTGAGAGATCACGCGGTGAAACAAATTAGCATACTAAGTTGACAGCCTGTCGAGTTAGTGCTTCCGACGGGGTTCCTCCAAGATTTCTCTGTTTTGAAGTATTAATTCACTGAAAACGGACCGAATTATGTTGTCTGGGTATATTATGGATTCGATTAAGGGTTTCTCTGTGTTTAGCCTTTATAATTTGACCGTAAAACGTCTGGGATCTTTACAATCCAAAATAATACACCGCAAAATAATTCACTAATAGTATTGTACCTGCTAGAAAATTGAGAGTTATTTTGGAGTAAATTTTAATAACCTGCATGTTTCTTTCGAGATCTTTTTGTTCCAGGAAAATTATTTGGTTGAAGAGTGCCTTACAACAGGCCTGGTTGTACACTTAGAGCAAACGACATGGAACAATTTGGAAAAAAAAAAAACACATTTTTATAAACCGCATGTTTCACGGGTGCAACTTTTTTGAGAACAGTCATTTAGCACGTTTTTTGTCACAGGTTGTATGCTACAGACATGCCCAGAGGTGGAAAAATGTTAATCGCTCATAATCACACATATTGTTTACCAGACCTGACATTCGTGCAAAATAAATGTTCTACTCATACTCGATTTAATGCATAGTGTGATTTTGATTCAAACATAGACACATGATTGGATACGTCCGTTGCACTTAGTTTAAACCTACATTTTGTATTTATTTTAGCTCGATTGCATCAAAAGCTTTAGGCTTACAGAGAAACTCTCGAGTCCGTTTCCTGGGTAGAACCAGTACTTGGTGTCTTTGAAAAGATCCTGAGAACGCTTTCTGAGTAAGGGTCGAACCCGGGACCTCCCGGTCGCATGACGGACACCACATCTGAGTAAGGGTCGAACCCGGGACCACATCCACTACACCATAACGACCTCGCACTTGCAATTTATTATAATTTGCCGTCTAGTTCTAGTACTAATTAAAGGTAAAAAACAGCTAAGAGATAAATATTTATTTAGCAAATAAATTTTAATCAAGGCGAAATAGCACGATTTGACAATTTTACAATCTTTATAAGTTAGCAATAAGAGTAGATTATACAATACATAGGGAACGATATACTGGCGAAGTACGTAAATCCGGACACTTGAAAAAATTCTATAGTATAGATACATGTATGTGCCTGTCCCAGCCATGTAAGTCAAGTTTCAACAGAATCGATTGAGTATTCATGCGTTTACTAACTATTGTTTTTTCTTCCGTACAAATGTAACTATTTGCACGTGGGGGACTGAAATCAAAACAGTATCTCCAAAAAAAGCTTTACAGAGAAAATTTTAAAAATTAAATAACAGAACAAGGTAAACAGAAGAAGAATAACAAAAAATCTGACGAACAAAATGTAGTTAAATGTTTATTGATTTAGGTACTAACCATCCATATTTTGATACTTGTTACAGGCCTTTTTTAAACCCATAATTCAGTTACTTTAAGGTAGCAGTTTCAACTAAGATTTTGGCCAAAGCTTCAGTTTAAACCCTATTTATTATGTTTTACCTTTTATTTTCGTTTAATGCAATTATCCAGGGAAATCGTCCAAAAACCAGTCCGGATTTAGTGTCCGGATTTAGTGTCCGGATTTAGGTACTTCACCAGTATTGTCCAAACATTATGGAAACATATTCCAGAGAATGTAGGATTAAACGTTTTTAACACAATTGGTCCAATCTATGAACTGACTTCAAGCGGCTAGTCATTGCGTACTTTGGTCACACTATGATCTAAACAAAAAGCTGTATTGTAGAAATGTGGAAAAGTTATTGCTACAAACAAACGTTGTTTTTTTTTCATTAAGACCAGTCGCACGTTATTCGTCCCTGGTAGCGCAACACGACGTCGCGTCAATATGTCCAGCTGCGTATTAACGTTTTAATAAAGAAACGTTTTAAGTTTATTGTCTTATGTACGAACAAATATTAATTCGGATGCTTAAATCAATTGGGAATAAAACGTATTTTTAAGTATTTGTTAAACTTAAGACAAAATCTTAAATTCAATTTCCTTGTGTCGAAAACGTATCATCAATAAATATCAGCTCTTATACTGAGCAGCAAACCCGTCTGTGTATTCATGAATAGTTGCCAGTGGATACGACATACTCATCAGATATTCATGTCGGAGCATCTGATAATACGGCAAGTCAACGGCCGTCGTTAGTTTGTTCCGAGCACGCCACTTCCGCTTCCGGTCCCTTTCATATTGCATATTTAGTAGCTTTAGCGCGTTCTCAGCTCTCCCGACACTTATGTAAATTTGACGTTGTATTCTCGCTCAAAAGTGATGATTCATTTTAATAAGTATTTCCCATTTCACTTTTATACTTTTTTTAAATATCTTTTTTTTTTTATTTAACATGCCACTTTGTGCGTCAGAATAACGCATAATTTGTCCATTTTTGTCGGAAACCCCCTCGCATCCCCTCAGAATAGCTCTTTATAATACCATTAAAATAATCTCCATAAATATGTTCTGATATTGCAAAGCAAAAATTAACCTATTATATAGATGATAAAAAATATAATCATATAATATCCATAGTTGTTGAGCATTCCATAGTTGAGCAATTATAAAAAAAAAACGTTCCTAGCGGAAAAAACGCTAGAATTACGTCTACCCAAAATCACGTTTATATTCTGTAAAGGGGACATTTATAAATGCGCAATACATGAAAAAAAATCAAATAATAAAATAATGAAATTTATACACGTGACTAAAACACTATTTACTGTTTTATTACAAGATTTAAAAATTAAATGGTGATATGAAAAAAAAAAAAAATATTACAAAAGAAAATTATATGATTATTAAAAAAACAACTTACTTTTCAAGAACAGGGGACATTCTATAGAACGTAAAAAGCACCAAAAACATTTAGTTTCATTTTTATTTTTGTGCATAACGTTTTTCCAATAATTTTACTTGTGGAATGTATATCTACTAAAGCATTTCTGAAACATGTTTGTATATTATTTACACCTTACTCGATAACAGAGGAATTAAAAACGTATCAGATAAATCGGGCGGACATTGTTTAGATTTTTAGTAAAACTGTTATAATTAATGTATGTAATGTAACGACTGTGGCAATATTTTGAAATCGTTTACTCTGATATGTCTTGCTGTTAATTATATATTGAAGTTTAACAATAAATAACAAAAAAAAAATAATAACACGCATTTGATTAACGCCGTGTTCTTGCGAATTACAATAAAATGACGTTTCGGACATCGTTAAAGGAAATACACGCATGGTGTAAAAGGTATCTAATTAAAATTTGAATCATTGCAAATTCAGCACATTTTAAAAAGAATACGCATTCAACATTTTGACGAAATTCCGTACCTTTAGTAAACATCTTCACTTTATTATCAAAGCATGTGTGAACACCCTAAGGTCCCCATATTGTCCGGGACAATTCAACGGACTTTCTTTTTGGCAAATTTTACCTTAACGAATTTTACCTAACGCCATTTTTATCGCAGATGAAAACGGAAATGAGGTCTCGGTCTAACCTGGAAAAAATAGACGTGTACATTTTAGCGCCGCGGAAATACAGACGACATTTCGTTTCAAAAAGAAATTAACTGTTACGCCGGACATTGCAGAATTTGACGTTTGACGATGACTTATGCATGTTTTGCAATAAATTTGCAAGATAATGCCTGTTATGAAACTAATCAAAATAAAGCAAATTATATGTGGATTAATTTGGTATAATTTATAGCAACTTCTTTAAGCATTTCGCGTTTTTATAAAGTTTTTAAGATAGTCCGATAGGCGTATTTTCAAATTGACGTCATTAACGTTCGACTATTCTAAGCATTTATTAAAAAGATGTATCGACGCTCGATCGACAATAACATTTTGCAAAAAGTTCATTAACAGACATTATATTGAAACTTTTTAAAATACGATGCCCTTGTGTCTAAAAACTGTTGGCAAATATGCATATATATATGTATATATATATATGCCCTATATATATATTTTTTTTTTATTTATATATATTTATTTATATATGCATACATGTTGTTTAGCGTATGAACATTTTCGTTGAAGTGTGCGATTTTGAAGACGTACGTTCGAATCCAGCTGGAACTGTGTGTCCAATAAAATTGTATTTGTCTTCGCGTATAAATATGTTTTCCGTAAGAATTCATCAATATATATTCATACTAGCAAAATATGGGAATGTGTCTTGTTTTAATATGTGTTTATATTCATGAGAAATACCGTCTATATGCCCCTATACGTGAACGAAAATTTTAAGCTATTGTGCGTTTTAACCCCTAAAGACCTGAAATTTTTGTTGATGTATTCAGAGCTGTGAGTGTGATTTGGGACATCAAAGGTTACTTTAAAATAATATATATTTCCCTACTGCTGACAAAGCAAAATGTTATCCATCTATGCTTGCCGCAAGTACTGTTATAATACCAGTGTACCTGAAAATGAGCTTTGATAATTGCCCGCTACATTCCGTTGCTGTGATACTTTTTTTAGCCAGATGTGTTCGCCGTTTTTCATCACAATGATGACAGTTGGCTTCCTGAATCTCAGATGCCATTTTTCCCATAAATCCTTGCTAGTACTTATCCTTCGTGAGCAATTACGAAATGCCTGTCTTCGCTTCTAATGTTCCAGAGTTACAGAGAACAAATATCTTCCGTCAAACGGCGCTCGAAAAGACCCTTCTGTCGGTTGTATCCCCCGCCTCTGTTGCAAAATCAATCACTCGATCAAGCATAATTCTTTGATTTACGCCGTTTGTGTCTGAGTGATGTTTTTAGCCACCAGGAATGCACAATTTTAATGACAACATCTATGATCCGAAACTGGAAGAAAATAACATTATTCACGTTTCTAAATTGTTTCTATTTATAGATTTCGGTTTCGTTCGTGCTTTGTCGTAACATACGAATATAAGTCGGAATCTGCTTTGGCAGATTTCAAGTTTGCGCACGCTTCTAATGCTGATCCTTTTCGCGGTCGTTCTCGGAGGTCGGAGCGAATGGCTTCCGTTCAACGAGGTAACAGACGGGAAGTCGTCTGCTTTGCATGCGGAATTCCAGGTCACTTCGCCAGTGGCTGTGGAGCCTTCCTGCAGCAAGATAACAGACCCTTGACTAGCAGAGTCGGATCATGCCCAACGTACTTCCGGCAGGATACTCGATCCATTGGTACAGGAAGTGGCATTGGAGAATGCTCAAAATTCAAACCAGAAGAAAAAGCAGGCTCAGAATTGGCTTCACAATGAAGACGTATTCACAAGTGAGGCTTTTGATAAGTATTGGATGTTTTCTGACCATTTTGATACTCTCCCTAATTATGAATTTCAAGACTTTAATTGTGCTAGTATAGAAAATTCGGTAGTAGTAACAGAAACATCTTTCTTAAAAATTGTTATGATTTTTGGAAATTAGTAATTGGCGCTAATGAATATATTTTATCTGTTATTAAAAACGGTTATGTGATTCCATTCGAAATAGAACCACCTTCTTTTCATATCAAGAATAATAAGTCAGCGTTATCCAATTGAATTTTGAATTTGTTCAATCTGCTATATCTATCTTAATCCAGAACAAATGTATTTTTGAGGTACCATTTAAACCTCATAATGTCAACCCTTTGTCAGTTGCTATTAATAATTCGACTGGTAAAAAACGTCTCTTTTGGATCTGAGTATTCTGAATACTTATGTTAACAAGGAAAGAGTTAAATTCGAAGACTATAAGGTTGCCCTTGAATACATTTTACCGGAGGGTTTTATGTATAAATTTGATCATTCCAGTGGATATAATCATTTCTCTATCAAACATAATCATCAAAAATATTTGGGGTATTCTTGGAATTTTAAAGGCAAACAATTTTTTTTCGGTGCTAGCATTTGGTATTTGTTCAGCACCTCGATTGTTTACTAAGTGTTTACGTCCATTAGTGAAGTATTGGGGAAATAATGGTTTGAAAATTGTAGTGTTCATAGATGATGGTTGGGGTGTAAACAAAGACTTTGTTTGCTCTAAAAGTGATTCTGATCTTGATTGTGGCACGTTATACAAATTTGGATTTCTCGTTAATACGGAAAAATCTATTTTCCAACCGGTTCAAAAGTTAGGTTTTTTAAGGAAGAAGATTTCTTAATGTCCAACAAAGTATGGATAATATTTTGAAAGCCTTTCCTATTTGTACTGCTCGCAGTTTAACTCAGTTAGCAGGCGAAATTATTTCCATGGCTCCTGTTCTAGGTAATGTGGCTTTAATTCAGACAAAAGACGTTTTTTATGTGTATTGAATCACGTCGGAAGTGGGATTCAAAACGGAATATTTCAGAATGTTTTGAAGTTATTAACTTCTGGAATAGATTTTTTGCGAAAGAATTTTCCAAGAAGTTATTTAAAGATTACATGCCTATGTATATTGTTTTCTCAGACGCCTCAGCTGTCGCTGGTGCAGCCTTTGTTGAATGTGAAAACGTTGTCGCTCATCGGCAATGGTCTGTGATTGAAAAGTCACAAAGTTTTACTTTCAGAGAGTTATTAGCCATTAGATATTCGTCGTATGGCATACAGATTGTAAAAATTGCATAAGCATTATACATAAAGGTAGCATGAAGTTAGATATACAGAGTTTAGCGGAAGATATTTTCGCTATTTGCGTTACGCATGCTATTTCATTAGAGCTGTGTGGGTTTCGAGAGATAAAAACTATATAGCCGATGGCTTAAGTAGGATTATAGACTATGATGATTATGGTGTTTTAACAACAATTTTTAAATATGTAGATGGATTGTAAGGACCGCATGATGTAGACAGGTTCGCAAAGAACTATAATGCTAAATTATCCAGATATAATTCCGTGTTTTGTACTAGTGACTGCGAAGCTGTGGATGCTTTTTTCTGTCAATTGGTCACAAGACAATAATTGGTTAGTTCCGCCGGTATTTCTGATTCCTAAAGCTTTAAATTATTTAAGACAATGTAAAGCAAAGGGCACCCTAGTTGCTCCGTACTGGCCTTTTAGTCCATTTTTTCCTATGTTGTTCGGACATGATTCCGTTTTTCAGGCATTTATTGTATAAATTTTAGTTTTTAATGATATAAAGGAATTTATGTGCAAGGCAAAATACTGAAAGTATTTTTGGTTCAGAAAGATTTACGAGTAAGGTTTTGGTAGCACGAATTGATTGTTGATGAATTAGTGCGTGTTTGACAGAAAAAAAACTCAAATTGAGTTAACCCCTGAGCTACATTTAGAACATAAACAAATTTGCCGTGGGAAAATGGACTATACCATTATTTTATAGTAGGAACTTGTTTTGTACTTTGTTATGACCTTGCTTAAATTTATGACATTTATTTGCATATATTTTCTGTAATGTTTTTAAATAATGTTTGTAAATGAAAGATATATATTGTTTCATCTTGAATCTTTGTATTAGTAAATGTATATATATTACCTGATGATTTACCATTGTGGAAAATGGTTTAATCCTTAATGGTATACATGCATGCATGTTTGTATGGATTCAGTTGTTAACTTTGTTGTGCGTATTTAAAGATGTTTTCATGTCTAAGATATGGCAGGATGTTACACAATCAAGTGCTTGTGCTCCAGAACTGCTTTCAGCCGTTAAAGAAGCTCGTTTAAATGGACGAGAAGTTTTCACCATCCGGACTTACAAGTTAGCATTCGATAAATTTTGTAAGTGGGGTGTTGATTGTAAATATGATTGCTTACCTGGAAGCGTTGTAACTGTAGCTCTATACATTGCTAAAATCTCAAACAAACGATACTAACTGCAGCAAATCTGAGTTAAATAACATCTTTTATGCTATCAATTGGGCTCATACGATGTCGCTATCAGTTGGGCTCATACGATGTCGCTATCAGTTGGGCTCATACGATGTCGCTATCAGTTGGGCTCATACGATGTCGCTATCAGTTGGGCTCATACGATGTCGCTATCAGTTGGGCTCATACGATGTCGCTATCAGTTGGGCTCATACGATGTCGCTATCAGTTGGGCTCATACGATGTCGCTATCAGTTGGGCTCATACGATGTCGCTATCAGTTGGGCTCATACGATGTCGCTATCAGTTGGGCTCATACGATGTCGCTATCAGTTGGCCTCATACGATGTCGCTATCAGTTGGGCTCATACGATGTCGCTATCAGTTGGGCTCTTACGATATCGTTATCAGTTGGGCTCATACGATGTCGCTATCAGTTGGGCTCATACGATGTCGAATGTTACTAATCCCTGTGATAATAAGTGGTTACAATTATGTTTAAATGGTTGTATAAGATCCGTTTCCAAACCTGTTAATAAAAAAGATCCCATTACTTCTGACATTATTAAACTATTTGTAAAGAGGTATGCTTCTGAATGCAGTTCTCTGGCTGATTTGAGAATAACTTGTTTGTTTGCTTTGTCGTTCGCTGGATTTTTGTTTTCGTATTTCTGAAGCTCGTGCGTTAAAGAGATCAAATATTGAAATTTTAGACAAGCATTATGATATCTTTGTCGAAAAATCCAAAACAGAAGTTTTCAGGGAAGGAAATCATGTAATTATTTCCAGGACCGGTAATGATAGTTGTCCGGTCGGCTTACTGGAGCGTTATTTGGATATGGCTAAAATTGAGCAATCTTCAACTGAATTGTTATGCAGACCTGTTCGATATTGTAAATCGAGTAAAATATACGTACTTAGATCAGATACTAGTAAATCGCTTGATTATTCCAGTATTAGAGATATTTTTAAACATAAATTATCTCAGAATTGGGCCAAGATACTACTATATTTGGGTTACATTTTCATTTCGGTCTGGAGCTGCAACTACATGTATAAATAACCGTACTTCAGATAGATTGTGGCATAGACATAGGAGATGGAAGTCGGTGTCTGCTAGAGATGGATATGTGCAAGATACTTTGGAAGATAAATTGACAGTTTCTAAAACTTTGAATCTGTAATATTTAAATGCATATGTTAATTTGAGTTTTGTTATACGTACGGTGCTGTATATGGTCATTGCTTAGACATGTTGTATTTTTGTGAATAGTTTTTAGTTTGACATCTCCATTATTTATGTGATAGTGATGCATTTAGGTCATGCACTAATATGCAGTGAAGTTTAATTTTGAAGAACAGCTTACAGTGAAACAGAGATTTAATTTGCTATTAATTTTATGTTATATATACTTGACTTTCAAGTTTGAACATAAAAGTAATTGCATCGATACTTGCTTGATGTTAGTAATACATTTCAAGATTTTATGGATGAAATGCCCAGTGAAATTTGGCGGTTATACTATTATGTGTTATGATTTGTCAAAGTGTGTGCTAAACAATTGATGGAATGCCTAATTTGTGTTCTGTAATTGGTGGAAGGCTAATGTTTGTGTTTGGTGGAATGTTAAGTGTTTGTGTTCTGCATTGGCGGATTGCCAATTTATGTGCTCTTCAATTGGCAGTATGCCAAGTTATGTGCTGTACGATTGGCGGAATGCTAAGTTATAAGCTCTGCAATTGGCGGAATGATAAGTTATGTGCTCTGCAATTGGCGGAATGCCAAGTTATGTGCTCTGAAATTGGTAGAATGCCAAGTTATGTGCTCTGCAATGGGCGGAATGCCAAATTATGTGTTCTGCAATTGGCGGAATGCCAAGTTATATGCTCTGCAATTGGCTGCATAACAAGTTATGTGCTCTGCAATTGGCAGAAGTTCAACCTGATGTCCTAAGCGATACATGGTGCCTGGTGTTGATTAGACGTACAGATGTCCACGATGAGTCATTGGTAGTGATCTTCTTTCTTTCGGAACGGTTCAAACTGATACTGGCTAAGTATACTTTTTAATTTTCCGTTTTTACATATATTGGTCTTTTACTAGAATATTGACCTGAAAATTAAATAATTTCTTTCTTTCTTTTACTCGAATTGCTGCCAATAACAGATCTTATACCTATTTGCTTTGTTGTTTCTTTTTTGTCGGTGAAACAATTTGGATTAGGGAATAATTGATATACTCACGATGAAATAGTGAGTAAATAAAATTATTCACGTTTCTAAATTGTTTCTATTTATAGATTTCGGTTTCGTTTGTACTTTGTCGTAACATACGAATAGATTGAGCGGGAAAATTGCTAATGCATTACATGGATTTGTGGTGATATATCTTCGCTAGACGGCTTGTTTAGTCACTCGAGGTTTTGTTGGCAGCAATTAAGGTCGTTTGCCCGCCCACACACCCTGTTTTGTTTTAATGGTTCTACTTTTTATTTTAGTTAATATCTTAAAAAGAATTACTTTATTTCATGAGCTTATAGTTGTATTTGCATGCTGCTGATATTTGTGGAATAATGTTTCATTATATATCCGTTTTCATTATTTACGTGTATGTATACTTGAAAAGTGAATCGAATTGCAAAAGATGTTAGACAGAGAGTCTGACGAAGGATCGTATTTTATTTATATTTTTATTTGTTTGCAGAATTCCAAAATGGGATGGCGTTTGTTGATGATATTAATTTTATTTTTATACAATTCAAGACATTTGCTGTAGAATTGTTTTTAGTATCTTTTCAGTTCTCAAGATGTTTACCTCAAACATAGCACATTCGACGCGTTCTTAGTGTGAAGGACAGCAGAAAATGGGATACTCTTCCGGTCCGGCCAGCAACCAAGCCACTGTTCATTGCGGTTAAACGATTGGGCCGACTCAAATCAAGAATCGATTTTATGTACGAATTGCTGGCAATAACAGACCTTATACCTATTTGCTTTGTTGTTTCTTTTTTGCCGCTAAAACAATTTTGATTAGGGAATAATTGATTTACTCACGATAAATGAGTGAGTAAAAAAATCACGTTTTAACGTATAAATAAAAATGCATCGTATTTCAATCTAAGAAAATCCAAAACGATGGACAATATATTCAAGATAATAGAAACATACGCGTACATCCTGGTTCAGAAATCACATCATTTGTTTGACCAGCAGACTCACATCAATCATATATCAAACTTTTCGCAGCGGTTACTTCCCCTATCAATTAACAGTTACCACTGCCGTCATAAGTAAAATCCTTCCTGATTTGGAAGGATTATGTGTTGGTAAATTGTACTTCTTTAATGCATCTCAGTGTAATTTTCTACATTATTGGACATTTTATATATCGTTTGGAGTCAATAATGAAACAAGAAAAATAAAATAACTAATTATAACCATGAATAATAACTAGAAGATTTTAATCGATCATCATTACGTGGTTTGTTATGACGGCAGGGATTTGATAAGAGCAATGCTCGGAACCAGTCAAATCTCTGCGCGGAGGTTGCTACGTCGTTTTTCTCGAGAGTATGTATGTATTGTTAGGCCGTATATAGCTTAGGCGTAAAAAATATGTTTGTTTCAGGTTACATGCCCCCCAAAAATGAGTGTAGGTAAGTAGGGAATTATTATTTTATTTATTTTTTTGGTAAATGATCAACCTGAAGATTCTTAAACTGAATGAATATTCAAAACGTGTCTGTTATATCATAAAACATGGTCCTGAAGTGGATGCTATCAAAACAATATCCGACCCACTCAATAAAATGTTAAAGGTTCGGGCCAATTTTTTAGGGTAAGTCGGGTAACCTGAAACAAACAAAATTTTTCTTACGCCTTATGCCGTATATATCTTACTTGTGAGCTGTAAAATACATATGGTGGTTGACATCGTAAACAGCCTCCGGTGAGCTATATTCGTTTGTAGACAACGTATACCGCTTAATGTAAGCTGTATACGTTGGATATATACATATACTTTTGAAATAGGTATTCGTCTTAACGTATACAGATCACATAGTTAGTTACCAGTGATAAACATAATTTTGATTAGTAGTAGCAGCAGTAGAAGTATAGCAGTAACAGCAGCAGCCGTTGGTTATAGTAGTAGTCGTGGTGGTAGTAGAAGTAATAACACATTTATTTAATGGAGGTAGCTCATTTAGAACATAAAACTACATTTACAAACACATACAAACATGAGGCTTTCAATAAAAAATAACAAAACATACGCCTCATAATAGTTGAAACAGAAATCATTAGCCAATCTAGTAGAAGAAACAGCAGTAGTAGTAGCAGTAGTAGTAGCAGAAGTCTCAAAATATGTGGTTCATACAAACAAGAGGCCACGGCCACTATATCGCTCACCTGACAACACCTGTATTAAGAACCATTTGTGCTTATAAGCCCCGCCCCTGTTGGCCATGTTCACAATAATACTATGACATTTTACGTAAAGTAAGTAACCTGAGCCCCCTGCACCAAAGACTTGACCCACGGTATAATAATGACCCCTGTATTTTTTCTAATCAAACTGCGGTTGAAGGACAGACAGACAGACAGGCAGATAGTAAATATTTCTGCCCGAGGAGAGTGATGTCAACCGAGGCCGAAGGTTGACATCGGGGGGGGGGGGCAATATTTATATATTATACCTCACTTAGTTTTTCCTTTGTAAAATCCCGTATACCCATCCCTGCATAATCTTAATTTGCCATGACGTTGGAATGTAATATATTCCAAAGGTGCTATAGTTTTTAATAGATGTAACCCGCGCGTGGGCCTTAAAATATAACTCGGGTTTTCCGAGGAATCCGTATAAGATAATAATCGGTGGGCGCTTATTAAAGTGTATTTAAAAAATCAATGTCGATGAGCGTATGATTTTCCAACAATAAATTGTTTCTTACTATGAAGGACTTTTTCGTTCTTTTAATTACAATATTTGTGTTTGGTATAATAAAATAAATATCATAGGCAGTCGAAGAGTAATGTCAATCTTCGGCCTCGGTCGACATCATTCTCCTCGGGGTGCAATATTTACTATACCCCTCGACTGCCTATGATATTTATATACTATTCCCCTCAACATTAATGTTATTATACCGAATAAAAATATTGTAATTCTAAGAACAAACTAGTCGTACATTGTAAACTAAAGTTTATTGTTGGAAAATCAAGCGTCCATGGACATTTTTTTAAATACATTTTAATAAGCACCTACTGATCATTAGCTAATACGGATTTCTCGGAAATCCCGAATGGCTTTTTTGAGGCCCACGCGCGGGGTATAGTTTAGTCACGCGCGGGGTATATTATATAAATAACACATGGCTGAGAGGGTGATTTAAAATAATATCAACCCGAGAATTTAAATATCAACCGAGGCGGTAGCAAAGAAAAGACAAAAGAGAAAATAAATAGTAAAGAGAGAAAAAGTCACGGACAAGATTAACGGTTGCAAAGATGGTACATAGAATAGAAGCAACAGAAAAGAATGTAAACGAATAAACACCAGGTTTTTTCAACCATCATGGCAAGACCAATTTAGCTTCCGTGGCGGTACCAGGGTACATGACCCTACTGACATAGCTCCTGCCTGTCATTTGATGATACTATGACATTGGTCTGGTGTCCCCTTAGAATGTCAGGTTGGTCAGCTCATTCTGAAAGGATGCCAAAGAATGAGCCTCAGCAACAGGTGCTGATAGGCTGTTCCATTGTGGGATACAACATGAAGAAAAACGTGAACATGAAGGTGTCTGTAGAATTTGAGTATGGGAGAAATCTGGTGGTGTGTGGAGACCTATGCAGGCCTTTGGTTGGCTTAAGGTATGGTCCAGGGTCTTTGACTACAAGATGGTTGGCGATTTTGTAGAACATCGTGAGTTGCAATTTCTGGCGTCTTGATTGGATGTAAACAGAAAAGAACGCTGAGTAAGTTTCACTGTTACTTGTACAGTTTTCAATGCACATGTTGGGAACCAAAAGAAAAATTTACCAAACCTGTTTTAGCCCATATAACATGTCACTTGCCTCAAATAAAGGAGCAGCGGATGGTAATAAGGGTTTCTCTCCTGATGATGTATCTGGAGTTTCATTATTCCTATATGAATTTAGTTACGAGTTCTGGTTCCTGTTGCGTTGTGTGAATTTCTTCGTGCTAGCCGGGTACACATTTGTTGGAAATCCACAAATCTATTTTTAGCCTATAAGAAATGAGTTTAGGCCATGCGACACGACTTTTAAATCCAAACAAAGTATATTTCCCGGGACCCGGAATCGTTCGGCGTGTGAAATTGCTTTCAGTCTAAAGCCCCATATATGCCCGCCTCTCTCCAACCCGGGGGAGGGGGAATATTGAGAGATGCAGTAGGCCTTTAACTAGAGTTCCATTTTTGGTTAATTTTAGAGACATTATTCAATAATAATTTTAAATTGTTTAATTTTTTTAGATTTTGAAGGGCGTTTGAGTGAAAATATTGTGTGTGAAAGTTATAAATACTTATACATTAGCTTTAACTTCATGTTAAACATAGCTCTAACTTCATGTTATAAGGATATCGCATATATTCCATTCAGCTATTAAAATCAACTGGATACAATTCTTCACTGATAAGATCCGAGCATCTTCTACACTGACTCCCAGTGCATTCAAAATCTCAAACCAGCTATGGCCAGTGTGGATTAAAGACTGTGTCCTGATGCGAAATACACATCCTTGATAAACCATTTTAAATGTTAAATATTTATACAGATCAATGTTATACATGTACAGATCATGCAATTATCTTAATAAAAAACCAGCATACCTCTTTGTGAAAATTGTATCTAATGACTTGTATCCATAACTAATCAAAACGCTGACAGCGTAAAAAGACTGTTGGCGAGAAAATAAACTACATGTAAAAGCAAATGAATTATGAGAGTATTTTATCATAAGGAACATTTATTGAAGTAAGTCACCTGTCTGTTATATTATTTCTACAAAATAAATATCGAAAATCATAACTATACACTCTACTTAAATACATTGGTATAAGCTGGTATTTGAACTAATTGAAGATGGATATCTAGGCCACTGTCTTAAAATTTATACAGCGCGCGTCTAACTCAATGCTAGTTAAGTACGACATTCTTTTTTTTGTAATTCGTGGGAGTGAAATATTTCAAAAGCAAACAGAGTTATATGCATGCAGGTCAATCTACAACGGGTAAAAATAGTCGATGAACCGTATAAGTTCGAATCAATGTTAAGTGCTTTTTATCACAAGCGTTATGCTCGGTAAATACCGATTTAATTAAAAATAAGTTAAATTAGTAAAATACATTCAAAACTCTCTTTAGAAGTACATTGCTTGTCCGCCGTTATTATTATGCATACGTCAAAAACAATAGCAATCGTCAATCGAGTGGTTACGATTACTCCGCTAAATGTACTGAGTCAATACACTGTTGTTAAACTTACGCAATATGATGTCATACGTACCCCGATAACGAGCAAACAGCACAAACAGATACGCTATGTGATACCTATGTGAATATACATAAAATGAATTCACTTGCATATGTTGAATAACTGGTGTATTATTATTGTTTATTAGTGTTTAAGTCGGGTCTATTTCTTGTCATCTTTTCATAAAAAGTAGCATCGATAACAGGAAGCCTCACTGCTCAGCGAGGGAAGCTCAGTAACTTATAGATTTACTGATTTACTGATGTTATGCATCTTTATTTCTTACGATGTGTTTTCAGTGAACATATTAAAGAAAATCAATGATGATAACGGATAGCCGGTAATTAATTAGAAAGGCGACTGACCGTTATTAAACCATCACTGACCAAATGCATTACGGATGTATTTGTATAACGGGATTTATCCGGTTATACACCAGCAATGCGGTAACAGGCTACACAACTAGTGACCTTTGAGTTGAACATTAAGTTTGTGTATATAAATTCATTTGTGTTCATTGCTTCTCTAAAGCCTCGCATTAAAGCAGCTTCGTCACAGATTGGGAAAATGACAAAAATTATAAATATGTTTCAAATCTAGTAATTTTAGATACAACTGACTGAAATAACATTGTTGACACATTAACAAAAGTTTGAAACACACTGGTTTGGTCATTACAACGCATTGTTACAACCCAATTTCAAAAGCGTCTCACCCATTTATAGTTCATCGCTTGTTGTTGTGAAATGATCACGTGATTCAAATAGCCAATCGATTTCATTTCCGGAGTTCCGTAGTTTATACGGACGTACACCTTTTATGTGGGATATTAACAAATGCACGCAGCCGAACGTACGTGCAAACAACGTCATATATTGGATTATTAAAACCAAAATAACCATGGACATGTCCGCCCGAACTAGAATATACGTATACACGGACGGTAATATAATGACCTTATTAGAACCTCCGCACATGTTGGTACGTACGTTTGGACAGTATCGTATCGTTTCGTACCGTACCGTACCGTACCGTATCGTACCATTCCATGCCCAATCGTGATACATCGACTATCTCCGGAATGCTCCGTAAGATAGATATCGTGTCTATCATGGAACCATATTGGCTTGTTACGCCCAACGCGTGAACCGCCCATGTTATAGGGCTATACACGACGCGCGTGGAAAAAGCACCACATTTTATGTCAAAACGATGATAAAAGAATGAAAGTATATATATATTGTATAGGCATCTTCACCTATTATCCAAAAGGCTAACTATGCAAATATAATTTCAATAAATAATAATCCGGAATCGAAGCTGATTCTAATGTTTACAAACTATCCAAACTGGAAGCGAAACTAAACTTGATAGTGAAAATCAAATAAAGATAATGAAATATCTACACAATACGGACTGCCACTGCGTTTTACTACTGGCTTAGGAAAAGGCCTAATTTGTCAGGTAAAATTATTTGTTTTAATAATTGATTTATTATTTTTTGTAATTTAATGTACAGGTATTCATTTTATAAATGATATGTTGTTAATGTTATTATCATAAAGAATCATGATATTCTTCAGTATATCCAGTTCGTTAATTTGTATATAATAATTAAATGTATGCAATTCAATAGTATTTCTGTTATTATTATTATTATTATTATTTGTTTCAATTGTTTCATTGTATTCATTAACTTTTATCTAATATACATGGTTTCTTATTAGTAATTTACCATAAGTTAATCTGATTATAGTGTTTTTGCAGCATTAATATTATTACTTAAGCTATGAATAGTTGGCATCGTTTTTATTAACTAGTAAAACTAATTTAAGTCTAAATAGCATAATACATTTTGTTAATGTTTACCTTTACATCGCCTGCTGAGTTACAAAACTTTCCTTTAAATTTAGTCACAGGTCTCTTTTTTACAGGTGTACTGAATTTTGCAAGACTGTGATTAACATGGTCACCTCCTCAAGAATGCATGGCTGTGACTGATATCCCTACAAGAGCTCAACAAGGAACTTCCCTTTAGAAACTTGACTAGACTGTAAATAATTTGGCAGACCAACCAAATATTATCCAAAGATATAATGAAAGACTTCCAGTTTTATATAAATATGACTATAATAGTATGATAAAGTGTTAACTGAAATGAAAGGAACATAGGTTGAATTTACCATCATGTACTGTGACAATTTTAAGCTGTTTTCAGCTTTTGTGTCCTGAACGTGCTATACCGCAATGATGTATTTTAAAACTGGTTATACATGTATATAGCGTTGAATAATGCTTTGATATATTTCCCATGTAAAATGTATATTATAATATTAATATAATATTTTTATATATTAAGATATAATATTATGTAACAGTCATTATATCAAATGCGATAGAGGGAAATTAGAATATTTGCAAAACACAATCACTTACAAACTTGAGAAGTGATGTGAAAGAAATACAGATATTTTTATGTGCCTGAACTGTGACAATATGACCATGTTGAAATGGATGGACACACCCAGCAGCTACATTTTGGAATTAATGAAATCAGAAACATATCATTATTTCTACAAGCAAGTAAACAACCCAGGCATGACATTTCCTTAATATGATAGTACTCAGTTATATATAGCCAGTAGAAACACATGAAGTATGCCTTTATTCACAAGATTACCAATTATACTGTATTTTTAGTGATGTATCTGCTATGATGAACTTTGAAGGCAGCAGTATGCATCTATATAGTGTAATAAAATGGTGATAAAGTATATCACCTTATTTGTTGTTATTGTTTTAACAAATTATAACCATTTAATATCAATTTTCTCCTGAAATGAAACATGAAAGTGACATTTACATAAAATACGAAATATAATAATCTGTGCTCATCTGGTGTATTTAACTATATTTTTGTATGCATCTATATGTGCAATGCTTATAAACAAAATGAAGTACTGTGATTCTTTTGCATTATGGTACGATGTTTAAATTAATTCCCAAACTGGATTGACATAATTACTGTCAGTTGAATACATGATCAGGGGGATGAATGATTTTATTGATCTTATGGTAGATATTTTTTCAGTATTCACTTGCGTTCTAAAGTTGTTTTGTGATTTGTTTTCAATTTAAAAAAAAAGAGTTTTATAAAAAATATTATTTTCTAGTGCATTTGAAGTTTGCTTATTGAAAACAAGTGGATCAAAATGATACAAGGCACATTATTTACTCGAGTCAAAAATGTGAAATTTGCTTACATCAAAAAGCAGGATTCGGCATCAATTGAAATCCCTATCCAAGACTGGGTGTCCATAATAGTATTAAAGTGAGCGGCTTTCTTATAATACATTTGATTAATATTTTCAGGAGCGTGTTGTTAATATCATGAACCAAATCCAAAAACTTAATTCATATTATATATGAGCTAATTTTCAACACACAATTTCATGCCGAAATGGCAGGTTTATTTTACATTAAAAATGTGAAGGACAGTTGATAAATAAGTATGGATACAACTTTAATATTACAGATTCATCAATCAGTATATGTGACAAAAGCAAATTTGGTAGTGTAGCCTACATTTGAAAAGAAAGCAAAATAACAGTTACACATTTTGAATAGACTTGAAACATCTTTACCTACTAGTTACATTCCGATCAAAGTGGTGTGTGAATTATGTCAAAAGCACCATAACTATGAAACACTAGTATGTATGTTTCAGTTTTCCACAGAAATGATGCTGAAGATAACCCATCATATTTCCAAACTCCAGTCCAGTTGGCTTTAAATTGAGCTGAATATAACAGTATTCCACAGCCGAATGGCATCGACTATTATTGACCGTACTGTTATTTGGATAATTATTAAATCCGATCACTTTATTTATAATAATTCTCAATAATTTTCAACATTTTCATGTGCATTTGTTGATCGGAATTTCAATACTGTAGCTTATGGACGCAGCCATTTTTGATGATCATGTGATTGAAATTAGTCCAAAATGTCGCATGATGTACCAGAGGCGAGTTATTTTTAGAATCGCCTGTGTACCCAGAGTGGTGTACCCAGAGTGATGCCATGCCATGCCTTACCGTACCAAACCGTACCTTACTTAACCGTCCGGTACCGTACCGTACTATATCGTATCTACCATGCGCACCGCCGTACCGTAAATTTCCCCTTTTTATCTCCGGCACATACATAGTGAATAATAGGATCATGATATAACAAAATTCACTTTTTTTGAAAATTTCGCAATTGGAGTTTCACTTTGTTTATATTAAACACTTTCTTTTCATGTGTAAAGAATATGATTTAAGTGCAAATGAAATACTGGACTCGATCACACATTTCACAGAAAATGTGAAGAATGAGATTGCTATATGTGAAGAATGAGATCCTGTTTATCACACCTGTGAAAAATGAGATCATATTTTTCACACGTGTGAAAAATATGATTTGTAAAAACATGGTCCTACTGAGCTATAACTATATGCGTTATTTTGCTTTGTAACACTAAGCGTGGAAACTATTGTTATACCTGATATTCATAAATGTAACATCAACATATAAACAAGAACATGATCAAACATGTTCAATCAATCATTGTCCCATTGTATGTACGTTCTTTTACCTTTAGTATATGCCAATATTTAAACCTGTATTTCAAATTTTGTGGACTTGAGGTCCTTTTCGTTGGCATTTAATAGAGTAATATAAATAATAGTTGACATTTGGTGGGACTATGTCGCATAGTCCCTCTAATTGTCAATTATTATTTATGTTGCTTGTAACTACGAGATGCATGAATTGTACCGCAGTAAACAAGAAACACGTTAATCTAATAACGAAAATAACAGAAACCGTTATTATTACATACATATGGCATTACTTGATACAATTGTATGTATTTTAATACGAGGGTATATCTTTACCACTTATTTGTGTTACATTGTTGTGTTATGCGGTATATTCTGTGTCTACTGAGTGCACATATTTTACATTACATGTCATAGTAAAACTTGTTTAGAAACAACGAAAACAAATCAATCGTTTGCAAACAGTTTATTAAGGAAGTAAAGTAGTAGACAAATCTAATATTGAGGGACTGATATGCTTTCAGATTTTACACATATATATGAATATAAAAAAACAGAGGAAACATTCATATCACTGGAAGAACAGAAATTAAAACGAGGTTGGCATTGAGATTATACAAACTGAGTTAGTAATAACCGAACTCGAACCGACCGTGGGAAGACGAACGTTTACCAGTATGCCATGATTGTAAACAAACCGACTATTTATAGACCTGAAGTTAATATTGTAAATACTGATGGAGTCAATACAAAATATGTAGGGCACTTAGATAACTGTCGATTTCAAAAGTACATATCAATGTGAATCACTTTAAAATGTTGTTAGAAAATTGCAAAAGGATTTTTTCTGTATTTCATATATTGTTCTCCAAAATACCCTAGTTGTCAGTCTATTGGCTAGGAAACGTGGCTATTGTAGTTTTGATTCATCTCTTCTTCTCTCTATGTTTGCGCTAGCAAAACTCCTGCAAACGAGCTGTACGAGTCGCCGTACACCTGCTGATCCGAGTAGTCGATGCTCTGCACCCAGACCTGTTGGCCTATATTCATGCGAACGATCACAGTTTGGCTTCCTTCGTCCCAGACTCCGTCTGTCCCATGGGCTATTGCTATCCTCGTTCCAGAGAGCATTATTGCTGCGTGGAGTGGGTTGCTATTGGGTGTGTGTAACAGTGTTACAGAAAACAAATAGATGCCGCGGTAGGGAGCTGTAAACATCCCTTGATATGCGTCATACGCCCGGCCTGTGTTGAGGATCACTTGGTTAAAATTTATTTTCTGGTTCATGCCGATGTTACTTTGCGTGTCGGCTTTCACAGCAGTGAAAGCTACAGTGCGACGTCGGTAACACATATGACCTGCAAGTATACGCAATGAAAATCTGTCTTAACTAGGATCAAAGTTAGTAAACATAAAAACGCGTGCAAAAGAATCACATACTGTAAAATAATTTTATTTCACGGTGTCTAAATTTCTGACATTCTTGAAACACGGCTAATTCGCTCGGTCTTAAATTCGCGCGTTTTTATTGTTTATGTTTATTTGTATTTCATCAAGCAAAATATAAATAATATTTTTTTTCCTTTTTGTAATCAGCGTGCTATCGCAATCGACCTTATGTGCTTAAAATAAAATGTTCAATTTTCCGAATGATAAACATGTAAATGGTTACGCTTATCACAGTATAGTAAAATAAATACTAAAACTACGAGATTCATAGGTTAGCTCAATGTGTACCCATCAAAGAACAGATAAATGCCAAATTGACCTCGAAATACGCAACAATTAGAACACTGCGCGATGCGAAGAAAAAACTATTTTACAGTATTTCCATCTTGATGCAATCATCGTGTCATTTGCATTAGTGTCATCATCGTAATCGTCAGACTTTTGGAGAGACTCGATTTGCTCTTGTTGTTGAATGACAGTTGATTGCAGAGCCTTTAACTGTTTCTGAAGTTTCTCGTTGCTTGGATTGTTCTACAACGGGTTTGGTTATCATATAAAAAACAATATATGATTTGTTGATAAAAATGAGAATACTATGTAATCATTTCTGGATAATTTATTTATGTTTCATTACCGACAGCCTCAAGATATAAATATATATCACTTGTTTTTAAAATCTAAAATCTAACTACATTATCGTCATAATTTGTTAAGCCCTGGTCAGATATTAAACTACTGGATATATCGATGGTTCAGCGCAACACTGTTCTAACTCACAATGTTTTTACAAAAAATTACATTTTTGTATTTTTGTAACTGGTTTGAATAGATACACAGTATTAAAAATTTATTTCAACAAATTTCTTAAATTTGGGGTCAAAAAGGGCCAGTTGGCATTTTGTTCTAGCTCAGTTGGTGTGCTTTGATCTGCGCAACACTGTTCTAACTTGTGTTGGAACAGTGTTGCACACACAAAAAATGACAAGGATCAGTAATACCTTCAGTGCAACACTGTCCTAGATTTAATAATTAAAGTAAAACTTGAGTAAAGATAACATCATACTATAACTATAATGTCATTATTTTATGCAGTACACACTAATATTCATAGAGAAATGTTTACAGCTGATTACTCTTTGTTTACCCTTATAAGGAGAATTTTTATATGGTTATCCGTGTACAATCACGATATTGATTTACTATTGAAGCAAGAAATATAAATGTAAATAATAATAATAATAATAATAATAAATCATAAAAATGATTTGAACAGAGCAACAGTTAAGGTGTGTATTTGCAAAAATTTGCAATTCCTAAATGCCCCATATACAATTATTAAAACTTCGATGAAGAATCGTAAGATTTACAAAACACAATTCAGACCGCAAACATTAACAATGCAAACCCTGATATTAAGAATAGGCACAAGTAACATGGATTTGTTCAGAATATCAAGTATTTCGTAGTATCGCATCTTTAGGGAAGTATGATAGTAATGTAATCTCCTTATGTTAAGAATTAATTTGTGACATGTAGCATTTTCGTGATTTAGCACACTTATTTATTTTATTCTAATTGCATTGACAGGACACTGCACTTTGCTTTTGCACAGACAAGCAAAAACAGATAAAATACATGCAAAATAATCGATTTGCAATTACTAGTAAACACAAAATTCATTAAGTCAAAAGCAAATAATTCTGTATCATTTCAAGAGGTTAATTATGATCCCTCAAAAATATAGAGGGAGCATTTAGTTGCCGCCTTGTCTGTCTGTCCTTCTGTCCAGTCTTCTTGTCGAGGCTATTTCTAATTAACTACTGGCTTGAATTCAAAGAAACTTTATGGGATGCTTCGTTACCAAGAGGAATGTGCGTTGAACCAGGACTTTCGACTTCACTGATTTTTCTTGGAGTAATGTGTCTTTGAAGATTTCTGAAGTTAGTAACTATACTGGCGCAGTGCATACATCCGCCACATTTGGGGGGTATTTTTACGATATTTGCCAATGTTGTTTACCGATTGACATAAAAATTCACATAAATCAAGTTATGTTTAATGTGCATTTACTGTTGTGTTTGGTTACATTTAAAATACTTGGCAAATGAAAAATATTTATTGAAATTGAAGGCCTAAACAGTGTACAAAAAATGAGCGTCGGAGTGCCGGAATCCGCCATCCCTCTTTAAAATGTTCAAATTACTCGAAAATAACATTCTTTTATGAATTATGTTTTCAAAGCAACTTCTATTTACGTCTATTGACTCCTACTTTTGTTTCTTTAAGGTTCTTTTTCTAGTATTTAAAATAAACACGGTGATCCGAAGTTGCTTGGTGAATATCGTAGATCAGGAACTGTGACATGCTTATTTCACATTTGACTATTTTTTTTATTTAATTTTCCAATTATTTAATTATTTAATTTAATTTTCCATATTAAGCAGCTCGTTGTATTTCTAACAATAGCTATGAAACTGACGCCATGCGTGCACGTGTGTCAAATAATTAGGGTTTTGCGTAGCGAGACATTTGCGCTCTTAATATGCAGTTCTTTCCGCATTTTATTGTATGTAATGCTAATGAATAATGGTTATTTTTATGCTGCACATGCTCCCATTGACATAATATTAAAACGCGATAATTTAATTTTATCATGGACACCATGCGGAGCCTCAAAATTGCTCATGCGCAGTATGAAATAGATTCCCCGCATGCAGCTTGTTTGCATTTAGGGGTTATGTATAAAATAATTGGATAAAATATTCATTTATGCACAAATCGAAATGAAAACTCGTCAGCGTTGTTAAGGGAAAGTATCTGATTGAGCGAGATCAACACAATAGGAAACGCCTGTAAAAAAACGCTTACTCGGATGGAGTGGCGGATTTAGGCAAGTGGCGGATTTAGGCAATGCGCCAGTTTAGTGCACAATTCTTGTCCGGGCTATTTCTCTGCAACAACTTGCCAAAATTCAATGAAGCTTCAATACCAAGAGGTGTGTACTACACCAAGATGTTTCACTTCAGTAATTTTTCTTGGAGTTATGAGCCTTTGAAGATAGCTGAACATAGCATTTATTGAACATCAATTCTTGTCCTGGTTATTTTCCCGCAACTACTAGCCTCATTTAAATTACACTAAATGGAAAGCTTCAGGCCAAGAGGTGTGCCAGTACCGGGATGTTATGCATCAAACGTTTTTCTTGAACTTAAGACAACACTGGTGGCACCATGAACATCCTGAACAATCCTTGACAATCTGAGATGAACCCGGATAATCTGGCTAAAAGCCCCGGATGTTTTAAAATGTTCAACAAAAATGGGAGTCACCGGGAAATAAATCAATAACCCTCACAATCTATGTATTTCCGGGCCAATGCCGGTACATTATGGGGATGGTCCGAGTCTCCACCCTCTCTCTACCGATATAAACCACAGCGTTCCGGTGTGGTGAGGATATGGCATGACACCGGCACCCAACCGTGGTATCAAGGGACAGTCCCGGTAGTCATCGGGACACCAAACGGTGCCAACCTGGGTAAACACCTGGAATTAACCCAGATTCTCCAGGGCAAAACTGACTTCTAGATCAATGATACACCTGGGCACCCTTGATAATGTGAAAACGCAATTCATGTTTTTTTTTAGGAAAATGTTCAGGTTCACCACTGGGCGGAACCAGGACTAGTGTCATGACAGTGAGAATGGGGCTAAGACTTTGATTTGCTATTGTAGTTATTGTAGGTACAAAATGTATTAAAGTTATCAACGCACGGGTTAAAGATGTTTTACTGTAAATACACAACATAAATCTAAATGTATACATAAATGGTAAATACAAAAGTTGTATAAAGTTAAAAAAAATCCAATAAATTAATAACTTAATAGAAGCATTTAATTTTAAGCCAAAAAAGTTACATGCTTCAATACATTACATCAAGTCGACCATTTGCAGTTTAGTAGCCATAACAAAGAAATATACTTGTACAATGGAAAGATTTTGGAAAATCACCAGGGTATTGGAAATTCAGCTTCTTCTAGACCCACATTCTGTTGCCCAAATCGGTGGTTTTTTGTGGGAATATTGAATATCCTCATTATTCACTTACTTTTACAAAGGTTAGTGGTATTTCAATAACATAACTTAAAATTATTATGTGACAGCCAAAACTATTGCTTTATTAAGTAACTTAAACTATTATATTTTGAATATATTCAATTTCTAATTTCAGCACTGCATGTTCAAATAGACCTCTCCCTTTAATACATTTGTATATAAAGGTATAACTATTGTGATTAATCATAAAATAAAGCAGTGTCATTAAAATAGATTGTTATAAAATGGCATTATTTAAGTTATGTAAATTGTTCAAAGTATACACATTTCACCAATTTGACATAGTTGTTGGACTTCTGAATTGGCGTTGATATTTTTATTATGCATATTCATAAACAATGTTTTTTAAGTTGTTTCTCTATATAAAGAAAAGTATTCAACATTATTAAGAAGCAGTGTTTGGAAATGTTATTACCAAACAGCATATTTTGTAGTTGGAATACTGTTCTAACTTGAGTTATAACAGTGTTGCACCAAAATAAAATAACTTATCCATACAATTTATAGTGGGAAAACTGTTCTAACTCCAATAATGATTAAAATCTCTTTTATAATTTATCATATGTTTTCATCTACATTATATAACATAGTGTATTGAAATATTGTAGTAATATAAAACAAAATATGTGTTAAATCTCAAAGAGTAAACTTAACACACAGTTTTTTTCACTTCCTGAAAACTTTTGTGAAATAGAGTTAGAACAGTGTTTGCGCTGAACCCTCGATATATGCAATGCTAGTTTTTGCAATGACGAATGTAGACGTATATAAAAAGTAACACGAAATTCATCCAACTTATTAATAAGATAACTTTTTACTACTGCATGATATCGATTGCGTTAAGCATTTTAAACATCCCATTGACTTAAGTACTTGACAATGAAGAACTATTCTTAATATAAAACTTACCCTTGTTGTTTTCTCAAGCACCATTTGCAGCTGCTGCTCTAACGCCGACATTCTTTCATGCACGAGATCAAATTCTGCCTCATCCAGTCCCAGAGCTAGAAGGACATTCAAGAACACCGTCACGATGACCAACAGAGCCATGGCGATTCAGAGATTTGCCCGTTTTGAATGCAACTGCGAATTATTGTTTAAAATGCTTTATATAGTTATACTACAGCCCACGAAAGGAAGTATTTTCATCTATTGATTAATTTATTGATACAGATGTGTTCTGGTTTGTAGCAAAAGTGAACTAATTTTGTCTTATACAAAGACATGTTCGACGCTTTTGCGAGTAAATAGAAACGTCTTTATCGTATGTTCACATCACACTAGATAAGAATAAGATTTAAATTTAAAACGCTTCACATATCAGTCTTCAAGAATCTGTTATAATTTTAAAACGCTATCAACGGATATCACAACGAATACGGCTCTCCGTTGGGTAAATTGCATTTGCAGTCTATCTGTTTAGTGTATCCGTAAACTGTCCGAAATAGTAATTACACCAGTATCAGAAATCATGAAGATCCGTGATCGACCAGATACCTTTGCGACAAAGTTCGCAATTGTCTGGTCACCGAGATTAATATCAAGCTGCTTGGGAATTTAGACCTAAGTAAGATCCTTAAATGATTGTGATGATCAAGGATTTTCGAAATGCCTGTCAAACGCCTCAACAAATTTACCTCCAAATGTATGACCACTTTGTTGACAAGACGTTCGAGAAATATTGATATCTATTCAACACATATATTATAACGTTTGAAGAGTTTTTAATAACGGATTTCGACTTAAGCCAATCACCAGACGTGCATTGACGAAATAAACCGCCATGGAATAAACTTTGCTTTATTTCAAAACTGTGGGATAAAGCAAACACGCGCAGAATAATGACGTCATCTTTTTGATTTTTGTGACGTCATTTTATGTTTATTATAATATTAAGTGTGTGTTTTCTTTCGTTTATTGGTGCATAGATAAAGAAGAAAAATAACTGTGGGTTATTCTGCAACAAATAATGGGCGGAGCCTAATGTTTTGAAAATAGTTCCGGAAATTTGAAGAAATTGTTCCATAAAATGCACGTGCTTAAACGCACGATAGCAAATTGTGACAAACAAATCATTTTCTGCAGTATGTAGCACAATAAAACCACATTTGTACTACATATTTTATACTTACGTTCACAAAAACGTTTACGTTTTGTTAATATGCTTTTAATTTGCGCTTTTTAGCATCATATTTTCACTGTATTATATCGATAAGTATGACGTCATTCGCTCAATGTTTATCAATAAAGCTGACGTCATTTTCAATTTTTATGATTTATTGACGTCACTGAAACGCTCGTGTGAATGCTCTTCTTGAAAATGGGCGGAGTATAGATAAATATAGTTCTCATTTATAACCTTTAAAAATACGAATTTTATATCAGATCGTGTTAGAATCGAAATAATTAACGGGTAACAGTTGGTTATTGCGGTAATAACCAACGGTTTGTCGTTCCGATGCTTGTTATCAAATCGCTCGGGTTACAGCCCTCGTGGTTTAATTCCTACGCGTCGGAACTCCAAACAATTGGTTATTACCGCAATAACCAACAGTTACCCGTCAATTATTTCTTAAATTGACTGTATTGTATAATCGACCATATTGCACAATTTATTTATTTTTTTCGTTTGACCAATAATTGCAAAAGACGTTTCTTCAGTATTGCAACAATGATGCTTCATTGATATGTTCAGCCATCAAACACTCCAATTTCATTCCAATGATCTTGTTATTAAGTGCTGATAAACGGCTGGTAAGACCAATTTAAAGAATGGTTTGACACATATCTTGTCAGCTGATTATTCTTGACATAAGTGAACCTGTCCTTGTTGTTCTTACTGACCACAGCGTTGGTCTTCGTCCTCACTCTAGGACAAGAGGAGGCAGTGGCTAACATTGCCAATCAAAGACTCTTGGCAAAACTTCTAGCCGTGCTGATACAGAACACCAACCATGTCAGTCGCATTGTTGTCATTATTAAACACCTTACAATACAGTATGGAACGCGGCACTGTCTTATGTCATACATTTTTATTATATTATGTTGTTTCTTTATTATGTTATGTGGATACAACTTTAAATGATGCGGACATTTCTTTATATGATGTGGATATTTCTTTATATGATATAGATACTTCTTTATATGATGTGGATAGGTCTTTATATGATGTGGATATTTCTTGCACAACTCGTGTATGGCCATAATATGGAAGAGTGTTCGTTTAAAAATTACATGTTGCATTCTTTATTTACGGGAAAAACGATACAAATATTCTCTGAAGCTACACTGCCTGGGCATTTGATATGGACATTTTGGTATGCAGATAGCATCAACACATGGTCCTTTACCAATGTTCTTAAAATTGGTGGCCATGGGCTAAAATGTCCCCAGCCAGGTCTTAATTAATATGTGATTCTATTGACTTTATTTGGATCATCCTTAAAAGATCAAATATTTCTGTGTGGACACAATGCCCACGTCTTTGAAACATAGTCTTACCATACAGTCCTCTACCAACAGTTTAAACATAATTATAATAGTCTTACCATTTTAGTACTTGATTACTAATGTTGTAATGGGCTGAAAAAAAAAAGGCACTGGGCAAGAAGAGTGTCTGGCGATGTTGGTCCTCTTATTATGATTTATTTTAGTATTTTCCATGTTATCTGTAGCCCCGTAATTATATTGTTTTTAGTAATTGTAAAGAATATCGTACATTCAAAGATACGTATAATTCTCTGACAGTCTGACCTGAAGCACAACATAATGTATTGTTAATGTATATTATATTGATATGATACAATTGATTCATTAGCAGATATTAAGTTTAGTGATTGTCATATAATAATTATGCATTGTGTATTATCTATAAGTTTTTTGTTTCATTTATGTTGCTCTTTCTCTATAGGCTGGCATTAATATTCATGGTCTGAAAATGTTACCAATTCTAAATTTGAATAGCATACATGTAAAAAGGTATTTACAATACATTAATCATATGAAGCTTGATTAAAATAACAAAAAAATAATGTGAAAAAGCTGGATAAAGGCACAAGGTAGCCAGTGGTACATAAAAAGTATTGGTATAGGGGGACTTTCCTGCTTCATCTGTTGTCCGTAATGCATCAACAGTTGGGCCTGTAGAGGTGCTACAGATTTCATAATGGGCTAGATCAGACCAGGAACACCAGAGTTATTCCCCCTTTTTCATGGTCAGTGAATTGTCAAGCAATTTGGAAAAAAGTCTGTGAAAAATCACATTCTAAAAAAGTCACTGAAAATTCAGGAAAAAATATTCCTGAAAGTAAAAAAATAATTTATACATATTTGCAGGTGTTTTGAATTACTAAAGTGTGTGTTTAAATAAAAAAAATCACCTTATTTTTACTCAGAAATATATATCTTAACAGTTTTTGTAAATGTTCTTGTGTGACTTAAATATGGAATACAGAGATCTCATGTATAGCCTATTCTTGACCAGATATGCATGGTTTGGGTTTGACCATGAGGTCTCAGTCATTGTTTAATATGGGCCACATGTATTAATTGACGCAGAATCCTGCTTTATTGATGCGAGTACAATGCAATTTTCTCATTTTAGAAATACTTGCATCATATTTTCAAGCTAGGGGGTCATTTGACTCCTTGTTTTCAAAATCTACTGAAATTCCTGGGCCAGAGAGGCCAAAGTTATGGCCCCTTAATTGTTTGTGAAAAACATCCATAAGGCCAAAATGAAAATTTATTTTGTTAGCCATTGCCTACCTACCCGACGAAAAGGTCCCTACTCCCTAAAGGATTTTTTCTTTGTTAAATCAAACCAGTTTTTGTTTTTGTTTTTTTTTTAATGCCAAAAAATATTCTATTTGTTCTTTGGGTTAAATAAAAGCTGGTCTTCTTTCATTTCGGTCGTTTTCCATTGGGTTAATAAATTATCTGCTAAATTCTTGCTTATAAAAGGCCATATCAAAATGCAATTCTTATCATGTTTGATCAAACTTGTGCAAACAACAGGCAGTTTGTCAGCATTCATTGTCTAATTAAAGATGATTGCTAGCAAGCTCTTGTTATATCAACAGACACTTGATTATATTATTAAAAGCAATGTGTGTGTTATATGCTATATTTTGACGCTAAATGGATCATTAACAGTGTTTTTCTTATGGCCAATTTGGGGCCGATATTCGGCCCCATTCCCCTACTTAAAAGGTATATACTTTTTCCCTATATTAATCTTAAAAATTCCCCTCAGAATGTAAGATTTATTTTGACAAAAAATGACCGAAATGGGACAAACTGACTAAGATAGAGTAATTTCGTAAAATATCCAGGCAATTTTTCTTCAAACCAAGTTAAAGCATTTTACCTTAGTTATCATTTGTAGCAAAACATTTGATTAATTCATGTTTTATTACAAAGTAAAATAGAAACATGTAAATTTGCTATAATGCTTTTCTAAAACAAATCCCCTTTTGCCGCAAAATTCCCCATCTGAAGGGCCCCGTCACCTTTAACCCAAGGTGAAAAAAAACACTGATTAATAAATTTGCTTTTTTTCCACCAAAACTTTAAATGCATCTGTATTGCACCTATCAATTGGCAGGTGAAATAGGCCAAACAGGCATCTGTATTGATCATATCGCCCAGTGTGCACTCGCTTTCTTGGTTCCCGACAGCCTTTGCTAATAACAGATTTACTCTGAAAGTAAGTAAGCGAAGTCGGGAACCGCAATTGGAATAACCTTAGCCGATTGGTTGATTGATTAACACAATGCCAGGTCAGTGATGTGTAACCAACTTTCCCACGCTGTCAACAGATCGATTATGGATAATTGAAGCATCGTTATCTCCACAATCAGAAAACCATGACAGTAGTGGGCATAAGATTAGAGGAATAAGCATTAGTATTGACAATTTTCGGCGATTTTGATTTCGCTTTGATCAGATCACAGAGCGAAGTCAGACACCATAGGGCGACGATTTCGCCCATGTCGCCCTCTAGGATAATCCCTGGTGTAAGCATCTGTCAATTGTCAGGTTAACTACAGAAGACGACAAGACGGGCATTTGTATTGCACCTGTCGATTGGCAGGTTAGCAACAGTAAGATATCTGTCTTATGTGGGTCATTTTGTAGGCGGTGACACTCAGATGTCAGAGCTATTCTCTGTTATTGCCTGTATGCAGGTGAGCACTTTGGGCCATCACGGCCCACTTTTTACTTTTTATAGCTCACCTGAGCACAAAGTGCCCGAGGGTGAGCTTTTGTGATTAGTCTGTTTCCGGCGTCCGGTGTCAACATTTTACTTCAAACAACTTTTCTGAAACCACTGGGTGGATTTTAACCAAACTTGGCAGGAATATTCCTTGGATGGTCCTTTAACAAATTCCTTCAATTCATTAGAATATATTGAAAGCTCTAGTTGACATGGCAGCCAAAGCTTAAAAACTGGAAAACTTCAAAAATCTTCTCGTAAAAACCACTGGCTGGATTTCAAAATAGTTTCAAGAAAATTTTCCTTGGGTGACCCTCTATCAAATTCCTTCAAATCATTTTGATTCGCAAAAAAACATGGGCAGTTTTCCTTATATGGCTATACTGAAAACTTAAAATCTTCTTGTCTGAAACCACTGGCTGGATTTCAAATAAATTTCACAGAAACGTTCCTTGGGTGACCCTCTACCAAATTCCTTCAAATCATTTTGATTTGTTAAAAAACATGGCCGCCATGGGGCGGGGCAGTTTTCTTATATGGCTATATAGAAAACTTTGAAAATCTTCTTGTCTGAAACCACTGGCTGTATTTCAAAATAATTTTACAGAAATGTTCCTCGGGTGACCTTCTTCCAATTTCCTTTAAATCATTTTTTTTCGTGAAAAACATGGCCGCTAGGGGCGGGGCATTTTTTCTTATATGGCTGTATTGAAAACTTTGAAAATCTCCTTGTCTTAAACCCCTGGCTGGATTTGAAAATAGCTTCCCAGAAATGTTCCTTGGGTTACCCTCTACCATATTCCTTCAAATCACTCCTATGTCTGACCACATGCTTATTCATGTTATTATTCAACGCCAATAACTGTTAATGATTGAGGTGGCAAGAGTATTTGCGCCATGACACAGGACCATCTTGACCCTCTTGTTTTATATTGCTTATAATTCTGTAATGATTTTTTCTTCAGGTTTCGAGATCAGATATGCGAGATTGCTTACATCAGGTTGATTCAAGTGGTGTGCAACTAAGAAGCCGCAGGCGTATACATAGGTGAGAATATGAGGTGACGGGCCCAAACGGTCTATGGCATGTGGACACGAACCATAAACTGATAAGATGGAATTTTGTTATTGCTGGAGGAATTGACGGTTTTAGTAGACTGGTCACATTCTTAAAATGAACAGATAATAACACATCTGCTACAGTTTTGAAGTGTTTTCAAGAAGGTGTTCATAAGTTTGGTGTACCGCTGGAAAATGCTGGTATTGCTGACTTCATGATTCAAGCTCGTGGCTCAGGCAGCATGCTTACTGGCAAAAGCACCCATAATCAAAGGATTGAACGACTTTGGAGAGATGTTTATGAGGGGGTTTTGTGCTTTTATTATTCACTTTTTCATTTCATGGAAGATGAAGGTGTTCTTGATATACTGAACGATATTCATATAACTGCTCTTCACTATGTCTTTCTGTCAAAGATAAATGAAAAACTACACATGTGGCAACAAGCATGGGCAAGTCACAGAATCCGAACAGTGAGGTCTTCACCGAACAGGCTGTTTACAGCAGGACTGCTTAACAGTCCTGTTGAGATGCCAATCTACATTCCTAAAGTTCGTCCTAGTGATGAAATTGAAATAAGCCAAAATGAGGAAGAAATCAACGGCAAATATTCAGTTCACCGTTAGTGTTAGTAAGTGAAAACTGTGAACTTGAGCTCCGTTTGGAAATTCCTGAACACTGGGTGTCGTCTAAATTTGGTGTCGACATCTTTCACAAAGCTGTTGCAATTTTGAAGAGACACATATTATGAGCAACTGTTACTGTATATGGTATAGTTTAGTTATTATGAATGTTGTTTGTATTGTTTGTTAACAGGAACATTTTTATGCCCGCACCATAAATGCCAGAATGCTTTTTGAGTATATCCAGTGCATAAATGTGTCTGGCATTGAACGATTTTCAAATAACTTGGCAAAAGTGATAAGCATTGTAAGAATGTGTGTCACATGCAATTACTAGATCCAAGGTCAAGGTCACACTCAAAGGCCAAATATAAGAATGAAAATTATTGAGTATTTCCAGAGAATAATTTTGACCGGCATTGAAGGATTTTTTAATTACTTTGCAAACCTGCAGGCCTCCTAGTGAAACCTTTTAAACCTTTTTAAACCTTTATAAAACCTTTATTTTTGGGAAAATCCTTTAAAGCCTTTATTTTTCCTAGAAAACCTGTAAAAACTGGTAATTTGCTCACAAAACCTATATATTTTTTTCAATCAGTTTGTTGCATCTTTTTATAGCAATAAATATAGACTATCACATACAAGACTAATGCAAATGTTCTTACAAACATTTCAAATCTTTGTGTGCAGATTAAATTTTACAATACTTCAAGTAAAAACGTTGTAGATATAGCAGGGTAGCATTAACCCTAAAATATTTATCAACAGAATATCTCTGCAACTACCCTGTATATTAATGGTTATACTAAACATTTTGTGTAAAGTACCGTTATCATTTCATACCAAATTATTGGACATGGAAGGCCTTAGAATTTATCAATTAAAGACTTCCCAAAGGTCCAGAACAAGATGCATTGTAGCTGGTTGCTGCAACCTGCTTCTTTTGGTTTCCACTGCTGCTCTGGGTGGGTCAACACAGAAATACTGAATGTTATTGTTTTCAAACAATATAATGAAGATACGTTATGTTTAAAGATTGTTTGTATTAATTAAATCAAAACTATAAACAATTAGAAACAATAAAATGATTGAAATTGTAATTTACTATGTCAATAGAATGTCCCATGTTGGTTGTACGGCTTGTCCGTGCATTTAGTGATGCCCAGCAAAGTGAATACATGCACTTTTGTTTACGTTCTGAGCAAGAAATTTGATAGAAACTCATGGCCTTAAAGGTGGAAATTATCAGGTTGTGGTATAGGCAAGGTCATAGAAATGTCAAATTATATATATATAGTAATAACAAAATCATAAGACTGTCATTAACAGTTGTATAAGCCATCACATTGATCATTCTTTGTGGTTGATATTTTACGTAAGAATTTTACATGCTGTGGCTACTGTTTAAGTGTGCATGCCAGCTACATTGCATTACTCATTGCTACTGTTTAAGTGTGCATGCCAGCTACATTGCATTACTCATTGCTACTGTTTAAGTGTGCATGCCAGCTCCATTGCATTACTTATTGCTACAGTTTAAGTGTGCATGCCAGCTACATTGCATTATTCATTGCTACTGTTTAAGTGTGCATGCCAGCTACATTGCATTACTAATTGCTACTGTTTAAGTGTGCATGCCAGCTACATTGCATTACTCATTGCTACAGTTTAAGTGTGCATGCTAGCTACATTGCATTACTCATTGCTACTGTTTTCAAGAACCTCAAACTGTACATGTATTAGTTGTGTCAAGACTTTTTCTGGAACTACTGTATGAAATTCAATGGAAATTCAAAAGAAGCTAAAATACAGAGATAAGATGGATCTTTTACAATTATGTTCTTACTACGTGATTTTATTGAAGTTAAGAACTTTGTATTTTGTTAGTGATTTGTATAATGCATTTTTATGCCCCCACTTTAGAGGGTGGGGGGGGGCATATAGTATAGATTTGCCCTTGTCCGTCCTTCCGTCCGTCAGTCTGATTTTTGTGAGGCGCATAACGCAAAAAGTATAACTGCTAGAGTAATGAAACTTTATAAGCATATTCATCGGCATCGGGGCTTGTGCACCTGGGTATTTTGGTGCAGTGTTTTCCGACATCAGCGGAGTTATTGGCCCTTTTTTAGCAAAAAATGATATTTTTGGACTTGTGTCGCGCGTAACTCAAAAAGTATTGCTGCTTGAGTGATGAAACTTTACAAAAACATATTAATCAGCACGTGAACTTGTGCACCTGGGTATTTTGGTGCAGTTGTTGCCGACATCAGCGGAGCTATGGCCCTTTTTTTACCAAAAAATGACATTTTTGGACTTGCGTCGTGTGTAACTCAAAAAGTGTTATTGCTAGAGTGATGAAAATTTATTAACATATTAATCAGCATGTGAACTTGTGCACCTGGGTATTTTGGTGCATTTTTTTTCCCGACATCAGTGGTGTTATGAAAATGACATGTTTGGACTTGTGTCGCATGTAACTCAAAACGTATTACTGCTAGAGTGATGGAACTTTATAAACATATTGATCTGTATGTGAACTTGTGCACCTGGGTATTTTGGTGCAGTTTTTTCCGCCATCAGTGGAGTTATGACCCTTTTTGTTAGCCAAAAATGACATTTTTGGATTTGTGTCGCGTGTAACTCAAAAAGTATAACTGCTAGACTGATGAAACTTTCTAAACATATTCGTCAGCATGTGAACTTCTGCGCCTGGGTATTTCGGTGCATTATTTCCGACATCAGCAGAGTTTTGTGACAAGCAGCGGAATGTGGGGGCATCCGTGTCCTACGGACACATGTCTAGTTGTATAGTATTTTTGTTTCATGCTCAAACACAGTTTTGGTTATTGATTTGGCCTTGCAATTAGTGATTTTTATTTCATTCCCAAACTTGCCGGAATGAATATTGTGGATCATCCATCAAAATTAATATTTTGTGTTGTTTTTTTAAATTCTGTCATCTGACAGCCATCATTTATACACCAGGCAGAACACATCCATCAGATTCACTAAAATTATTTGCAAGAATAAAAACTGAAATGCCTTCAAGTGTTCTATACGTTACTAAAAATAGACTTTAAACACCATCCAAAAAGGACAAAATGCCTTCCTCTTTGTTCTTGATCTTTTCATTAAGATGCACTTTTCTATATGGATTGTGACTGTTTTTTCCATTTAAATAATAAGAGTGCAGTGCTTATTTTTCTGTCATTGTTGTTTATTTACAGTTGAACTACTTTTAATTCATATTAAAAAATAATAAGATACTTTTTTAAAACAAGTAGACAATGGTCTTTTGTCAGTATAATTCTGGTATGCATGTTGAATTTAGGGTCATTTCCTAAATATCCATCAGTTTAGAATGTCAAGATTAGCCTTTATTTCCTCTTTATTTTTACCGAAATCTCAATAAAAGCCGTTATTTTGCATATTTTGAACCTTAATATAAACCTTTATTTTCATTGAGATCTGCTAGGAGGCCTGCAAAAGTGATAAGTATTAAGAGATGGTACCTAATCATTCTCAGACTGACAGAAAACATTTAATAGAAAATACCATATAAAATGACATAATTGGTATGCATATTGTCATGCTTTATCATGTAGAAAGAGCTGCATAGGTGGGGGGCATCCGTGTTGTTTAGACACATTTCTAATTTAACAGTAATTTGGTAAATCAATTTTTTTGTCTGTTAAATGCTTTTAATTGAGGGTTTCATTCACTGTCTTTTACAGTCATTGAATATAAAAACGCATATATATCCATCTGTGTGTTGTTGTTCCTGTCGAAAAAGGCAAGTCCGGAAACAAAACGGATACAACAGCATCCTGCTATATCGCTCATAATAATTTTCTTTGGACTGTTTCGATTTTCTAAATAACATTTGTTGGATTTTTGTGAGACAGGTTCATTTTAAATTCTCAAATGACGCGATGCTTTTCAATAGACAAAGAAAGAAATCAAGTATGGGTTATTCAGCAATAATTATGGACGGAGTCTAATGTATTTAAAATAGTTCTGGAGAATTTAAGGAAATTTTACAGTAAAATGCACGTGCTTAAACGTACACTAGACAAATTGTAACATACTGTTTCCATATAGTGTATTGAAACAAAAATGCGTATTAAATGCGTAAACGTTATTGAAAATTTAATTTTATTGTGTTTGTTACAATGGTATTTTCACTACAGCATCAATAACATGGCGTCATATTGGTCTTTGACTTTTATCAATGAATCGGATGCCGTTTGCTCAATGTTTATGAATACAGTTTACGTCATATTGTTTGTTATTATTCATTGACGTCACTGAAACGTGAAATCGTTTCTATTACTCCGTACAAAAACAGTACAAAATGAAATAACATCAGTATTAAAATGTTATTTGCCAAATATCAGCAACCATTGTGTGAATTAAGTAAACTAATACAATATATATTTAAATTTTACATTTAAGTGAAAATATTTAAGAAATTACTTACGATGTTTTGTGAATACCGCCCCATGAACAGTCAAGATTAAATGAGTTGCTTGAACAGGGTCAATCATTACGGAGTTACATGTACAACGTTAACACTGTAATAAGACATGAGGTTAAGGCAACACACTGTTATGGGCTGTGTCTTGCACTGGAGTGATTATATGAAATTGTGAATAAATAACATATTCATGAATTTACAACACTGATAGTCATGTGTTTTATTGAGGCAATGCTATTACAAAATGTGCTGCTAAAGGTTTATAATGGCATCACTATTTTAATAAATCACTACAGTCAGAATAACGAGCTATCATAGGGCAGCATCGACAACTATTTTTAGTTCTTCAGTTGATGCATTTTATTTTAAAGTTGACTGCAGAAATAAACAGCTTCAATACAAATGTTCAGTATTAGACAAATGGATTTGATTACACATAAAGGTAGTAAAATTGCAATGATCTAATTAAAATATCTACCAGAAAGCAGACAATAGAAATACATAACAGTGCAAAAATAGATAACTTGAGTACTAAGCATTAGGTCATGTCATATGCAGTAAACATATTACGTTGCAAGTTGCAAATGAATGCCTTTTGTAGTTACGACCAAACATAGCACTTTTTAAAAACACATTTTAACTTAACATTCAAAAGCAGAATTGAAGCGTCAAAATGAAGCCTGGGTTATGGAAATTATTGCACATTTATGTTGTTTTAGTCAAATAACTAAAACAATATAAAGAATTTCCTGAAAATAAAATATAGGCATAAAACCGGTCTTAAAACTGCTTGTGTACAAATTTACAATTAACAATACGTTCGAGTCTTGCATCAGCAAGAGCTTTATGCTAGTGTACTCTATAGCTGACATTGCCCTTCACCAAGAATGTGCATCATTTCTCACCTTCCAATATTTGTTGTGGCAATTCTGATAAATGTCGAATTCAATGCAAATTGACGTCAATTAACTAATTAACAACTAAAATATAGCAAAGTATGTTTGTTGGACAATTAAGAGCCTGTGCACAGCTTGTCCAATAAGCAGATGCAGTATGGGAAAAATACATACAAGGTAACGACACTGTTTAAACGAACAAGGTTTGTCACAGGATGTGATGTATAAGCATATGCTTGTCAGGGGGAGGCAACACAATGTCAGAAAAAAGAGTGCAATATATGCCCTGGAGAAATATCTTGATCCTCTAAATTAAAGGCCGGGTTCTTTCGCTTGACATCTAATGATGGTGATCATTTCTATTCATTAATTATTAGAAAATCCCGCCATGCCAGAAACAAGAGCTGTCTCAACACAGCATGCTCGACTATTCATTCCGCTTTGATAATAATACATTTTCTGTCAGTGACCTTACAAAATGAACCCGAAGACATGTGGAAAGTATCAGTTGAATATCTGTAGTATGAAGAAGTATCCACAACATATAAAGAAATGTCCATATCGTATAAAAAAATATCCCAATCATATAAAGAAATGTCCACATCATATAAAGAAATGTCCACAGCATATAAAGAAATATCCACATCATATAAAGAAATGTCCACTTCATATAAAGAAATGTCCACAGCATATAAAGAAATATCCACATCATATAAAGAAATGTCCACATCATATAAAGAAATGTCCACAGCATATAAAGAAATATCCACATCATATAAAGAAATGTCCACATCATATAAAATAATGTCCACAGCATATAAAGAAATATCCACATCATATAAAGAAATGTCCACATCATATAAAGAAATGTCCCCACAGCATATAAAGAAATATCCACATCATATAAAGAAATGTCCACGTCATATAAAGAAATGTCCACATCATATAAAGAAGAATTCACATCGTATAAAGAAATGTCCACAGCATATAAAGAAATATCAACAGCATATAAAGAAATGTCCACAACATATAAATAAATGTCCACATCATATAAAGACATATCCACATCATATAAAGAAAAACCCACATCATATAAAGAAATATCCACATCATAGAAAGAAATGTCCACATCATATAAAGAAATGTCCACAGCATATAAAGAAATATCCACATCATATAAAGAAAAGACCACAGCATATAAAGAAGTATCTACATCATATAAAGAAATGTCCACAGCATATAAAGAAATGTCCACATCATATAAAGAAACCACCACAGCAAATAAAGAAGTATCCACATCATATAAAGAATGTCCACATCATATAAAGAAATGTCCGCATCATATAAAGAAAACACCACAGCATATAAAGAAGTATCCACATCATATAAAGAAATGTCCACAGCATATAAAGAAATGTCCACATCATATAAGGGAAATGTCCACATACAATAAGGAAGTATCCACAGCATATAAAGAAAACCCCACATCATATAAGGAAATGTCCACATCATATAAAGAAATATCCACAGCATATAAAGAAAAAACCCACATCATATAAAGAATTATCTACATCATATAAAGAAGTATCCACGGCATATAAAGAAAAACCCACTTCATATAAAGAAATATCCACATCATATAAAGAAAAGACCACAGCATATAAAGAAATATCCACATCATATAAAGAAATGTCCACAGCATATAAAGAAATGTCCACATCATATAAAGAAATGTCCACATCATATAAAGAAATGTCCACACAAAATAAAGAAGTATCCACAGCATATAAAGAAATGTCCACATCATATAAAGAAATGTCCACAGCATATAAAGAAATGTCCACAGCATATAAAGAAATGTCTACATCATATAAGGAAATGTCCACATGATATAAAGAAGTATCCACAGCATATAAAGAAAAACCCATAGCATATAAAAAATATCTACATCATATAAAGAAGTATCCACAGCATATAAAGAAAAACCCACATCATATAAAGAAATATCCACATCATAAAAAGAAATATCCACATCATATAAAAAAAAGTATGCACATCATATAAAGGAATGTCCACATCATATAAAGAAATGTTCACAGCATATAAAGAAATGTCCACAACATATAAAGAAATGTATACATCATATAAGAAATGTCCACATCATATAAAGAAGTATCCACAGCATATAAAGAAAAACCCATAGCATATAAAGAAATATGTACATCATATAAACAAGTATCCACAGCATATAAAGAAAAACCCACATCATATCAAGAAATATCCACATTATATAAAAACATATCCACATCATATAAAGAAATGTCCACATCATATAAAGAAATGTCCACAGTATATAAAGAAATATCCACAGCATATAAAGACATGTCCACAGCATATAAAGAAATGTCTACATCATATAAGGAAATGTCCACATCATATAAAGAAATACTTACAGCATATAAAGAAAAACCCACATCATATAAAGAATATCCACATCATATAAAGAAATGACCACAGCATATAAAACAGTATCCACATCATATAAAGAAGTATCCACAGCATATAAAGAAATGTCCACATCATATAAAGAAGTATCCACATCATATAAAGAAATATCCACTTTGTATAAAGAAATGTCCGCAACATATAAAGACATATCCGCATCATATAAAGAAATATCTGCATCATACGATATCCACATCATATAAAGAAATGTCCACATCATATAAAGAAATGTCCACATCATATAAAGAAGTGTCCAAATCATATAAAGAAGTATTCACATCATATAAAGAAGTATCCACATCATATAAAGAAATGTCCACATCATATAAAGAAAGATCCACAGCATATAAAGACATATCCACATAATATAAGAAAAGATCCACAGCATATAAAGAAATTTCCACATCATATAAAGTTGTATCCAGATAACATAATAAAGAAAAATCATAATATAATAAAAATGTAAGACATAAGACAGTGCCGGCGTTCCATGTTGGTTAGTGTCATTGTATTTTGTTGTGTCAGGACATGTTTCGCGCAGTGATAGCCATAGTCATAGTCAATAGTAAATTTGGCTATTCGTTTGATGGGGAATTCCTGATTAATTTAAACGTTGTATTTATTATTTATTATTGTCTCCTACACAGCTGCAAGAAGTAGTGACCAAACCCCCATAGGCGTCAAACAAAACATTATTTTTGAGAATGTCGCGTCAGCAACATCGGAAATGGGTATCACGTAGACCATGGCCTCTTTGTTGCTACATCTTGTGTCATCTATCTATTTTCAACCATGAATCACGCATGCGGGTGCCACAATTGCTAGGATACACGGTGATAGCAACATATACAACCAGAACTCAATCGGTTCTCATACATGTAAACCAAGGGGAAAAAGTTCGGGTCAGAAAAATTGACTTTGAAAACGAAAACATTGTTAGTGATACAGTTCTTTCGCTGGTGTTTTATTTCTACCACGCTAAGTAACACAGCTATTTACAGACAGTGCAACAAAAATGATTTGAATAAAACCTGGAAACGAGCTATACTAGAATCCATAATTCAACTTTAAGAATACAGATATTTTTATGATAAATATATCTATAGTCCGTCTCTGTGTGTTTTAGATTTTAAGTAAAGGACAACCGCTAAATCATCTGAAAAGCTACTGGTCGTTTATACCAGCCACCAGCCATTGACCAAATATTAAAACCTTATCTGAAGTTACGGGTTCAGCTGTATTTCGTAATTTCCCTTTGCAAGATTCACCTGTCACACAGTCAGTTAACTTTCACTTTCACGAGAACTCGTATTCATAATGTGTGTTGATAAATACTAGGGATGGCAACGAATATTCGCATATTTTAATTAATTAAACTGTTCGATTATTATTATGGTATTAAAATACTTGCCTGTTTATAAATTTACTTTTAGTAAACAAATGAAATGCAATATTTGTCAATGTTAGCCCCTTAATATGTTTTCGAGTCGACCTAGCTTCTTTATATACAGGATATAGGGGTCGTCGCCCTACACCTATTGTTATGTCGACGACTGGCTGCATCTTAAAGGTGCTAATAGGTGTTACTGCGTACATAGCATTGTGTCTGAAACAACGCATCGCAACCCTAGATATATCCTGATATATCCCGGGGTATGTGGTTAGCTGATAGCATGCTTTAAAAAGGAAAACAGGCAGCACATTTGTCGGCAAAATAAAGACTGAAATCGATGGTTTAAGTCTTCCTCAGTATTGAATTTGTAATATCGCAACTTTTTCATATTTTTACAAATACTGCATCTGACGATTGAATATTCGTGTATTCGAATACTTCAAATAACAAATTCGAATATCAATTTTGGAATTCGGTTCCATCTCTTATACATACATGTCTTTAACAAAACCTAATTTATTGATCGTAATAATTAGTTGATTAAAGTGTTAATTTACCGTTTTCTTCGTAATAAATTTACCGGTAATAATATCAGCCAACGTTTAAATACTTTACTGACTCTACCGCTTGTATTTGGTTTGTAACATCGTATAGTGGTCCTCTACAAGGATTGTTCAAATTATGCCTTTGTGGTCCAAACTGGCCACGGCCCGGGTGTCACATGGTTATATAAACTTTAATAGCAAAATATCTTTAAAGATTTTCTTCCCTGAAACCGCAAGGCCCAGATGTTTCGTATTGGGTATGTAACATCCTATAGTAGTCCTCTACAAAGATTGTTCAAATTATGCCCCATGCATCAAAACTGACCACACCCCAGGGGTCGTATGGTTTATATAGACTTAAATAGCACAATGACTTTAAAATTCTTCTCCGCTGAAACCGCAAGGCCTAGAGGTTTCATATTTGGTATGTAACATCGTATAGTGGCCCTTTTCAAATATCGTTCAAATGTTGAACAATATCATGCCCCTCGGGTCAAAACTGGTCACGCCCCCGGGGTCACATGGTTTATATAGACTTCAATAGCAAAATGACTTTTAAAATCTTCTCCTCTGAAACGGCAAGGCCCATTAAAGCCATGGCGAGTTGCTGACGATCTTTTGGTAAATGTCTTGAAACGAAAATGTATCTAGTATATATACTTATATTTTATGTGTTATCTGCGCTTTGCAAAATGAAACATTTTGATCCGATGGCCATTTAATTAAACAGGACATAGATGGCTTAGAATGAAAACTGGTCTAAGATACCTTCAGTAAAGACTAATTTACACTACTTTTGCGACGTGCCTTCACCAGGATCTTTAATACGATAACATCTGCGTTGTTAAGAATAAAGTTGACATTCGAGTATTATCGCTGATATCATATTTAGTATCCGCTTATCCGGAAAGTGTATAGTTAGCATCCTTATTGTCTGATGACGTTATTATAGACAGCGACGACCACACTTACGTTAGAGAAGTACTTTCCGATTTGTGCTAAAAATATACGACATACTTTAAAGTCATTGACCTGCTGGTAAAATCGGTAACCGTCTAACAATTTATTTGTTTTACTTTTTTGTCTATGTATTTTCTTACAGGACTGATTACAAATATTCGTTTAACTGATACTCTTAACCCTGATTGTGGGATTAATAAGCCTTTGATTTCACGTATGTTTGTACAAAATGATTTCCAAACGATCATGCCCCATGACTGCGAAAATTCTTAAACTAGATGCTAGTCTTAATCTTAAATTGAGGCGTGTCGTGGGAAAACCAGTGGCAGTCCGCACAGGCTAATCCGGGACGACAATTTCCGCTTTTATCGTATGTTCTGTTTCAATGAAGTCTTTTCTAAACATACATCCACAGTAGGCGGAAAGTGTCGTCCCGGATTAGCTTATCTGGGACGACACTTTACGCACATGCATTAAGCCCGCCTTTCCCACGACACGCCTCATATAAGCCACTGAAAATATAGGCACAAACGTTGTCATTGGTAAACGTTTTAAACTTGAGACTAAGTTTGAGATTGAGAGCGACTACATAGGGCCAGACTCCGATTTCTCAAACAATGTTAAGTCTGATATAACAGGATAAGCTTAGACTCACTCTTTTCGTATTGCTATCAAGTGAGCATAAATAAATTGTAAAGACATGTATACTTTATTTCAAATAGGAACTTTTTATCAGATAATCACAATAAATTATATTTTGTGGTGTAACATCAATTTTAAAATAATACGTTTTTATTTTTGAAATAAGCGACTTAAGCCTATAATTGTTAATAGTTTTGATAAATTAGGGTCTTATAATTCTAAGTTAATCATACCGTGCAATTGAAACAAACAAGTATGAATACCGTTATTACTCTATATGTTGGGATACTTAAAATATTTGTTTGCTGTTTCAATTTTTAGAAGCAGAAAAAATAAGTTCCCCTGAATGTGTCCCAATATTTAGAATCCTCAAATGAGGTCCAACCCCATTATTTGTAAGGGTCAATATTAATCTCTATACAACAAGCAAATCACAGTGGATATAAATCATTGCCCCAGGGGATAATTTATGACGCGCTTACAAGAGGCCATATTGATGGGGTCAGCTGTCATGAAACACGAATATATGGAATATCAACATGCGCATTCAATTTGACAGTTTGCTAATACATTGCAATTTATCTGTGCCGGTAATTAACAGTAAGATGGAGATTTTTAATTGCCGTCTTAACGGAAATTGACACTAACTTGCCAGTTTGGAATACATCGTGCCAAACTTTAGAGACAGGAAAAATTCTAATTTTCAAAACGTCCCAAATTTAAGAGTCACGAAAAATAATTGTTTTATCGTATTTTAAGGGTGTCCCAACATATAGAGCAATTACGGTTGAACTATACTGAACATAGTGATGATGAAAATGTAATTGGCTGAAGAATAGTCTTTAAATCTGTTTATTGGCAAACTGATATGCAAATTTGCATCGGCCATTTTCGTAGGTAGACAATCCATGAAAAAAGCACGATTATGCAATTATTAAAGATGATTTTAAAAGCAAGACATTGCTGTCATAGTGAGGGCTGCTATCGCATAAAGGCACCATGTTCACGAACTTCCTAAAATATGAGGCGCGGGAAAACCGGTCTTAATGCATGTGCATAGTGTCGTCCCGGATTAGCCTGTGCAGTCCGCACAGGCTAATCCGGGACGGCACTTTCCGCCTACAGTGGATTTACGTTTAGAAGAGACTTTATTGAAACAGAAAATACCATAAAAGCGGAAAGTGTCGTCCCGGATTTCTGTGCTGATCCGGGACGACACTTAACGCACATGCATTAAGTCCGGTTTTCCCACGACGCGCCTCATTTAATCTTAAGCCTATTTTTATATATTGGCCAATGAAAACCGATAGCCTTATGCAACAAGCGTTTTCGCTACCGACGTTTTAAGTTTAGACGAAGTTTTAGATAGACGCTGCCTCAAATGTCAAACCTATATAATATTGTATCCATTCGCTGCACTCGAATATCAAGTGTTAACTGTTAACTGTACATCACGAAATCCGTTTTAAAACATGCAAAACTTAGTTGAAAAATTGCGGTATGATATGGATGTTGATGTGGGATGTGCCTGCATTTGATAACACATGCACATCTTGAAATGTGCATTTCATTGTTATGCCTAATTAGCGGGTTGTTGCCCATTTGAACCGGTATTAACCTAAACTGCAAAGTACTAATTTTAATAAATCATCATCTCATTAACCACCAGTGTTTCAATGTGTGGGGGGGGGGGGTGCGCGTGCGTGCGTGCGTGCGCGCGCGCCGGTGTATTTCAAATGAGTATGTGCAATGCAAGTTATGCCTCCGCCAATTTGAAAATAGTGCTTTTACTGCTCATATAGCAGCTTTCATTTTTTTTTGCTTTTGCTCAACACCATGCTCTCATATATTTGATTAAGGTCATATAACTGAAATAAAAGCTGGCATTTGATCGCCAGTGCAGTGTACTTTCTGAAGTCTGTCTAGTGAAGTATTATGTAAAGACTTTTACATTACAATACACCCAAACTGCTGATTTTGAATTACAAGTGGTTTTATGTACTTTATTGACACTCAGTAAAGTATGAATGACAAGTGGTTGTATGTACTTTATTGACACTCAGTAAAGTATTAATGGTTCCTGTCTTTATATATTTAATAATACTAGCCTGTGTAACTTCGACACCAAATCTCATTTTAAACAGTTTTTGCCCATTAGGACTTCTTATAAGACACATATCAGATAGTTAAAGGGTAGACTAGTGTATCATGTATATGTACGAGAATATTCAATGCAGCAGGAAATAATAACATACACGAATATACAATATAATAGAAATAGATGTTTCAGTCATCAAACCAAACGCCGAATTGTATATTCTTCTTAGCACGATTTAACTTTACTTATAGAAAAAGGCAACTGGACAGTTTTTCATTTCGTATTTTTTATATGTTGTTAGATTTAAATGAGGATGAATTCGTTGTCAAAATTTAGGTTCTAAATTGATCTAATCAATGATGTTAATGCCCAAAATAGATCAGTCATTAAAACGTTAACGTCATCCAAACGAAATATATATTTTTTCATTTGTTCTGTTAGTATATATGAGATTGACAACAACGCATACAACAAATCAAATGTTTCTAGTTTATAATAATGAAAAAACTACACCTATCCTCTCGAAATAAACATTTTTGGCAATTTGTTTTAGTTCATGCAAATATTTTATGACAACAGTAACCAGAAGATCTAGACCAGTAAAATGCCAGTAAACGAGCTGTACAAATTTCCATACACAGTCCGCCCGTTGTTATCGATGTTCTCGACCCATACGTGATCATGGGCTCGCACGTAGATGACGACTGTCATGCTCCCCGAAGTGTAATGTGCGCCTGTGTAGGACTTTGCAATCACCCCGTCCAAGTGAACAATTGCCGCGATCGAAGGGTACAACTGCGCTAGTGTTACGGAAAACATGTAGATGCCGCTGACAGGGACAATAAAAAGCCCGTGTCTAGCGTGATAGGCCAGCCCAATGTTCAGGATGACTTTCTCAAACTGAATTGTTTGATGCACACCAATTGAACCCTGGTCCTTCTCTTTCAGCGCTGTAAAGGCTACTGTAGCACGGTCGCTGAGGGTTGGCGCTGCAATGGAAGCACATTTTTATTTCAAAATAAGTCTCTGGCACTATATTTGCATGTAATAAACTCACAGTTACTAAAACACTCGATAAAGAGAACGATTTCTTACATCCAGAATTCTTTTTTTCCTGTGTGCTCATTTCGACAGCAGTCTCGTAATCATCAGGTTCATTGCCTTTTTCAAGATTTTCGATTCGATCTTGAAGAAGTTCTAGTTGTTTTTGCTGCTGTTCGAACATTTCTTTCCCACAATAGTTCTAAATAGTAAACAAATAATGTATACAAGAGGCACACGAGTGCCTGTATCGCTCCACTCGCTTATTAAGTAAGGAGTGACAGAACGGAAAGGACCCGGATAAGCTATATAAGAAAAAAAAGGCTCCGCATTCTGGCGGCCATGATTTTTTAACAAATCAATATATTTCAAAGTAATTATGATAGATAACCACATAGAGAACTACAAAGAATATAAATTTTCTCAGATAATGCATATGCACATTGCTGGTCAATCGCAAAAATATATACATATAACTATATACAAGTATAAATTAACAATCTGCACTCTAATTCGGATGCATATCTCGAGACTTACCTCCATTAACATGGCCAGTTGTTGCTCCAATGCCAACACTCTGGCATCCATGAGATCAGCTGACTTCGCCTGTCCCAGGACTAGGACTTGCAAGAACACTGCCGCAATGACCATCAAAGCCATAGCTGTTGTAGACTTTGCCGTCTTGAAAGCCGAATGTGAAGCGAGTGCTTAATCGCTGGCTTTATATATTGAGGCTCATTACTTATAGGATCTTAAAAGGAAATACTTTAATTTTTTGACGATTGAACTGAACAGGACATAATTTATGGTTTAGAACAATTCTGATCCCTTTTTTATTTCTTTGTCCCTAAGTTAAACCATTACTGCGGACAGTCGTTTGAATGGTCTTTGACGGATGTTCACACCACGCGCGTTGAGAACAACAATTAAGATATAAACGCTATCAACGAATATCTGTTAAGCAGTGTCCGGTTAGCCGTATGCAGCATCCGTAAAACTTGTTTAACCGACGACTTATTCAATAGCATGATGATATCTTAGTGTACACGAGGTCATCATAAATGTCATACATGCTTCTCGAACTTTGACTGACATGGGCACTCCAACATTAATAATCTAGTAACTTTCCGACGTACATTGTGGTCCGCTTTTATGGTATTTTCTGTTTCATGAAAGTCTCTTCTAAACATATATCCACTGTAGTCGGGAAGTGTCGTCCCGGATCAGCCTGTGCGGACTGCACAGGCTGACCCGGGACGACACTACGCAAATGCATTAAGCCCGTGTTTCCCACGACACTCCTCCAATCTTGTATAAATCTTACAAATAGCATTACTTTTGTTAACTTTGTGCGTTTTAATTAGGGATGGGACCGAATACTCGAATATTTGAATAATGGATAATATTCGAATATAAAAAAAAAAAATACGAATATTCGATTTTCTCATTTATTTAAAGAACAAAATTTCCTTTAAAAAATCATGTTTTTCCTGTTTGATTGCAAAGTTAACATGAATTCCAATCGTATTTTCTGCCTAGCAGGTGGGCGGGGGCACTGTAACGTTTTACAACACATACTAAACATGTCCAATTAACGACAATTGATAATTGGCAGGGGGCGGGGGGGGCACGTCTGTACAAGGGCCGCGAGTTAACGGGTTGTAGGAGGCGCGAATATGACGCATTGTATCCACAAATAACAAAACTGGACCATGTTGTGATAATGGTTTCACAGTTTGGACAAGGCGTACATTGTTGTTTATTATCCTTAAGTGACATCTATACGGTTAACTTGTTTACAGTAAATTACAATTACTCTCTAAGTAAACCAATCAAAATGAATCCATTATCAGCCAATCAATTTCTTTAACAAAATTAGCATGATCTGGTCAATATTCCCTATACGTCACTTTTAAATTATTCTCCATTATATCAACACCGTATATTATACAAGAGTCTTTATTATTAAACAATGCCACCATCACGTGCTTGGAAGTACTTTATGCGGTCATTAGACAAAACCCAGGCACGTGTAATCTGCACAGCAGATACAAGCTTCATGGTTCTGAAAAAAAAAACGGAACGATTAACAAATTAATTAACAATACATTTAACAATATCTTACATTTCTTTATATTTGCCTAACACTCACAAAGTTATATCGCTCATTTACCACTGAAACAACGTAAAACAACTACGTACACGTAGAATATATATTTCGGATAAGTAAATATTCGACCAGGGTGCCGTATATAGTATTATATAGTAGTATTTAGAAAACGAATATTCGAATATATTCAAAGACCTAGAACGAATATTCGAATATTGATTTCAGTATTCGGTTCCATCCCTAGTTTTAATTAAAACTTTGCTTCAGATACATTTGAACATAATTATTTCGAAGTCGTCGGGACTAACAACAATACTTATTAATACTTAGACAATTATTATTCGGTTTAAACATGTTGTCGGAAAATCAAGTATAGATGACAATCTCTTTATCAAATGGTATTACCGGTACTCTGAAACCAGTATGTAAAATGATGTATAATGTGGGCCCCCAACATGGACTACATGACGCCAGAACGTTGGGTTCCTAATTATTTCGTTCCCTTGCTAGCAGTACCAGACAGGATTTCTGAAGAGCTTCAGTTTGTGAGGAAAAAAATATATTTATAAATCGCGCGGCGCCTGTCTGACTCCGAAATCGCCGAAGCATTACCGTTCGTTAAAATCGGACGGCGCCCGTTCTATTTGTGACCTAGGCATAAGGTAAACTGTAGTGTATTTCAGGGAGTATGCTTTTATGTCCCTAAACTTAAAAAGGCATTTATGTTTGCGGATAATGTGTATTACAACGTTTTATCTAACATATATAAACATATAAAACACATATATGACTATGTTGAATATTTAAAATGTATTGAGAATATATTGGGTTTTAATAGCATGCATAATCAAAAATTTGAAAGAAATACACATAAGATGTATTCGTTTTATAACAATTTCCTATCTTTCATGTAACAAGTCAGTCCACGATGAAACGTATTAACCGTTAAATGTAACATCAGTTAATTGTCTGTTCGTAAAGTTTGAAACTGTTAGTTATAATGGATGTTAATAAACACGTTTGAAACGGTTCCTGATGCCTTTATTTTCTGTACTGTAACAAAAAACAGTCAGATATGTAACGTTGATCTTGGAGTAACAGTTAAGTAATTTACATTTTATATAAATGATTGTTTTAATCAAGTTGGTATTTTATTTGTAGGGAATCTTATATTTTGTAAAGTATGGTTATAGAAAAAGCCATGAAAACTTGCTTTTATTAAAACAACATATTTAACAATGATTTATTTTGATTTTAAGCATATTCACGGTACACTTAATAAATTAATGTTACTTACCTAGAATTCCAAGGTATGTCATCACAAGTTGTTTCTGTAAATTTGAATGAAAACGCTTCCACAGAGTCCCCGTTTTGCATATCTACAGAAGTTAAAGAACAAAACTGTTACAGCATGGCATCTGTAAAGGGTGGGCCGTTAAAAAATCACAAATAATATGATATGGTAAACCTTGAAGGGTCACTAATGTCTGTTTTGTTGGACCGAAACAATAAAACATAAGAATAACACAAACTAATACAACTTAATAAATGGTTTGAAGACGATTTCGGTAGGTTTTCTGCGCATACCTTGGTGAATCAGTGGAGTTGATTTAACTCTTCAAAAATAAGAAGTAAGAAAATATTGACAGATAATATCTTATCAATAGTGTGTACAATGTTATTACCAACTAGTACTGCTTAAAGAATCAAATATTTTCAAACTAATAGTAGCAGAGTGTCGTGCGACTCGATGTTTTGTGAAGTTTGTTAAATCATTGGAAACGAAAGTAGACAAACTCTAGCCTTGATACTCAACTAGCTTTGAGATGCACTTTCCAGCTATGAATGTTTTCATGTGTTGGCTGTAATAACTATTGTGATAATTGTCATTATCAACTGTTGCTTAATTGAAATAAATATGATTATATTAACTACATTAACTTTTTTTTTAGTGTATTATTCTGATGATCAGTTCACTCAGTTTACAGAAAAAATCCAATACGCACGTGTTAACTATATCATTTTTTCTCCAAACCAAGCACTATCACCCCTTGTTTTCTTTCTTTTCCAAAATATAAAACATACAAGTTTGCATAAAATATTGAAAATTTAGTATTTCTTATGAAACACAGGTTTTTGTCTAAAGTAAAAAAAAAAGTGCTTATAAATTAAAAACAGTTTTTCTCCACAAAACATTAAATAACAAAGCAATTTTTGCAAATAACATATTCATAAAGCAATTGTTGCAAATAACTTTTTTTTTCACCATGTTACGTATTGACTTCTTAAAATAAGCCATTTCAAGCAATAAAATGCACTCATTTTGACCAGTAAATGGATAACACTACATTGTCGCTGAAAGAAAAACAGCAAATATCTTCCCAAAAGCATTTACGGGTAGGTCATTTATATGCATTTTCCACAAAATCTAATTCGGTGACCCCCATTTTTATGGTTTCATTGTATTAGGCATTGAAAGATCTGCAAAATATGTGATAATTAAAACATTTTATAGAAGGGCAAAAATGTAGAAATCGTCTTAAAATGCTACAAAAAATATATATTGACTCATGTGCATTTTTGGAAATGAAACCAACCAAGTCACACATTTTTCAGTTGTTATTTTTAAAATAGGAAGTAGAGTTTACATTCCTAGTTTGCTAAAATATGACATACGCCGAATATCTTTTTTAAGATATCATTTGTTCAACTTAGGGTGAAGTCAGAGATAAAAGACTCTGTATTAGATAACACATCACATGTTATCAGAAAGCTATTTATATTATTAGGCCTATAGGAAATCCGCCTACACCTCAACAGTTCAGTTTATCAACCTATCTAACTTAAATAATAAGATTTCATTTGTATTTCACATTTAGTATGTTTACAAGATTTAAAGTGTGACTGTTCCTAGCATCCTCAAATTCAAAAATCAATAACAGTACACGTTTTAATGATTCATTCATATATTAAATGAATACCAGATATTGATGAAATACGTTTCTGGTAATATAACAAAAAATGGCTATAGCAATTACTCGCGGTAACTTGGTTTGCATTATTATTTGTCTGTTTGTAGCTGTGATAGGACTTGCAGTCGGAGTGATCGTTATTAACGGTGAGTAACTGTCATGAATGCTATCAATAATGATGTATATGTGCAATGATGATCTTTATGCGCATCCTGCATTTTTCATTCATAAATGTGTCAAAAACCAGAGTTTTGATGTTATGTGCATTCTCAGGACTTTGAGATTATATCACCTTTTGTAATAATTATTGTGACACTTACGTTACAAAGTGTAAATCATAAACAATGGGATATACTTTGACCTAATATGATATAGATAATATTTGTTAATTTCGCTGTAAGATCTTATTTTTATTTCACGAGTGTTCATAGAAAATGATATTTTCACGAGTGGCGCAGCCACGATTGAAAATATATATTTTCTACTATTACGAGTGAAATAAAATACGATCTTACATCGAAATCAACACATTTTCTTTTTATTTTATGCTTTTGGACAATAAATAAATAGCATTGCGCGAGATAAGCTTAAACGTCACAAGTTCGTGAATTCTGACGTCATAAAAATGACGTCATACATGATTCCAAAACTGTAACTCGTTAGTATGGTGGGAAAGTGCCATGTTTTGTGAGTCGTTGTCGCTACATTATAATTTTGTTGAATTTTATAATGTGTTTTGTGTAAACACATGCATGTACAAACTGTACATGTATATAAATTTGCCAAGGGCTGTAAACCCCTACTTGTAAAGCGATGCTATTTATGGAAAAATAGTCCGTTTAATATTATATTTTCACTCCCGTGAAAATATAAAATCTTATATTTTCACTGCTCCAACAGTGAAAATATACAATTTTATTTCACTAATAAAATTCGATATTTCACTGAAAAGCATGTAATAAATATTGTTTCACTTCTTGATGAAAATGCCAAAATATTATTTTATGCTATGCGGTGAATGAGTGGGGAATACAAGTGAATGACAACACGATCATATCACTCTAGGTCGAGTGAAATGAAAACGTTTGATCATTTCACTCTTGGTTATATGGTACTACTTTTAACTTCGTTTTTATGTTTATGTTGCGAAAGTATGTCAATACCCTAATCGTCAGTGTAAACATCGGCCTTTTTAAACAACAGAAAACACATAATATAATTCAATACAAATATAATTAAGCGACAACCACGCAGTAAGAGTGGCACTATTTTCCCACCACAACAGTGATTGACAATTTTGGAATCATAATGACGTCATATTTATGACGTCATAATACACAAAACTTGTGACGCTTCAACATATTTCGTGCATTTTTTTTATTTATCGTTCAAAAGCATGAAAGAAAAAAAATTGTTTAATACAGTGTAAGATCGTATTTTATTTCATTCGTGGTCATAGAAACTAGATATTTTCACTCGTAGCTGCGCCACCCGTGAAAATGTTGTTTCAATGACCACTCATGAAATAAAATACGATCTTACACTGCATTAAACAAATAGCCTCTGTTTCACTTTGGGTTATATATGTATCATCTGAAAAATGACCAGTGTTTGTATTACAATATTATTTCACTCTCGTATAACTTGCCGTATTCTACTCATTTCTATTTCAATTATTAAATCGGTTTCTTGAGCAAGTATTTCTAATGATTAAGAGAAACAGTCGTATATGTCTCCTTAGCAACGATGAGTATTCGAAGATTCGTTCAATGTATTGTGAAATTCTATGTTGAAAAGGGGCATGGGAATAATAGTACCTATTAATGCGGACGTTGATGACACTTTATTATTAACATATTTTGTTTATACATTATGAAGTGTACCTAAGCTTTAACCTGAAATTCTGTTAAGCGGGCATAAATCTGTTTTCTTTTGTGTGGGCCTTTACACCGAAAACAATCCCTCGCTTCAGGTAACGTTTTTTTATAATATCTTTATTAATTCTGAACCAATTTTCACGAAATAAAGACGAGTGTCCTGTCATAACCGAAATTCACCATCCCATTCGAGTTTCTGGCAGAATAATTTAGTATTTTCTTCAAAAACTGCAACCGCGCATTTTTTAAACATAACTTGACATGCTATGTGTGGAATATATTTTTATTTATCGACAATAAATTTCATAATATCGCTGCAAAACGAAGAGCAGATATTGTAATTCTTCCCATAGAAACTGCACACAAAGTATGTTTGCTCACATACGCCTGATGCTGATTTTTTGTAGAAAATGAAATATTGCTATGTGTGGGTCACACATCTATTATGCTATGTGTGTAATACAAAAGTGGTTAAGACATACCAGCTACTTAATTTACATTAATACGTTGCTTTCAAGAAACTGTATCGTTACCGAAAATAAGAAGAAAGATTCGACAAGTTGTATTGTCATAGTGTGTCACAATGTTGCGTTATGTCCGCTTCCATATGATATGTGATATTATTATCAAATATTTTCTTTATTCAGACTTCTACTGCTACTACTTTTACTACTACTACTACTGCTGCCGCTACTACTACCACTACTACTATCACTACTACTACTACTACTACTACTACTACTACTACTACTACTACTACTACTACTACTTCAACTACTACCACTACTACTACTACTACTACTATTACTACTACTACTACTTCTACTACTACTACAACTACTACGTTTACGACAACTACTTCTACTACTACTACTGCTGCTGCTACTACTAATACTACTACCACTACTACTACTACTACTACTACTACTACTACTACTACTACTACTACTACTACTACTACTACTACTACTACTACTACTACTACTACTACTACTACTACTACTACTACCACCACTACTACTACTACTGCAACTTCTACTACTACTACTACTCCTACTCCTACTCCTACTACTACTACTACTACTACTACTACTACTACTACTACTACTACTACAACTACTACAACTACTACTACTACTACTACTACTACTACTATACTACTACTACTACTACTACTACTACTACTACTACTACTACTACTACTACTACTACTACTACTACTACTACTACTAATGCTAATACTACTACTACTACTACTACTGCTACTACTTACAATAATAATAGTTATAATAATATAATAATAATAATTTGTGGGAATGTTGTTAACAAGACCAGCAGAAAGACTGTTTACAAGCTCCTTGATGTAACGGACTTCAATGAAGCTGAAAATGAGTCTACCCCAGATGATGTTCCAGTGATGTATTCAAATCATGTTATAAATGCACGATGGTTCTCTGTAGGGAAGCAACGACTCCAAATGTTATATTCGGATCCGGATCCAAATAAAAATCGAAAAGGGGCATAATTTGAACAAACTTTATAAAGGACCACTAAAGGATGTAACATACCAGAAATGAAACCTCTGGGCCTTGCGGTTTCAGAAAAGATTTTTAAAGTCATTATGCTATATATTCTATATAAACCATATGAACCCCTGGACTTGGTCGGTTTTGACCACAGGGGCATAATTTGAATAATCTTTGTAGAGGACCACTATAGGATGTTACATACCAAATATGAAACCTCTGGGCCTTGTGGTTTCTGAGAAAATTTGTTAAGTCATTTTGCTATATAGTCTCTATAAACCATTTTGACCCCAGGGACATAGTTTGAACAATCTTTGTAGAGGACCACTACAGATGTTACATACCAAATATGAAACCTCTGGGCCCTGCGGTTTCAGAGATTTTTAAAGTGTACACGTTTTAATTATATTTTAAGCTCAGGTACAGCGGACTGTAACGATTTGAACAACTTTGAAAGAGGGTCACCTAATGATCATTCCTGTGAAGTTTGGTGAAAATCTGCCGAGTGGTTTAGATTTTGTTTAAATGAAAAGTAGATGATGCACGCACGCACGCACGCACGACGGACAACGGGCGATCACAAAAGCTCATCATGAGCACTTTGTGCTCAGGCCCCGTGTTCACAAAACAAGTTGAGCCTGATTCTCAGGTTTAAGTTGAGCCCGATCCTAATTTTCAGGATCAGGCTCAACGTTGATGTTCACAAAGCAAATGACGCTCAATTGAGCTTCAAAATGACGCTCAAACTGATCTTGATCCTGCTATATTTTGAACCCAATCTCAAGTAGGTTTAGTTTCAAATATTTGGATCAGTTGTTAAGCAACCCATAGAATTTACATCATGGCCGACTATGTCAGACGGAATAGACGGATCCATTATGTTGAAAATGTTGAGCCATTTGATAGGCGTATTTTTCGCGATCGTTTAAACCCATTAGAAATATTCACGGGAAGCGAGATTCGAGAAAGGTATAGGTTTTATCCGGAAAGCATTGTGTACATTTGTGGACTGGTTGACCTACGAAGACCAACTGAACGATCCTCACCTCTTCCACCGCTGATCACCACATTGACGGCGTTGCATTTCTTTGCCACAAATGCACACCACATTGTGACAGCGGCATTGCACGGGGTATCCCGGGCAAGCGTGTCTCGTGCAATTAGTCAGTTCACATATGCAATGTGTGCCGTTTTAATGAACTTCTACATTTCCCAGAGAATGACGCACTCGCCGCAGTTCATAATTTTACGGAATTGCAGGTGTATTTGTGTCTTTTCCGTCATTAGTTTCTCTTTCGTTGTTTAGTCTAATAACAACAAAATCATAACGGCGTTCATTTTTCTAACGCTTTGTCTGTGTATGGAAATTGATAAATTGAATAAAGAAATGTTTAAATGGTTTAAGAAAGCATAATTATTATAAGATGACCTCGAATCAGATGGATTATGTGTGTGCATTCGGACTAAATTGTTGTGTTTTGCGAGGCACCATTTACGGACAAGCGTTAATTTCGGATACTTCTTTTCTGGACCTTATTTTGAAACCGAAACCTGTGACAATATCGGATTTAATGATGAATTGTGCCGCAAGATATTGCTTAAAAAACCTGAATGGATTCTCACATGTCAGACTGATAAGGCTGTACTGTATAAAATAAAAAGTCAGTCTTAATACTTCTGTCATTGGGTGAATCCAAAATCCTTTCTGCCAAATGCCTGTTTCATATATACAACAATGTACATATTTATGAATGATGCATGCTGTATTCGTTTACCTTCATGGTGCATATGTTATGCATGTTTATATTGTGCATTTATATTCACATTTAATTTTGTAGATATTTTAAAATCATTGTTTAATTTTGCACAATACATGTATATACTGTGTCAATAACTTATGCATGTTATGCTCACTTCTGGTTTTCCAAACGTGGTTGGCGCTGTTGATGGCACCCAGATTAGGATAAGAGGCCCGCGTGTTAATGAGGAAGATTACATTAACAGAAAAGGATATCATTCGATAAATTGTCAAGTAATAATGTACATGTTCATTGTAACTTCCGGAATCACTGTTGAATATTTCCGATTTATAGCCACTCTAAAAGTTGTCAGTCTGTTTGATAAAATCACAATATTTTGCATGCATTTTCAGTTTTATTGATGCTGTTACACGCCTTGAAATTAACATTCCTTTCACGTATTTACTAAATAATCCCCAGTGTAATGAACAGTTTTGTAAGTATGAGTTAATTGAAAATGTGTATATTTATGTTGTTGTCTTTGGCACGATTCATTGACTGTGTCATAACCTTTTAATCAACCTACTGCTGTCCATGTAATATAATTTAATTCATCATAATTTGGCAATAGTCTTACGAACGTAAATAATTTATATTTGTCTATAACTCAATAACTTATCGAGCTATTGTAATGAAACAACATACATAGATACCATACAGCGAGGCCTCATTTGGGATTGCATATTGGGTGGGTGGGGTCAAGGTCACTGTTACTAAAAATAGAAAAACAGTTACCGCTCAATAACTTGAGAACGCATTTATGTATTTTAATGAAACGTAAGTCATAGATACCTTATATTGAGACCTCACTTGGTATTGCATATGGGGGGGTCAAGGTCAAGGTCAATGTTGCTAAAAATAGAAAAAAGGTTTTATCTCATTACCTTGTTAAAGTTTTGAGATATTTTAATGGAACTTCATAATACATACCTTATATTGAATACTCGCTTGGGATTACGTATGGGGTGGGTGGGGTCAAGGTCAAAAAGGTCCATAACTGACAAAATGGTTGAATAGTCAAGCGCTGTTTAATTAATATTTATCTGTCTGTTTTTTTTCTGAACATGTTGAGTGCATAATACATTAATTACATCAGTAGCAAATTCAGATCTGCTGTTTCCATCTACTTTTATGCATGTAAATCAGTATCAAAAATTATGGGAAACATATCTGTGAAACAATATAGTAGAAGACAATGTTTTAATAATGGTATGCTCTGTTACTTTATTTAATATCATATATGTGTGTGTTTGAATACTAATTGTATTTGTAGGAGAGATTCAATGCTTCATTGTGCCGCACACGCGTTGTGATCGAGCAAACTTTTGGAGTTCTGAAAAGGAGATTTCCTTGTTTAAGCTATGGACTCCGCTCACAGCCTGAACACTGTTCAAAAATAATTGCCACTTGTGTAGCTCTGCACAATATCGGTATGGACAGGAGTGACATTTTTGGCAGACCATGTGACACTGATGCCAAACAGCCTGATGTGCAGGTTTACAATGGGCCAATGACAGGTTCTTCATACAGAGACTATTTGTGCAAATCATTTTTTTAGTTCACTGGTGTAGGATTACAGCATTAAAATCAGACATATTGTTAGGTAAATATTTGTATTTGACAATTGGTACTTTTATAGTAAACACATGGCAAACATATAAAAATATCAACTGATGGTGATCAACATCTGTTGTTTTTTTTACATCACATTGGATTTTTATACAACAGTAACTCATTGACTCATGCACAATTTTTTTTTTTTTTTTTTTTTTTTTTAAGTCATAGAGCTACAGTATATTCTTATGATTAAAATAAAACTGGATATCGTAAAATAGAACACTTGTATGCATTATTGTTATTGAATAGTTTGAAATAACATAATATCGATAAGTTTAGCCAATTTCGAGTATTACTGAATGGTATCTTCCAGTACATAAATTTAACATATTAATGTATTGGTTTACATAAATTGTTGACATTTGTCAAATCTGTACATTTACAAACCAGTTAATAGGTCATTTGAACTGTTTTTATTATTCTTTGATGTCTATACATTTACATTCACTATATGATAACATAAAGTAGCTGGTACCGTTTTATGGACATGTTATACTGTATTACATTATCTGTGCAGATATTGTTATATATGAAGAAGACAAAAATCTAGTGTTAAACTTCCAATAAACGACTTGTAAAGTATTAAGGAAACTGTAAAATACCAGTATAGTACGCATTTTAATTAAAATAACAGCTATGGAATAGTTTTTACATGTTAAACGTTATTGGCTAACGTTATTGGCTAAACACAAATTTTGCATTAGGTTTCAATATTAAAGAAGCCGTTGGCGTAGGCATTTGTTAAATTTTGCTCCAAAACCTGTTTTCTTATTGCATTTAGTTCTTTTTCCTCGTTTCTCTTCTCCAACTGGTGTTGCGTGGTCATCATGTGCATCTCCATCTCATGAATCCTCCTTTGCTTCATCAGCATAATCTCCTCCTTCACTCTTTCTACCTCGAGATCGTACAGCTCTCCTGATTCGATTTTTCTTTTTTTATCCCTTTTTCTAGACGCTGAATAAATGGTAACTACTATTAATATATGTATTATGTATTATTACTGTTGCATTTCTAATTAAAGTTAATTGTTATGAAATTGTGCACGAATGATTTAATGTTTATGTGGTATTTTTGGCAGATTTTGAGTACATATTTTATTGAATAATTATGAAGTTTAAATGCGTTATGTTATATGCCTATGTGAAAGTCATTGATTATCAAAATGTTTTGTTAATTTAATAATTAAAGTAAGTTATAAAAGTACTACTATATTTGTATCTAAGATTTTACATTTACCCTTGTCTTCAGTGGTACACGCATCTATGGCTACAGATTCGCATGCAGTCACTGGAATGTTATACATGAACATATTTATATATGCCAGCACTGTGAAATTAATATTAAATTAATTATGATGTACTTACGGTTATTGTTTGCACACTTGTTTTTTGTTAATAACATGTAAAGTTATTGAAATGTGGCTGACGTAAATTGAAGTTGTTAACAAAATCAATCAGATTTTTACAGCCATTTTATGATTCCATATTAGGTATTGTTTCAATACCAACTTTTGATAAAAAAAAAAGAAAAAAAAATTCAATTGCATGTTTACCTTTATTATTAATCAATTTAAATTTTCAAACAGATATAAATATTTACCCTGTTTTGTTTTTGGATGACGAGGTGGCATTACTTGTTTAGGTCTGTCGTCTGTGAATAAAAATTTAAAAATAAATATATTTTTCAATACAATAAATATGTTAAACCGTACACATTTAGTGTATCATGCATGTTATATGTTTGAGTATAAATATTTCCTTTATAATATGAAGAAACTTATCTAACGGCAATGTTCATCATGTGGAATATACGTACCTGAACATGAACTAGTCTGTTGGATATTGTCAGTTGCTACTTCTGAAAATTAGAGTTGCAAATTAATACAATGTTCTTTTATTTTGATAATGTGAAAGAAGGAAAATTTGCATTAAAAAATCATTATTCCAGTGCATTTACACTTAAATATTACTAACAAATTATATTCATTTATGGAATAGTGTCTATGGGCGTTTTATGCTTTAAAGGGACCTGTTCACTGATTGGCAAATTGACAATTTTTAGAATGTTTGTCCTAGATAATGTAAAGAAAAATACAAAACATATAAACACGTGAAATAACACTAATGACAAATAAATATATTGTAAATAAATCAACGGTCAAAATGGATAAATAAAAAAATTGTAACGCTTTTCATCGATATTTAGGAAAACGTGTATCTTTTTTTTTAAATGCAAAATTTATAAGTCTGAATGGCTGAGAGGATTTGCAGTTAGGACATTTATTGACTGTTTTAAAAGTATATAATCTGTGTACAAGTCCCTTTAAATTATGAATTATTTGTGTTTGATACAAGATAAATGACATACCTGTACATACTTTTGTGATCTTCAATGTGTCTACCACAGCCCGCACAGTGTGGGCATCTTGAAGGCTGTCTAAATAGTTAAATGATACTTTTAGTAGGCAGCTATCAATATAATGAATGCCCTTTATATCATTTAGCAAACTTACTGATTAATTATTAACTATCAATTCATACATTGCATGTCGAAAATAGTCAAACGGATTTATTAAAAATCAGTTTCTTTATTTACATGTTACCTTAGCTGTCTATTGGACTAGAAAGTCCTTTCATTTGAGGCTTGTCCCGAATCTTTTCTAACACTAAGTCTTCTGCCAACGACAGCTTTACAGCGGGGCCACCGCCGGTGCGATTCTTTCCATCATCTTTATCCCTTGCTGTGGGTTACAATTTGTAATAAATATAATAATTCAACGAAATTTAACTGTTTACATATTAACTAATATCACCATTTTATTTATTTTTGTATTTAAATGATTATTTTTTTTACAACAAAACAGACCAGTTAATGTTCAGGTAAACTGTCAAGTTTAATAATTACCTCTCGTCTTCAGATTTTATACATGCTGTTGACACTTTCAACAGTTCGGCGGCATTGTGCCGTGCCAGAACTGAAACATTATAAATATATATATATATATAATGCTTGTTTTATATGTGGCGTTTGCAGTTTATGTGTGGAGATTGTAATAAAAATTAATGGAATACAAGGTAATCTTGTTATCAGTTTATATGGTACACCAACTTGGTCTTCAGCAAACGCAGAAAGTTACATGAAATGGATGATTATTTTATTGTGCTACAATAGAGCAGGACCAGACCTGTCCTTCGTGCCCCATCCCCAGTCCATTGAATATGTGCATCAGGCTTTGTCTTAGATTAGTGATAATGATTACTTTAGGGGCACCACATATGTGCACAATATGATTTTCAACATTAAAGAATATTTTAGTTATATATACTATACATAAGTTTTATGGTCATCCTGGTGGTGGGGGTAAATCCGTGTGTGTAACAATATGTAATTCATATGAATATGACTACACTGAACAGCACTTCTAACCGGCCACTAACATAAATCGCAATAAAATGGCCATTTGTCAGACACATTTGATCACTTTTTGACAGATATTAAATTAATGACAGAGACATTCACTCGTACATTGTTATTGAAAAATTTGATAGTACAGTAAACACACTTTACTACAACCCTAAAAAGTAAAAATCGCAAAATACTATGTCTGTGGTAAAAACTATAAAATCTATTAAAGGGCCATACTGCACAATTGGCATTCATAAAATAATAATTAAAATATTGCGTGTCTGCTGATGGCTGTTATGTCATAAAGGAACCTCTGTCATATGGGAATACCACAGTTTCAATTGAAAAATCGAAAAAAAATCCACAATCTCTCAATAAGAACCTGTTCCAGTTTCACCAGATTTCGAGCGGCTTTATGTTGCTTTCTAATATGTCGGTTAAGTTTGTCACACAGATGCTTAATCAAGTTTAATTTTTCATTAAATGATCTAGTATGAAATGATACATTAAAACAACAAATCGATATTTTACTCTCACCTATCTTTCCTCGTGAAAAATGATAAAACCAGACCTGTGTCTAGTTCCCAGGAACGTTCAAGTTGTTAATGTAATGTTAGTATTTGGCAAATTATATTTTTGGGGGTTATTATGGTATAAAGGTAACTTATCTATCAAAATGCGCAATTATTAAAATGAAATGTTACATACAGGTCAGTACATTTGATTGTCTAAATTTGATTGAATTCCCCCCCAAAATGAGCTTTTTATTACAACATTTGTAAGTGTTGTGTTAGAAGTGCTGTTATGTTTATTTTGCGACTTTTATATTTTTGGGTTATATCTTAACTGTGTTTATTGTAATATCACATTTTGCAAGGAAGGCAATAAAAATGTACCAGTAAATGACTCTGTCATCGATTTAATTGCTGTCAAAATTTGATCAAACTCGTCTGACAAATAGCCATTTTATTGAAATTTATGTAAGTGGCGGGTTAGATGTGCTGTTCAGTGTAGAAGGTTTTAATCTGATTTCAGGGCACACACATTTAAAATTAAGCATTTGTAGTCATTTTGCCGGACCCTGTTAAATAAGAAAGTCACTAAATACATTAAATATAATGTAGCAATATTAACAAACATACGTAATTGACATTCATTCAATAAATACTTTGAATATTAATAATAATAAAAGATCAATGCATGTGATTGAAATTGAGCTGACTTTTAAACTGTGCTGGAACACACAAACAACGGATCGCCCTAAAACGCGGACCAAACTGCGGACAATATAGTTTATATTGGCAAGTGCGGCGGACAAAATAGTTTATATTGGCAAGTGCGGATGACATAGGCAAAGAAGGATTATTGGAAATATGCGGACCAATTGACATATGTGGAAAATTCGGAACCATATGAGATGTTACTGAACACATCGTGATTTTGATAGTGTTTACGCGTTCATTTATCAATGTTCGATTTATATGCATTTTGTCTTGAAGATAAGTATTTTATATTTTAAATAAGTGGCAAACTGAGGTATTGTTATAGTTTGTTTGATAACAACTGAAACAGATGAAAAGCAATTAAATTCTTCTTCTTTATTAATAATATATTCAGGGGAAACATATGTTCGCTAAAGAATCCCGTACAAAACCCCGGCCGTGTGGACAAAACAGCGATAGGATATTTGCCCGGGTGTGAAAATCAGTGATTTCAGTCTGGATTCATTAGCGGATCAGTTTAACGCATTCATGTGTTTTTCATGTACTGTGTGATAAAATGGGAATACCGGACAACACCACGGGCCGGGTAAATCCGACCAATGTTATTGAAATGCATATACAAAGTCAAAATCTGTAAGCCAACACCCTCGCCGCCCCAATGTGGAAAAGTTAAATCCGGCCCCTGTATACACGGGCAAGTCACACATTCATTCCAGCCGATTTCCTTATTGGTGTGTATATCGTCCGCAGTTTAAGATAATCCTTCTTTGACCACATGATCCGCACTTTAACTACATAAATGATATAGTCCGCAGATTGGTTCGCGTTGTAGTATGCGCCTGAAGCAACCTGTTAATGTGTAATGGACTATGCCCATCACAAAATAGAACAGTCCATTTATAAATTTTAAAATAGTATATTAACTCTAATTAGTATCGATTAATTTAAAAAGTCATTAAAAACAATAGGTATTGAACTGTTAATGTAGACATTCCGCTATTAACAACACCAAATACATTTAAATATAAAATATTTCATAATACACGATTACACGATCACATGGCATATGCCGAAATTTTTAACAACCAATGAAATTAGATCGTGTGCAAAAAAAATCAGTAGTCATGGTTTTTCAATAAATAGGAACACTAGGGGTGTACAATTGACAATTGTTTGACTATTTAAGAATGCGTTATTGATACGTTTATTGAGGAGCCATATCCTTCACGCACGTGCATGCGAAGTTGTACATGCATATATGTAATACTTTGTTTAGATATTATGGTTTGTCTGTACCCATGTATATCATTAAACAGAGCCTAATTTAAATGTCTGTTACTTTGTCTCATATTCCAATGTGCAATACAGACACGACTGTATAATGTACAGAAACGACTGTATCATGTATTAGTACGAACCATTTTAGTCGTCTTAAATGGCGCGAAAGTAAAATAACTGAATTCCTGTCAAATTTTAAACGTACGCTGTATACAAATGGTGATATTATACGAAATTATATTAATGCTAATATTGACGAGGCAATAAAACACATAACATCATTGTATATGAATGCAGGCGAGCATATGAAAGTTAGATCATTCGCATCTAATACATCACAACCCGACTGGTGGGACTCAGAATGTGATGAAAAAAAAAGTATTAAATACGTTGCGCTACGCAAATTTAGACAATCTAACATAGAAAACCACTTACGTGAGTATAAAGAAAAAAGAAACGATTTTAAAAACACTTGTAAAACAAAGATAGTAAATTACCAAATTCGGGAAAGAAAAGCTTTATATGAAACTAGAAATAATGCTAAGAATTTTTGGAAAATGATTAAACGTGCTAACGTAAAGCCTTGCTTAGATTCAGTTATTTCTCCCGATGAGTGGCAATCACACTTCTCTAAATTACTGTTTGATGAAAACGCGACGGGAATTGATATCAATTACAATAATGACTTCATCGACGAAACTGCTGGAGAATTAAATGAACCGTTTACTTTGCAAGAAATAAAACAATCATTGTTAAAACTTCTTAATAATAAAAGTTGTGGTATTGATGGAATACCATCGGAATTTTATAAATATACTGCTACAGATATTGCGCCATATTTCTGTGTACTATTTAACAAAATTTAGAAAGTGGATATTTCCCACAGTCATGGGGTACAACTGTTATCTGCCCCATATTTAAATCGGGATCACTTAACGACGCAGGTAACTACAGGGGCATATCAATTACAAACACAATGTACAAAATATTTTCTGAAATTATTAATAAACGACTATATACATGGGCCGAGAACTACAATAAATTTGATGAATCGCAAGCAGGTTTTCGACATGGGTATTCGGCAATTGATAATATATTCTGTCTACAAGTTATGATACAAAAATACCTATCCAAAAAGAAAGGCAGGTTTTATTGTTTGTATGTTGACTTCCGTAAAGCATTTGATAAAATTGACCACTTTAAATTATTTAAGTGTTTGGAAAGAAAAGGCCTACATGGCAACTTCTTAAGTACTCTAAAAGCAATGTATAGTAACTTAAAATCTTGTGTTAAATTATCTAACAAAAATATTATGTCCGATTGTGATAACAAAAACGGTGAGCACGTGGTAACTAGTTGGTTTCCATGTAACATCGGGTCCCGTCAGGGAGATAAGACAAGTTCGAAAATTTTTGCTCTTTTTATCGATGAGTTATCTACCCTTTTACGTGAAAAATGTGGTACCGGCATCTTTATTACAAATGAAATCCCCGATATTATTTGTTTAATGTTTGCTGACGATATTGCTAATTGCGCAGAAACTGTACAAAAGCTGCAACAGCAGCTAAATTATATTGATATTTTTTGTCAGGACACTGGTATGGAAGTTAATTTTGATAAAACTGAGATAATAGTTTTTCGCAATGGTGGACCACTTAAGAATATTGAAAATTGGTATTTTCGTGGAAAACAAGTAAAAATAACATCCTGTTATAAATACATGGGACTTTTGTTTACTCCCTCCCTATCATGGACCTTAGCACTTAATAAGTTAGCTGTTCAGGCACAAAAGGGTATCTTTTCAATTTACAAATTTCAAAAGCCATTTGGTCATTTTCCACTAAATGAAATGTTTCAATTATTTGACTCGATGATTACGCCAATACTTTGTTATGGGTCACAAATATGGGGGTTTGAATATGAACAGACTGTCGAATCTATTCACCTTATGTTTTGTAAACGGTACCTTAAACTAAAGAAGACCACAAACAATTGTATAGTTCTGGGTGAATGCGGTAGATTACCACTATGTGTAACCTATTATACAAATTGTATACGATATTGGTGTAGTTTACTTCAAATGCCCTCTCATCGTTATCCTAGAAATTGCTATTTATTACTTAAATCTCTTGATGAATCTGGTCGGACATGTTGGGCAACGAAAATTCGACATTTATTATTTATATATGGGTTTGGATATGTTTGGATTAGCCAGGATGTTGGAGATAAAAACATATTTCTATCAAATTTTAAACAACGTGTAATTGATTGCTGTACACAAAAATGGCACGATGATGTATCAAACTCAAGTCGATGTCATTATTATAAACATTATAAAAGCTTACTTAATACAGAAAAATATCTAACAATTGATACACCAAGAAAATATAAAATTGCTATGTCAAAATTTCGATCTTCAAACCACAAGTTATCAATCGAATTGGGCAGACATAATAATATACTAAAAGAAAATAGAATATGCAACCTCTGTTCAACCGATGAAAATCATGTTTTGGATTGCGAATATCATGCCTTTTTTCATTGCAATAAATATAATGAAATAAGATTAAGATATTTATCTTCATGGTATAGAGCTGGTAATTCGATACATGATTTTTTTTTAATACAATGGGTTCTAATGACGAAGCAAAAATAAAACAAGTATCATGTTATATATATCATCTCCTACAAATTGTTAACTCTCAAAATACCTAATATTTTGTTACTATTTTTCCTATTCAACTGAAACTGTTTATTACATTTTGATTGTATTGCATTATACATGAACGTGACACAACTCTCCTACTTATCGTATTATGTTATTATATTGACATGTATTTTGGGCCGGAGGCCTTTGTTTACGAATGGAAATAAACTTGTAAACTTGTACAGAAACGACTGTATAATGTACAGACACGACTGTATAATGTACAGACACGACTGTATAATGTACAGACACGACTGTATAATGTACAGAGTATTTTTAAATCAATTGTACCTCATTCTGAAGATGCTTATCTGTACGTAGGGACTGTAATGGTCAGCGATGCCTGATAAGCCCCGCCTACTGCCCCGCTCAGCGAATAGAAGCTGGCAGCATTCTGTATGCTTGTTTTGTAGTTAGTTGCTCTCTGATAGCGGTAATGAATAAACGTGTCGGATAATCAATCCCTGTTGGGTCTTGTGTATTAGCCATCCCTCTAAGGGTCTAGATACAGACAAACAACATCAAAGCAACATTACAGGGACCGTCAGCGAAGTGTTTCTAATATATCTCACGAAAATTTCAATGGTGAAATGAAGGAAGACAACAAATCGTGTTGTCGCATTTTTTTCAAAATGTTATAAACACAAGTTTTGTATATTGTATACTACGAGTTGTGTTGATTTCGATATAATGTGAATTACATAATAATCAAATTTAGTACTTAGGTCAACCACGAATCACATTCGTTTATTCGTTCTGTTTCCTATATAAGTGCACGGCAAGAAATTTAAACGACACTATAAAAGTAACGGAAATTTAATTAACATTGAAGAATTTATTGCGTAAAGCAAACATTTAACAAGAGCTTATACAGAACTATCTGAGTGAAAATGCAAACATTCATGATAAGTGACATTGTCTATACATAATATATCTTTCGTGTGACATATATTATTTGTGAAAAAAGTGTTATCTGAGCATTTTGACCTCCAAAACTGTCCCTTTTCAGTTCTATGATATTAACATATTTATAATTTAGGCACACAAATAGGTGTTAGCACTCTTTATACACCATTGCAATAAAATAAACACAAATGAATAAATCTCATTCACCAAACATACCTAAAACGTTATATATTTTACAAGTAACGGATATTTTATCGTAACGGAAATTTGTTTGATTGCATATACTTGTTTGACTTTTACCCATTATTTTGTAGGTGTATTCATTTATACAGGTAAACCGGAAGCTAAAGTTATTATTAGCACTTGTGCTAGTTCTAATACTGTTCATAAAGGTTCTGAATATTCACGCGAGTGTTGTTCTCCAATTTAAACATTCTGTTTGACTTCTCCGTAGCAATTGGTGCTGCAATAGTGCATAAAACATCATTTTCCTTTACCCAAAGTTTATCTTTCCGTGTGGGCCAGCGAAACAGTTGTTTTCTTTCTTCCATAAAATCGATCTTTATCTCATCTTCATCGGTTTTAATCACTTTCCCAATGTACCATTTCTGTTGGTAAACCGCTGCGACGAATTCGTTTATGACATACTCCGTAGATTCGTTGATTTTGGTTGTTCCTTCATTTTCTGATGTTGGTACAGGTTCGTTTGCCGCCGTTTGTGCAGATAAGTTTCCAGCCGTTTGTACCGATTCGTTTTCAGCCGTTTGTTCAGGTTTGTTTTCAACCGTTTGTTCAGGCTCATTTTCAACCATTTGTACAGAATCGTTGTCAGCCATTTGTACAGAATCGTTTTCGGGCGTTTGTACTGATACCCTTTCGTCGCAGGTTTTTGCCGTGATCCACGAGTCACACATTGTTCCGGACAAGCATGAACTACAATAGCAACTTGTATTTCGAGTAAGTATGTTTGATTCACCGTTTCCAACAATTGCATGTATCTTCATTGTGCCAGTGACAGATTTCAGCTTGCGTTCGGACATCGTCTGATCCTTTGCTTTACATTTTTCATGAGCTACGTATCGAAATGTTACGTTTTTCAAGTTCGACGATTTTGCCCAATTGTAGAACTCAAATGCATCGCTTATTGAGTGTCGCCCGCTACGTGTTGCTTCGTCGGCCATGCGCTTCGTGGTACCTCCCAGTCCATCACAGGGGCCCTTTCCGTGGCCGCTTTCGAAAAAGTTCCATCGAGCACGACATCCGTATGTAGCTTTATGATTCGCTACCGCATCAAACATATATCTGTTTCGGTACTGTGAGGATGGTGAGTCGCTCCAGTAGTGGATCGTATCGAGATCAGGGTCGATTTCCTTTAGTTCTGGTATTAAATCGTCCAGAAATGCCAATACAGTTGAAGACTTGTGAGCAAGTGTGTCCGACACAGTGACTAAACTTGTGTGTGTAATGCACCCATCTTGTGATTTCCAATAGGCAACCGCCGGGTGTAGAGTAACGGATGACTGGTTGAAATACGCACTCTGTACCTCCTCATGTGACCTACACGAATAGTTTTCAGCAAAGTCAAGCTGAACTATCATATGGTGCTCAGGCAATTCATCTTTTAACCTTTTCAGCTGTTCGTATTGGGTGTGCACTCGCTCAACATGCTCTTTGAAATCAATCATTTGAGTTTCGATTTGTACTAGAAACTGATCTTTGGACATCTTGTTTTCAACTATCCTTGTTACTGTCTTCTTTTTGCCCTTCTCTTCAGTGTCTACTCGCTTCCACTGACTGACAACGACTTCTTCTGGTAACTTTTCATCTAGAATCTCGTTAGTTGGTTTTACGTCTTCCATGTATTTCCTAACTGCCTTTACTGTTAATGCCGCATTCTGGTGTTTGGTACAAAGACACGACAGTCTGGACGTCATAGACGTTTTGTAAATATAGCTGGGTCGTGTTCTACAGAATGTGGTGAAAGAAATGTCAATGTTAGGATTTTCAGATTTGAATTTCAAGTAGAGGTTCTTGAGGTAATCAGTCAGAATCTGAATCTGGACTTTAACTCCTTTCTTCAGTCGTTTTGCGTCATATTTCCCAGGTTGCATACGGCTGTTATCTTCACGCTTCATGAAATTAATGACATCTTCTTTGTGTTTTTCCAACTTGTTCCTGCGCTTTGATGTAATCTGTTGGTGCACCTTGGTATTAACTGTCCCCAGCTGTCGTCTGCCAAGTCCCGTTCTTGCGGACAGTAAGCGAAGACACTTGTATTTCTTTGTTATTTTTCCTGACACAATGCTGTGCAAAGTTTTCAATTTGTGTTTCGGTATGTTGTTCCTTGCGTGTTTGATTTCACTTGAGATCACATTTCCAAAGAGTAATGGTCTCCTCAACTTTTCTCTTTGCAATTGATTAAGATTTGCATCATTCATGTCTTGCTCGGTTTGTTTGCTAGGTGTAAGATCTGCTTGTTGTGATATTCCTTTTCTCACTTTTTGCAATCTCTGTAAGGCCCTTTGTGTAGATTTCAGTTTTGTCTTCAGCTTTTCTCTTTCTTGCTCTAATATTCGTATTCTAGAATGCGCTGCCGACCTATCTCTCTTCCACCTCTTCATCGCAGCATTCCGTTTTCCATTATTTCTGTCCGTAAAATCCATTTTCACCAGCATTCTTCCCCGTAATTCTTCAGCTCTTCTTTCTGTTTGACTACTACTAGCTTCTACTCCATTGCTGTTACCATGGCTTTCATACCCACTTGTAGCACTCATTACCTGTCTGGCTCGTGTTGCTCGTTTTCTTGCATAAAATTCTCTCAAATTAGCCCTGTTCTTCCTGTTTCTCTCCTGTCTATCTGCTTCAGAAAGTTTATCAGAGGTAACATACTTTTGCTGTTTTCTCTGTCTTTCCTTTCGCAGGTACTCTTCCTTATTCTTCTCCTTTTGCCTTTCCCTGTAGGCTCGTTGAATCTCTGCACGACTCTTACCCATATTTTCTTCTGGAAACTGAAATACGAAATATAAAATTTCCGTTACCATTCATGAAATATCCGTTACCAAAATTCGATGGTATATGAATATTGAATATTTACTAAATTTTACATGATTTATGTAGAATAACCAACTCCCTTCCAGCAAGTAGTCCTATTTCAATTATAGCATATTATTGATAGTGTTATGACACCAAAATCGTTAGCTTGACGTTAAAATAATTAAATGTGTTTATTGTGAATAATTATTACATACACATTTTCATAATTTAACCCATGACTTTCGTTTCCTGGTACTAAAAAATATGCATTCTATTGATTCTTGAAATATAAATCAGTCAATCAAATTACATTAACACATAAATTCCGTTTAAATAACAGTACACTTTATTTAAAATCTCCGTGACCAACAGGTAACGGAGATTTTGGCAACTTCGCAACATAATATCATGGAAAACAAATGCTCCTTGAACAAAATAACGTTTTTAATAACAAGACGTACCTTTTTCGAGATGGATATTCTGAGCGTTTAAAGTATACATGTAAACAAATACAATTTGGGTACGTTAAATATGTGTACTCATCTTTGTAACAAATCTCAGAAGTAAAAACGTAATTTTTCGATATCCACAACGGTGCGCTTTCAATAAAACAATATGGCGATGATGATATCATCAAATGACGTCATATGTAGCCTTATTCTTTAAAGCCATTCTATTTTTTAGTTATTTTCGAATTTTGGTCACGGAAATTTCATAACGGAAATGTTAAATTTTGTTTTATTTCTTAGATAAATACTTAGTTTTGTAACGATTTTCACGGATAGTTTACTTTGTGTAGTAATTCAGAAGAGTAGTGACAATATGTTTATGTCGCTGAAGCTTTAATAATGTAGTATAACATGAAAATGCCCATCACGGAAATTTCTTTTTTTACAAAATATGAAAATCATGACTTTTGAAAGGACTCATTATCGTATCTAGGATCATTTTATCCGCGACAAAGTGCTGTGATTTAAATAGAGAATGCTTAGAAGGTAGCAAAGCTGCATCTAAAACAAGTTTAAAGTTATCTTCGCGTTCTTTGGATGTCTCTTAAGGTTATGGTAACGGCAATTTAAAAACAAATCTTAAACTTTGGCGACATAAAAACTCCATCATTTTTTTCAACCACATTTGATTTAATGTTGATTGGGACTTGATGTTTACATTAACACTTTGTTTTTAAAGTAAATTTATTGTTTAAAACTAACGGTATCACGAAGGTACCTTATATGTACATGGTATTATATAATTGATATGAGAAGGCGACAGTAACGGACATTTAAATTAGACGTTTTGTTAAATCATTTTTTGCAAACTATTATATTTAAAATGCCCAACTACGATTACTTTCTATCTAATATGAAGGAGTTTATAATCTACAACAAGGATAACCCCTGTTTATCTCGTCAATGTGCCGTAATCACCTGGCGACAAGTAGTGTTCCTATTTATTGAAAAACCGTGAGTACATTACACCAACGGTCAGTAGCGATTTGAAACGTGTTTTTCATAGGATGCGCATGATATACGAAATAAAATGCACATGGATTAAAGTTTAATACAATAAATAAATATTTATTATACATAATATGTGTATTACATATAGAGGATATTTACTGTATTATTAATTTGTTATATGAAGAATCAGAATTAAGCTGCACATAGTAAGGAATACTTAAATAAACTGTAATGCCTAATGGACGTGTGACCTGTTATATTCACTAATCCATACATGCGGTGATTTATTTTTAAAACTTTGAACATTCATTTACACATTTCAGTTACAAAAAAGTGTATTTCCCTGAACCTGCATCGTACTAAATATCATACGCAACCGTGCGTGTTGTAATTATTGATGGTAGTACAGCGTGAAGTTTTGGGGAAATACAGATTAATCATCGATTTGTGTGGAAAAGGATTGGAATAGGATAAAAATGAAATATAAATGGTATTTTTTGCTTTCATTTCATATATTGCCAAACTTATGAATAATAAGTATAACTTGCATTTGACAAAATGGATGTTGGAAAAATTTCAGCGTTCACACATTTTTCGATCCGAAATACAACTCATTATGGCCATTGGACTACAATTGGCACTACAATACACTAATTTCATGGTACCTGTGGCAACAGGCTAGTTCATATTATGAAAGTAAAATAAAATCCCTGTTGAATTCGTCCGTTATCGCCCTCCACGCAGCATCTTTCTGCTTGGCACCGTTCGTGGCACCCTTAAAGTTTGTAAATAAATCATCATGCCGCTCATTTATTAGTCTGAGGACATGGCACCTCGCCGCCTCAGACCAATTTGGCAATCTGTTCTCTTTTTCTTCCATTGATGAACAGAGACCAATTTGGCAATCTGTTCTCTTTTTCTTCCATTGATGAACAGACGACAGAAAAAAATGCGGCGGTATCTCCGTAAAAAAGAGTATTTCTATTATTGCCGCTTATGTTCATGACAATAAGAATCAATTTGAGCTGGATTTTCCGGCTCACTTGAGCCGGATCAAATTTGCGTTTGCGAATCCGATTTTACTAATCCGGCTCAGTTGAGCTTCAAAATCAAGATCAGCTCAACCTGAGCCTGATCCTAATAAAAAGTTTTGTGAACCCGGGGCCAGGTGAGCTAAAAATGTGACTTTTTGCGCAAAGGTTACGAAATTTCCATTTTGGTATTAAATTCAACTATGGTAGAGCATATTTTATCTCACGGAATATCGAGCGGTTACTTTTCCGACTTTGCACACGAAAATAACCTTGTTATGCATATGTTTGTAGTAAAGAAGTTCAACCTTACAACAATAATTCGAGAAATAGTAGGGATAATTGTACTGGAACTGCTTGTAATTGAAAACTGCATTTGGATGCGGATCTGATCCGAAATTTCAAACAAAATCTGATAGAACCGCGAATACTACAATGGATTCGATCCGCTCGGATATTTCGGTTACCCGTTGAATCACTAGTTCTCTGATTATGCAATTTATGTATATACGAGTAGTTTTGGCAAATTATGAAGATCGTTATTTCAAACATAAATGCATCAATCCAAGCATAATTGAACTTAATACTACTGATTAGTTATCTGTAGTTTGCTAAACCACATAAAATTTTAAAAGCTTGTATATTTCCCGATTACATTTCAGGAACCATCGACACGACAGCTCGCAAGAGTCAAGGGGCGAAACAAATAGGAAAATGTTCCTTCGAACATCAATGCTGTCCAGCGTGAAAATTGATTCAGAATTAATAAAGAAATGATATGTTACCTGAAGCGAGGGATTGTTTTCGGTTGAATTACCCACACAGAGCAAAATAGATCACGTGGTACAGGCACCGTGAATATGTAAAATTGTTAACCTTTAATTTGACCAGTGTATTTGTACATTGCAGCTCATATTATCATTGTACTTTATTTTCCCTTATAGGTGTATGTTGCAGCAAGCAGTTATTTTCAGATAGTGTTGATGCAATATACGGCAATAAATGTATTTTCTTTCGTATTAAATTGTTGACATACTTTTGTTCAACTTTTTCTGAAATAAGACAATATGTAAATGGTCACTTAGAAAGTCGGTTAAGTGGTTAAGACGGCTTCTTCTTGTGATAGAAATACTATGTCTTTCTCTGTTTCTAATATGGTTCCACTGAAAGAAGAAATTCATTGCCTCCCTAAATAAAAATAGTTCCACAGAAAGCAGAAATACAATGTCAAACTCAGCAAGAACTCTTGTTCTCAAAGTAGGAATACAAATGCTAATTATTTTCCAAAAACTGTACTTTTCATTACATTACCTAATATCAGTCATTATTACTACGGTTACATGGGCAATGAGTTGAAGTCGGTATAAAATAACCAAATATCATTGTATGGATAAAACAATATTTATTGGATTTAAAAACAACTAAGAGTATAACAAAATGTAAAATAAGCTTGAGATAAAAATATGAACGATCCGCAAATAAACAATAAACATATAAAATGCTGCCTAGAATTAAATAACACGTATGCAGTCTTCACAACAAACCAGTGGACCATGGACTGAGTCTACCGTAGTTTTGCAAGGTCCATCAAATTTTTTTAGCTTACTGGACCTGCGGTGCATTAAGTTAAGGTCCTTGCAATGCCGGGAGAAATGCGGTAGAGAAAATGGATTTCCCATTTCATGAGAAGAAAATGTCTTGAAAAACATTATTGTTTTTAGTTATTTATATAACAGATTAAATACTGACAGACAATTTCCAAACTATGGTCCACTTAATTGTAATCCAGTCCAGTCCTTTTAGCTGGCTTAGTGGACCAACGGTCTACTGATTTTATAATTTATTCGTGAAGACTGCGAATGAATTTAAATTTATGTCTTCAGCTTTGTAACATGGTTAAATATTGAAATAATAAGTTCCCTCAAGATCAAGAAATGTTATCTTTTAATATATACAAGCCATATAGTCTTCAAAATGTTGGTGTTAGAATATGAAAGTGCACAAATTGAATGGGACGCCTCAGCTGCCGCCGCCAACAACGCCACCAACAACAACGCCGCTGCCACCATAATTAACCCTTATATGTCACCTTTTCAGGCAACAACAAAAAGTATTAATGGTCACTATGTACGTCTATTAGTATTTAACAAATTGATATCATAATTATGTATCTGTCAATAAATGTTAATTGAAAATAATAATATTACTGAACTACCAAATACAATTTACATTTTTAACAAAATATTCACAAAACATTCACAGTAAAGAAGCATGAATTATGACAAAACAAAAATCAGCCTTATAAATCATCGTAATGAACTGTAAAAATAATGGCAACAGTAAAATTGTATTAAAACAAATAAGTCAGTAGGTTGGTAATAATTATTTCTGCAAAAGCTACTACACTCAATTAACAATGTCAAAACACATATTTCCAATTTTAATAAAATAGAAATGGACAAAAATTATTACAAAAAGAATTACTATTAAACACCTATGGGTTTTTTTTAAACAAATAAAAAATGATAAAATTATTCTTGCAATTCTGAATATTGGTTGGTTTTAGGCTTGTCTCTACATTTAAAATTCAGGAAAAGATGAAAATAGTTTTATTAATTGTTTATTTATTTAATGCCAGCTATTAAAAATAACAATTTAGAAAGACATAGGTACTAAATTTGCATGTTTTACATTTATGTACAACTGCGTAAATGTGAAAATCTTATATGGAAAGACTAGATGCAACCAAAAAGTATATTGTCAAATCATTTTATCTCGCAGTGTCTAAATTTAGTACGCAAAAATGACACCACCAGGAAATAATATGATTTTACAGTTTTTGTATCCCACATGTCCCTTAGTTCACGTGTATCAACACTCTAGTCTCGCAGGCATCAACTACTATAATGGGAATACTGACTTATGCTGAAATGTCCTGAACTCTTCTCTGGGGATGATATCTTTTTCTCTCTCAACAGAAATCGAGAAACTGGTTTAGCATTGGTTAAATGTTTTTTACTTATATGACCAGCAAATGCTCGAGTAAAGCAGGCAAATGGGGGTGGAGGATGATCCGTGCGCGATGGAGTTCCATTTTTGTCAAGGGTTATTTCCGTGAATGAGCTGACAGTTTCCATGTTGCCTTCCATGAACCAGATGGATTTTCCATCGGAAACACTTAGTTCGCACAAACATGGGTACTCTATTTCTTCGTCATCTTCAAAATATGGTCCAAGCATTGTCGACACAACCAGTTCTTTGGATGTCTCCTTGCGATCTATCAACTCTTTTGAATTGAACTTGTACTCATACAGAATTTTCACTTTGCTGTTACAATTCTTTGTTCCATTAGAGACAATGAGAAATCTGTCTTCGTCTTCCATTATTGCAATGCCTCTGAACTCATCTTGGTTTTCGATAAACTCAGATTTCAGAGTTATGGGACTTGGCAATGGGTCATTAAGATTGGCCACAAACACAATGTTCCATCCACCATCAAGAGTACTGTGTGTCACAATCAACTCATTGCTTTTCTTACTGATTCTAGCAGTCATTTCTGGCATTCCGCCATTGTCAGATAAATTAGTCCTGATTTTGGTCGGTGTCACAAATATACAGTCCCATGACTGCCCGCCATCCCTGAGAACATATCCTCTGAAATACATTTCAGTTGCTTGGTCAAAAGAATGGTCGGAGAAAAGTCTCATGCGGACAATCATATAACTTGTATCTTCCTTTCCCAGCACAAAACAAACATCATTGGCTTGGAAATTGTCATCAAAATCCATGTCAAAGTTGAGATCATAGTATTCAACACTGGGTGCACTCCATTGTTTTGTTTGGAAATTATACAGATCTATGTTGTCTCCCCTGTTGTCAATAAAAGTCGCATAATCTCCCATCACTAAGAAGCGACTCTCGTACCCTGCGCCATCTACAAGATATTCAGGCGTGTTATGTTCCTGAAATTCACACAAATGAAACCAAGTTTGAGTCCTTGGAACGTATGCACAGATATCGAACACCGGCTGCCGAAAAGGTTCTACTTCGTGATGAAAGATAGTGTCTTCACGTTGTTTTCTATAGTCTTCAATCACACACAGTTTTGGTGTCAATGTTACAACAGCAAGTTCGGTTTCTGTTTTACACCCGCTTGACAACAATTTAGATTTACCTGGTGATTGATGTGAAGAACCAGCACTAGTTCCTGGAGAATTTTCTGAGGTGTTGCATTCAGATTCGCTACTGTGTAATTTTCCATATGATTTTAAATCCGCCAACATGTGACTGAGCTTTGATAAAAGACTTTCCTTTCCCTCAACACAGCTTTCTGCCAGGACTGTGAACAGTTTTGAAAACAAGGATTCCAAACAAATTTCCGTTAAGCCAGAACATATTTCGTGGCATTTGTACTCAGAGCTTCTCTGGTCAAAAACTGCTATAATTTCTAAGCAAGCTTTTATGTGGCCCTCAGTTTTTCCTTTTGTAACCCATTTCATCAGGAATTGCATCAAGCTACTTTTTGAGCAGTGTTTCATTATGTCCTTCCCATGAATAAACAAAAGTTCATCAACTGACAGATTTAATGTATCATCTTCATATATTAAACAGTCATGAAACCGAGCTCGTATCATGAGGCCAGCATTTGTTTCCAGTTCATTTAGGCCATGGTCTGCAGAATAAATGAAGTATGTGAGACAGGTTTTGAGACAGAGGTTTTCACGCATGAAATCTGCACAAAATCCTCTTAAAGATTCCAGCAAAAAAAAGGAGGAAAGTTTTATAATATCCCCTAGATTTTCTGAATCAATGTCTACCTCTCCAGAGTAAATGAAATTTATAATCAACTCCATAGAAATATTGTCAGTCGTGACTTGTGATAAGTCTATTTCACTCTTTGAAGATTCTGTGAACTGGCCAAGAAAGAGGGATCTGAAAAAGACATTTGAGGCGTGTCGTGGGAAACCCAGGCTGAATGCATGTGCGTAAGTTTCGTCCTGAATTAGCCTGTGCTGTCCGCACAGGCTAATACGGCTCAACACTTTCCACCTACAGTGGAATTATGTTTAGAAGATACTTCCTTGAAACAGAAAATACCATAAACGCGGAAAGTGTCGTCCTGGATTAGCCTATGCGGACTGCACAGGCTCATTCAGGACGACACTTCACGCACATGCCTTAAGCCATATTTTCCCACGACACGCCTCATTTAAACGTAACGATACTATAGTATGTATGGTGCTGTATCTATAACAGTATTAATGTTGTATAATTAACGAGCCCAACGTTGTTATTCTCGAATATCAAAGTCTTAAATCTAAACACACAAGCTGCTCTTGAAGAGAATGATAACAAAGCCTCGACCACTTAAAAGGCTAATGCTATATGCAGAAACAACTTTTTTTAGTTAAGTAGCAATGAGATTGAAAGGTATACTGCACAAAATGACAACCAGAAGAAAAACTTAGGCGAAAAAAATTAAATCATATGTTTTGGAAAATGGTCTCAAAAAAGTGAGGTAGGATCCTGATTGAGTTTTTTTTTTTAATTTTTTTTAAGACCCATTTCGGTCAAAAAACTTTGAAAATTATATAAAATCTGACGAATACGGATTTCACGGAAAACAATCGTCACTAAAAACTTGAGGGTCGGGACGTTTTTGCTAGGTAGGGTCAGGTTGCCCGAAACACATACATTTTTTTGGCCTAAGGATGGCTGAATTAAAACAAACTAGCCCTACATAAATACACCGAGGATCAAAACATTTTTATACCTGAAATACGGGCTGCCTGCAGCCAGTACACATTTATGGGCTTTGATTTCAGCATGGCCCACTCGAAGAACAACATCGCAGAAGGACTCATCTTTTCTCAGATCATTGATGCCGTGCAGAGTGGAAGAGAAATGCTCTGCTGGCGCTCGATATACCACCATGACTCAAATTGGCCTGAAAACATATTTTTGGGTTACTTTTAATATTACTTATCATTTTTAGAGATGAAATGCAGTCATGTTTGAATGATACATAAACTGTGCATTACACTGATGATTTTGAGGTCAACTAGGCATTACAATAAACTTTTCAATAAGATATTTAAAAAATTTGATAGCCGATTGTTTTTATTAGCTAAAACTGTGGTAGAACCATTATCTTCGCTCAGTAAGACCATTATAATGGCAGAAAAATTATAAAGATACCAGCCTGATATAAACAATCATGCTGCAGACAGTTTCAGCTGCTAACCAACAAGAATCAGGTTATCCCAAATAGTAATAGGGCAATAATCCTTAGGATACCCGTGTTATATAAAATATGAAACAATTTTATTCTTTTTGAACATACATGCTTTTAAATATAAACTTCTAAATCAGTATACAAGAGGGCCATGATGGCCCAAGGCGCTCACCTGAGAACTGGTACAGATGAAGACCATACTGTTGTGACAGGTTTGAAAATGAAGGTATCTGAACAATACACACTGGGGGTAGGATCAATTTTGATGTAAACCATCGGTAAGTGCAATGGGCTAACTAAAGTATGAGTTGGGTAGTGGATTTCCGTTTTTTTTGCTTATGGTTCTCAAATCGTTTTTCTCGATATTCTTACCTGACCCTTTTTCATTAAGTCATTGACAATTCTGCCAAATGCACAAACAGCAGATTTTGATGTCTTTTTCGCAAACAGTTTTGGAAAACTAGTTGCAACACAATAATTGCGATGGCTGTGCTATAAGATAAAGTTTTGCTTTTTCTTTGATAATTTTTTGTCCAATGATGATAAATGATGTTAATGCAGGCTCTGAAGCTATCAATGTTGCATGTACAAATAACTGAATGCAAGGTTTGCAACTATTGGAAATCAAATTTTATCAATAAATTTTTATGGTCATACGCAAACTGTGTAAGTTTGGTCAACATTGAATAAAAATTTGTGTGTGCAAGCCACTCATTGATAACTTGTTGATGTTTTTTTCCAAACACAAGGGGCAATAACTTCTGTGTTTCTGGCCCAATCATGCTTATATTTGACTTCAATGATAGGTGAAGATTGGATGAAAAATGAAGTCTCTATCCTGAATAATATCCATTGTTGCAAATTTTTTCAACCAAAAAAGGGCAATAACTCCAGCGTTTCTGGTCTGATCTTGCTTATATTCGACTTCAACTGTAATCTCATGGTAATTGACAAACTGCGCAAGATTGGTGAAGATTGGATGCAAAATGAAGTCTCTATCCTGAATAACGTACATTTTTGCAAATAATAAACAAAGGGCAATAACTCTGGTGTTTGAAACATGATCTGGCACAATTTGGCGTCTGCTGAGGTCTGATGGACATACACAAACTGCGAAAGTTTGATTAAGATCGGATGGAAAATAAAGTCTATATGTTGGAAAAAGTCATTTTTGCCCTTTTTTTGCATGAAAAAGGGGCAATAACTCTAGTGTTATTCATGTGATCAGACCAAATAACAATCCCATCAGAGATTTTATGGTCATACATAAACTGTGTGTAGTTGAAATAATAGAAAACTAGGATAAAACTCGGAAGTCAAATGTAAAAACTAGGAATTTATTAATTAATCATGTTATATTGGTATTTGTTTATTAAATCTGAAAACCATATTTATTGAAAGGCACACAAATCATTAAGTAACTGATTCTGTGTTTCTGTCATCGTGTTTAGCACCATACAGCAAACCTCTGCTTGCAATTTAGGCAGATGTATGCCAGAATATTGAGACTGCATGTTTGCCTGAGATGCAGAATCAACAGACATCAGTTTATGCAAAGGTATTATAAAAACTTAAACAAATGTCACATTGTGTTCTTCTGCAAATACATATTTCGTACACAATAAACACAGCAACCAGTATATATCAGGACTACTCTAAAGTAACCGTAAATCAAGAGTTATTTCTCAAGAATGAATTGCTGGATTTCAATACAATACACGTTGAGGGTACCATAAGAAAATGAGCACAATGTTATCATATTTTAGCTCTGTGTGCTATTTGCCTTTGATTATTTCTGTGTCCATAATATGCAGTGCAACTACTGGTAGAAATTAAATGACAACTGTTCGTGGCTTTCATACAAAGAGGAAATGAACATATTGCAAGATGTTCATTTTTGATGAGTTTTCACTGGGTCATGCTTTTTTAATTATATTTCCAAACAGTATTTGTGTAGCATTTTTGTCATGGATATTTCTCTGTAACCAATTGTTGAATTGTTTTAGTATTATAGAAGCCGCTGTTCTTTCTGTGGCAATTTTTTTTGCATCTTCTGCACGTTGGTATGGTATTTTAATGTAATGTTCATTAACATGGTTGGCAGTTGAAAAGGTTTAACAATTCTAGAGATATCAAGATGTTACTTTCTTTTTTACTAGTAACTATTGACAAAGGACATTATTGGAGAGGTTCATGATAATTCATTTCACCGTTGTATTTAGAACTTTAGTTTTTAATATATATCTGACCTCCTCCCTTCATTTAATTTATTTGGCAAGTATCAGTTTTACTAATATTCTTGTTTGGTAAGCAATGGTATGTCAAAATATAATATGCAATAATTAATCAAGCAGGTGAGTTAATATACGACTTTTAGAGTATTAATCACAATTATATTTAAAAGTGCACAACACCAACAAAACATTAAACAGAAGGTCCACAGGCTTTGTAAACAGTTTGACCAAAATACCTCCAGCTGTTGCTGAGATATAACCCTGACAACCGTTATGCATTTTACTATATGTAACTTTCATCGAAAGCCTATAACCACAAGAAAATATGTTTTAAGTGAACTGTCCTCACAGTATTCTTATAGATCTCTTGGTACTGAGACTTCTCTCCTGCTGATGTCTCGGGAGTTTTAAAATTATTAAATTCATATAAAAATTCATTGATTTAATGCAACTGGGTGATAATGATTTGTATCATGACCTCATTTCAATTTTTAACACACATAGAACGGAGAACACTGGTCAATAAGTACCATATACAACAGCCATTTAAAATTTGGAATACTAGATGGATTTTGCAAAACCAGAACAAACTAGGAGCCCTTCTAAAACTATGAAAATGTAGATACCAGGAAAAACTAGTGATTATCAAAATTATGACTGTGTTTGTCAGGACAATATGTTAAGACGGTAGTGGTGTCGTAAGTTTCAGTTTATCATTGATTGCAGTCTTCTGACTTCCTAGAGTGTGTTCGTGTGCTACTCTTAATGTTGTATTGGTAATGTTGGTCGAAGACATACCGCCAGTAGTTGTCCATGACATTTTGTACAGTACCATTTGAAGGCCAGAATATATACTGACCAGAGGATGCCATATCAATCAATTATTACTACATCTGATTTTCTAGTTCTTCCGACTGAATTTGTGATAAAAATTTTACAATTGTATGTGTTGACGCCAGCGCCATACTTTAAAGTAACAACATACCTCCAGATTTAGCACCTTTAAGCATTTCTAAGTGCAGATAAAATAGTAATTGGTACTTGCCTTCAAAATATGCTAGGAATTGTCATGTTATAGTTGTTATAATGCAGGAAAGACATACTCTGCAAAAAACGACTCTTGAAAATTGATTACAAAATAACTACTAAAGGAGATAATCATGTTTTTACAAAAACTGCCATTCAAATATTGATATCACATGGACTCGTGTTATAACTTTCATTCTAATATTCATAAATAACATACAAACACTAATATGTTCTCAAAATCTATAAACATTTTACAAATACTATTTTATTTGAGAAATAATAAATTTTGGAAGCTATTTTGTCGTCCATTTTGGATTTTTCAACTGGTGTTTTGCTTAAAAAGTTTGAAAAAATGCGTTTCATGGTGTTTCAAACAACATATATAATGCATATGCTCAAAATGTTTTTGTTTTCTCATGTTTTCATGTAATTTAAAGGACAGATGTCGATTTTAAAATTGACTGCCATCTTAGCAGCCATCTTGGAAACCATCTTGAGTATATCAAAATGCTCAATGATGACAAAGTTGCATCATTTGGTTTTCTTAGAAGGGACATGTTAAAGAACCATTTTATGCAAAAACATTTTGTGCATACCATTTTTTGGGGTCAGGTCACTATTTAGCATTTGGCATACCGACTAAATGGTAGAGTGGTAAGCGCAACAAGATTTGTTATACCTAAGGTCGTAAATTTGAGTCCCGGCAAAGGCAAATATTTTTAAACTTAGCTCCTTCTGCAATTTTAATGTTATTATGTTAAAGAAATGAGTAATACAAAAGCATATACAATAAATAACGTATGAATAATTTTTTACATTATGAGAATTTTGATAAAAACAATAAAGAAAAATTCAGGAAAGCACAAAACCCAGAGCAGGCATTGAACTCGCGACGACGGAGTTGTAGGAACAAATGACAATAGACAGTGTTGTAACCAACTGCACTATTCTGACTTGTGAGCATGAATGTGCATACTATGGTTATATGTATAAGATACCCACAAATCTGAGGTCAAGTTAAAACAAGAAAAGGGCCAAACAAACACGATCTAAATTATACACTGATTTTTCTTTTCTCAGAATGCATAAACTCTTTTTCCATTATGAGTGCATTATTTATCCTTTATTATAGGCTAATATTAATATTTAGTTTTTATATTTTTTACACAAATTACTGCAGTTGCCTCTTTGGGTAGCTATAGTTGTATGCCTGGGAAAACATTGAATTTGAGATACTTGTTATATGGGCAATGTTTTCTGACAGGCTATAAGGACCAATTCTGAGGTGGAGTTTTCCTTCTTTGTCTACATTGTTCCAACAGGATTTTGATCGCAACTTTTACAACCCGAAATTACATAGTTATTGTGAACAGCTTGCAATAAAACATAAATACATGGGCAGAGAAGCTATTTCTAATTAATGTTCCATAAATATTTGTATAACAACACTTTCATTTTGCATGCCTGAACCATTTAAATCTATACACTAGCGCTTTTTTTTTTAAACAATATCACTGTCTTCCACTGTGTAAACCTTAATTGACATTCTGCTACACTGCAGAAGTGTTACGTCATTCTATTGGTGAATTTCAGGATAGCCTCATTCTGATTGGTTGAAGTGGCAAACGAGGCTGCCATTATGGCGTTCTCTACATACATGTAGATTTATAAACAAGTTTAAATCGGAATTAAATACATATAGTAGGTTCATTTCAGCACATATAAAGCAGTGGAAGAGTTGTTTATGTAAAGTACATCGATGGATAACTTTATTGAAGCAAATAGGAATGTATGAAATTTTTAACTTTCAGGTTTCCACCACATAAATGGTGTTTGGGCTATTAGACGTTCCAACTAACTTAGCCCTATATAAAAAGTAACACTAAATTCGCTGCATGTCTTATTAATTACCCTTTGGGGTGCCTTTCCATGACATTGCCACTCTAATAGATATAAATTTTTCTGTAAAAAGTATTTGTTTTGTTATTCCAGATACTTTAGGCTTTGCAGTCAAGACATTTAATGACTTTTTAAAACCAAAATCTGAGAATAAGTCCCTTCATTGGCTATATGAGTAAAAACACTAACAATGTTGCAGCAGCATGTGGTCGTTTTCTTTACCTTTATTCCGAAAACTGGTGATACCAATATGACATTTAGTGTTGATCAGTCTTTAAAGAAAACGGCACATATTTCATACAAGCGTTTCAGCAAAGAGCACTAAATTGTACCCAGCATTAGCAAATTTCGAGTAAAACCACAAAAACGAGGTTTTTGTTTGTGTATCAAAATATTGTTGTTTTGAGATGACCGCTTCCCAAAAAGTTACAATCTACTAATTGTTTGCGGTTACAAACAACTAATGTTTCTAGCAAGTAGACCATTATTCTGGTACCCGATCTTTCCTTACTTCGTGGTACAGGTCTAGCACAAACTCCTCGCAGCGGTTACCTCCCCTATCAGTTAACGGTAACCACTGCCATCACAAGTAAAATCCTTCCATATCTGGAAGGACTACGTGTTTGTAACTTTTACTTATTTAATGCAACTTTGTGACATTTTCTACATAATTGGACTTTTTATATATTGTTTGCAGTCAATAATGAAAACAGAAAAGGAAAATAACTTAATTAAAACCATAATAATATGTAGAAGATTTAAATCGATCATCTTCACGTGGTTTGTTATGACGGCACGGATTTGATTAAAGCTATGCTCGGAACCAGTCAAATCTGCGCGGAGATTGGGTCTGGCATCACCCAAATTTCCTATGGTAACACCGGTTAAATCAAGATGGATGAGGTACGTTACTTTCTATAGGCACTTTTAAACGATCCTGAAAATTAAGTACTTCTTTACCTGTCGTTGTAGTATCGTTCCGCCTTTCATTCAACCTTTGTCTTGTCTATTTATACGCATGCTTGCCATTGCAGTATAAATTGTAGTTTCGTTAAAAAGCTCACCCAAATTAACGTGATGTCTATTTCGGATATTCGGGCAAGTGTTCATTGTAAGCAGTAATGCCTATTGGTAGTTAATTTGTATTCTTATAATGCTCAAAAGACCAATCACGTTACTGTATATTAAGTTTGTGTTAAAGTAAAAAGTATTAGAGCAAAAGTAAATGAGTATTGCATCACCATTTTAGATTTATTACATTTGGAAATACATTGACAATGTCGATCTAGTTAGTAGTAGTTGATGCTAGTAGAACTTACTGTATAATTCTTGTTTTTGTATTTATTTCAGGTTGCTCAATCATTTAAAAATTGCTGGATTCATTTTGTGTGCATGGCTGGCCAACTCTACTGGCAATTCAAAGGATCTTGAAGTAGACTGTTATATATTTTAAAAAAATAAGTTCTTCTGCACAAGTGTTTGTCTTTTATGTATGTTTCATTATTACCAGTATTAATTAACAAATCATATACACCTTAGGTATTATTATTAAGAAGGTGGAAAGTAGGCATGCCTTACAGTGAAAAGAAATTGCCATAAATTTATACAATTAATGAAAATGCCTTGAAACTTATAGCTGAAACTCTCTACATGTCCCTCTTATTACAGTGATATGACTGGAAATATTGACTAAATCATTTTATGTATGAGACTTATGCCAGCTTGTAAGTAATATTAGGTGGGCATAATTATAATTAACAAATTTTAATTATACTGTTTAAACCTTTATTTGATTTATAATTTCAAATCAAACAAATAATAACACAGTTAATTCACACATAGATTATTATGTCTTTTCTAAACCAAAACATCTACATATATATTTCTGGTTAATAATGACACAATGCTTAAGTACATAAGTGCAATACATGTTCTTAATTGGAATAAGATAGTCAATTTATTGCATACAATATATTTTAATGACTGAACATATTTACTTTCACAATAAATGTATATTAAAATATTAACTGAAATAATTTGATGCAGTGTAGTCTCAGGCAATGCACACCATTAAACAAATCAGTACTACATAATTGAACATATTTAAATTTAAATGCTCAATGTTCTCTAAAGCTACATATAAAAGTAATTAAATTATCATTTTAAACATATAATACGTTCACTTTCACCTTTCAAAAGGACAACACATGCTTGGGGTATGTTGGAAAGATTAAAGTTTTTAAGATGTCCTCATTATTGCTTTTTTGATACACACTGTTAATATTTACATTTCAAAACTTACTCATATAAAATTCTTATTGTATAAAGTATATATATATGTATGTATTACCTTTTCGTTGATCGTCAATCTAGCTTGTCCATTCAAGTATTATTATAAAGAAGTACGATTTAAAATAGAAAACTCCCATCTCTTTTCAGACAGATTACAATGGTATGTTTGGTAGTTAAACCTCTTAGTTGTTTATGTTGCTCATTTGTATTAATTTTTTTTTAACAGGTTGTTTGGAATCTTCCTTCATTAATATTTTTAAATCGATTGTTATTTAACCGTTGCATTTTCCACTTTCAACTATATTCAAGATGTTAGGTTTCACAGTCAATGTGTCATCATGCCCTGAATGAATGAAAGGCAGTTTGTATACGACACCTTATTATGTCATGTGACAAACAGGATGTTGTTTCATAATTGGATACCTCTCTTACAAATGTGCGATAACGCTTTCACAGTTTGCTAAGTGTAATGACTATAATTATTAGCATCTACAAAAGAAATATGTTCGTGCAGTGAAAAAAAAAAATTAAAAAAAATTTCGTGTTCTGAAAGTTTATGAATGTGAAGTATTGATGTGTCTTTTTCAATGTGTCTTGCACTTAAACTAAAAAACATATCCATTTCACTATGTTTCACACAGAAAAAGCATATACATGTGATATGCTAACGCACATACATGCGGGCAATTTATGTATTGTTTTATTTTTAAGCTTTCCTCTACTTTAAAAAAAAACTTGCATACTACATTATTGTATCGATACATCTCTGTACAAACCAAATGTATTGTGGTATATTTTTTTCATGAAATTTTTGGGATTCAATACCATCATCAGCCTTAAAAAATAATAAAAAACAATATTATGAAGTATGTGTCATACCTCTACCTAAACCAGATAGTTTGAATAAGGCGTAAAAATTTTATGTTTGTTTCAGGTTACATGCCCAAAACAAATTGGGTAGGTACGTAGGTAGGGATTTATTTTTATATTACTTTTTTATTTGGTAAATGGTCAACTTTATGATTCTAAAACTAAATGAATATTCAAAACATATTGGTAATATCTTTAAACATTGTTTTTAAGTGGATGCTATCAAAACAAAACACTTATTTATATATATATAAAAAAAAAAATTGTTATTGGAAAAAGTAAATACAACAAAAAATATCTGACAAACTCAATAACATGTTCTAGGGTCGGGACATTTTTTTAGGGTAGGTCGGGTAACCTGCAACAAACATAATTTTTTACGCCTAAGTATTTATCTTAATTACAACTAGGGTGTTTCCGACCGTGGTTAATTAATGACGTCAAGCCCGTGACAAATATTATTCTACCAATTAAAATGTATCCAGCCACTTGAACACCATGATTGGCCTGGTGTATGCTCAGCAGCAGGGTACCACCCAGCTCCCAGATTAAATGTCCAGATAAAGTGATAGATAAGGCAATATACGGTATACAATGTGACACGCCAGCCGTTTACTGCTTGTGTAAGATCAAAGCCCAATCCCGACAGTCATAAAATAAGTCAATATACGGTATACTTATTGACACGTCAGCCCTTTACAACTTGTGTAAGAGCCCGAAAATGATACGGCCGAGCTCAGCTGAGGGGGGGGGGGCTGGAGCCCAAAAGCCCGGGTCTGACCCGTGCCTGCGGTCTGCAAAACTTGAAAACGCGCAGAAAAAGTGCGGAGACCGCATGTTGCCTGTGCAATGGCCGCGCGATGCCCGTACAAACTCCACAGGATTTTACAAGACACATGCGCTGTATCGAGGTTTTAAAAAACGTGCGTTTCATACAACTATTCTACTAATGAAATGTATTAATGAATGAATGAATAACCGTTCATTGGATGCTAGGTTCACTATACCTCCCCCCCCCCTCATCCACTCTGACTTGTGCCCCCCACCCACGTCACGCCTGGATCGGCCCTGAAATCTAATTTTCCTGCACCTGCCACTGCGACTTCCGGGTAAACACCTGTAGCTATCCTGATCCAAAAATCTTTACATAATAGAAGAGTCATACAGAACTGATGAATAATCTAATGCACCTAGCAACACTCCATTATGTGAAAGATCTATTAATAAATAAGTTAATTAATAGATCTTTGATTAGCATAATATGTGAAGCTAGCTTAATACATCAAACATAAAATGGACCTGTAATGTTGTAGTTTTTCACATATAACCGGGCATTTCATGATGTTTTAGAATATTTGTTTTATTCAGTCAATACTGGTGGCATAATTTGCATTTTCTCATTACACGTACATTAAAATTGGTTGTATCGTTGACAGTTAGTAGGTCTTTAAAGACTGTGCATTGTTCTGTATAGAATTTTATTGTGAACATTTTGTCAATGCATAGAAGTATATAGTTTGGTGGTAAAATCAATTTTTCTGATGCAATTATGAATGCTTGTGTATATAGTACAAATTACTTGGCAAACAATTATAACTTACAAATGGCTCACTGCATATTAACATTGGTATACTAACACGAACTTCTCACGATAAGTGTTTTGAACATATTAACGACTTGGTGGCTAATGCTACCGAGTTGAAGTTGTAGCTAGGATTTGAACCAAATACTTTTAATCTAAAAATCAGCTTATAAGCCAGGCCTCTTCATATGGTATTCCACTCCACCATAAAAATCTCTTATCATTATCTGCAATCTTTTCTATCAGCTGACTGAGCAATGGACGAGTGCACCGATTCAATTGCAGCAGTGTATTGATCTCAGCTCATAAGGGTCCCCACACTGTGACCACAGCAGGGTGCCAATACACAGAAGTACAATACCCCAGATTTAGTTGTTTTTTTTTTTTTGTTTTTTTTTTGGGGGGGGGGGCAAATTAAGAAGGATTAAACTAGGCCTTTAACCTTTAACAGAAAAAATCTTAATGACTATTACAGATTAGGTTGGAACACAGGGAATTCTTTCGACCCCCGACTTGTACTATTTTAAACAGTATAGCATAGAGTGGGGTAGTATAAGGGAGGGTTGAAAAAATGCCCCAGTGTGATGTATATACTGGTATATAAGGTAAACAAATCTACATAACACAACAGAGGTTGTTTCAATGAACTAATTTTTTTTTTATTACAAATATACATTGCACACACTTTGGTTATAAAAATACAAAAATCGGAATGTATATATTAATCACAAGCACATGCATAAATATTCTCTGCAGCAACAAGATATTTAAATATATTGAAGAAATATACAACTTTTATTCAAACAAACATGCACTAAATAACAATACATTTTGCAAACAAACAGTTTAAATAACAATTGCATATTAATTAATGTAACAGCAGATCTTTGACATGAATTACATGTCCAGTATTTGTTCAAGCACCATTTACAAATGAATCTATGGTAAAGAAAATTGTATAAATTTACGAAAATACTAATATTTAGTTTCTTTTTATATTATGTTTTTCCAGCAAATAGAAATCCCTACCCATAAGATGTATATAAGTCACTAAATTTGAACCGGTATACATTTTGATTTCATATTTATTAAGTGGGAACAAAATGTTCTAAACAGTAGATAATAGTCACAGTTGCGCATGTAACATTTTCTGGGGTTGCCGAAACATTTAGAATACACGGCTCAAATTAATAAACCACATGACTTTATTCAATCATGCCATGGGTATCAGCATAATACTACTTACAAAATATCATTCAGGGTTCATACAAACTGCTGAAACCAATATTCCCCAGGACTGTTCCATGATTTTGCCATGACAGCTCAGTTTTCCATGACACAATCCGCACGTACAGAAGTCAGAATATTTCACTGGTATCCACATTTTATCTGATCTACATTCTACAATTATTTACCTTGGATGATTTGCAGAAGAATAGAATATAACTGCTTGTAGCGATGTATTACGTGTCTGTCCATCTTTACGCTATTGACTTAAATTTGTTGTTTAATTATATTTCAATGCATTACATCATTTTCATGAAGGCATATTCAAGGAAAGTTTTTCAACTTTCCATGACAAGTTCTGAAAATTTCATCAGTTTTGCGTGATAAAATTCAAATCTATACACTTAAGGCACAAATAAACTAGCAATAAGATGATTTACATATGTCAAACATCCATATAAATGATAAAACACAGACAATCTGATTTCAGTAACAATAACATACAATTTTAAATCACTTGTTTTGACCATTTTTGTAATCTCAACATTTGTCTCATTTACATTTTTAAAGTAAATGACTTTGAAACAGTCAAGGAAAATAAGAGACGCTTCCACAAATGTCAATCATATTCAAATGATCCTGCAATATTATTCAATCATCATACTTGAATATCACGTGTTTAGCGGTTAAACTATTTCATACAAAAGAGCACGTGCATAATGTTTGAAATATTCAAATGAGTGCATGGTGATGTTTGTGATTTTCGGTGAATGGAAATTAATCCTTTAACAATAGCTTGGGAGGAGTTTCATATATTCGTGGGAAAACCCAGATCGGTCTATTATTCAACTTAATATAAATTTTCAATACATTATTAGGCATAAAACTTAATTTTTTCATTTTTAGTTTTTGTATCTTACAGTCTCATTGACAAAATTCAGCTGGCTTGATCAGCAGTGCATATGAGGCATGTCGTGGGAAAACCAGGCTTAATACACATGCGTAAAGTGTCGTCCCAAATCAGCCTGTGCAGTCCGCACAGACTGATCCGGGACGACACTTTCCGCTTTTGTGGTATTTTCTGTTTCAAGGAAGTCTCTTCTAAACATAAATCCACTGAAGGCGAAAAGTGCCATCCGGGATCAGCCTGTGCGGGATCAGCCCAGTTTTCACACGACACACCTCAAATTTTCTTTTTATTACATCTTGCATATTACTGTACAAAAACACGAATTTTCATATTACAGGCACATGCATATCACAACAACTAACTACATTTTAAAGCCAATATCAAGTTGGAAGACATTAAAAACACATACAAATTGCATAAAATACAAAAGATCGTTAAGGCCAAACAAAAAAAATCTTTGGGCAATCCATCACTACCTAGTGAAAAACCACTGACCCTAAAGTTTTTAGAGACCATTGTTTTTCGTGAAATCTAAATGTGTCAGGTTTTTATTTTTCAAGGAAGTTAATCCTTGAATAATATCTAGATAATTTGTGTCGCAAAGGCACTTAGTATGCTTTCATGGTATATTAAGTATGCGTCTGGATGTATACAACTGCCGGTTAAGTGTTTGCAATTTGTTTCGCTTTATTGGCTAGACTAAAAAATCAAATCAATCCCTACCCTACCAAACTTTTTTGAGACCGTTGCCTGAAACACACAATTATTTGTTTGGGCCTTAGTTCCATAAGCTATTTTTAAGCAATAGTGTACATGTATATTGTTTGGAATTAGCAATCTTAAAGGTTCAAATACATAGCAATTCTTTGTCAAGACAATCATGCCTCTATATATTTCAAAATACTGTTAAAGTAATTTGATCTGAAGACATTTACAGTAATTTAAAAATTATGTCAATTTCATGTGTGTGTCTTTCTCAAGCTAATTTCACGTTACTTTGTCGTTCAGTATTCTCGCGTAAAAACCATTACATACATTTAGTATTATAATTCATATAACGGTATACACAATTAAATCACTGTCAGGATATGTAAATTCTGTGCCATTTTATTCTGCATGTTACTGTTACAAAGTTGTTTACAATTGACAATATATTCCTTGCCAAAAAATATGAAGCCAAAATCAAATTAATTCTTTTAACAAACAACATATAACAGATTAAATTAAGTGTCAGACTTAACTGTAACATACACTACTCTTAAACGCTAATTAACTACCAGTATTTCAATACCTATTTATCACTTATAATGCTGACAATAAAATGTTCACAGGTCAGTTTTTTCATACAGTTAAATCTCTAGAGGTATGTTGAAATTAATATTTTCTACACTAAGATTGTCTTTCGATCAATCAATTTCAAACATACCCTGTTTGTTAAACTAGTATATTAATAATATACCATAATAAACCGTAACCACTAAAATACCGAAAAAAAATTAAATAATTGTACAAACAATTCCATAAATGTCATAAAAAAATAATAATACCGACAATTCGCTTAATGAACGCTGCAACGTAAATTATTATTCAAAATGTCAAAGCTAGCTACGAGACAGAGCAACACCAGTTTCCCTGTGTTTGACTAGAGGAGTTGCTATCGGCTACACTTGTCCCAGCGTTGTCTCGTATAGAGCCCTCCGTCTGTACCTGTGTGTCGATCGTAATGCTCGTGTTCTCTTGGTCCGGTTCTATGGAAGGCTCGTGCTGAAGTATTGCCCGACAAACATCTCGGAATGGCTTGAAAAAATGAGAGAATGTTTATTAACTGTTTCACGGGAAATTTTCATAACAATCTATCTAAAAGTTTGTGCAAAATGACATAAAAACACATTCTGTGTTCGCGTAGAACATTAGACAACACTATCAATTTGTGTAAAATTGCATTGTATATACGTGGCATGTCGTGGGAAAACCGGGCTTAATGCATGTGCGTAAAGTGTCGTCCCATATAATCCTGTTCAGTCTGCACAGGCTAATCCGGGACGGCACTTTCCACCTACAGTGGATTTATGTTTAGAAAAGACTTCCTTGAAACAGAAAATACCATAAAAGCGGAAAGTGGCGTCCCGGATGAGCCTGTGCGGACTGCACAGGCTAATCCGGGATGACACTTTACGCACATGCATTAAGCCAGGTTTTTCCATGACGCGCCTCATACTTACCTTTTCCACATTATTCCTGTCCTTGGCACTGACTTCATAGAAGTTCAAACTATTTTCATCTGCAAACTGAATTACACACACTATGTGAACAGTTGTTTTGTAAGATGTGGTAATGTTCACCAATCAAGTTACAAGATATGTTTATCATATTAAACTGAAGTTTTATTGTATAAATATCCTGAACTAATTATCTACAAGGAAGTAGGGACCATACAGACCATGGACTTTACGGATACGACAATACAGACCCTATTTATGGACCATACAGAGAGCATTGTCGGACCATACGGGCCAAGTATAATAAGAAATTGTATTTGTACATGTATATAATTTGTTATTAATATAATTGTTGTGATACATTTGAATGCATATTTTGATAGCTTTTCACCTTTTCTTCTAATTTTTTTTTCAATCAGCATATTTAAAAGATCAACAATGACAATACAAAACGAACAAATAAAATATGTAACAAATACACCATATTAAAAAGTCGTGCACAGGTTCTTAAGTGTCCACATAATTTACACTAAATTGGGTCCGCGTTGTCCGGTCCGTATAGTCCACGGTCCGTATTGTCCATATACCTCTACAGCGGTTAAAGACAATGATCCGAGAACTTACTGGCAGGTTTTAAATATCACCAGTCACCAAAATCTGTAGATTCAATGATGAAGCTACATGGTATTAAGATCATAATCATATTATCTATTTACCATCTGTGCTTCGAGGAATGTCACCTGTCTGGTGTCCAGCTTGTCACTCTTGTTCCCAATCAACGTCACCACAGTGTTCTCCTTACAGTTCTGAGCACAACAGAGCAAAATATTATAATAAGATACATACGGAATATTACGCTAGTCAATTGTTCCATAAGTATGTATTAGTCGAGTGGCTTGTGTGATGACATATCACACGAGAGGCGTAGCGTCGGGTGTGATGTGAAAAAACGCAAGCTAAGAGACTCATACATACTCTTGGAACTATCGACTAGCGTAATACCACGATATTATATACCACGATAAACTTCAAATGCGCATTTACCTTATTTTGTATGTCTAACAACTACAAAAATGGCTTATCTTTGTAGGTAAAGATAATATTTGTTTACATAACTCTATGATGACTTCATTAGAAAGTAGTCCAGCCAGTATGGTAATACAGGATCGGAAAATAGCGAGTAGCATAATACAGGATTTTGTTTCTGTCTGTTTGTGTTAAGATTTTAAGCAGGTATATAATAAAAGTAATTATGTATGTTCAAAGTAAAATGTTGAGTATCGTAGGAATGTTGGTCTAAAGCATGGCATGGCTATCATGCCTTGATACATGAAGGACATATCTTGATACATGATGACTGTGCCATGAAACATGATGACTCTGCCTTGACACATGATGAATCTGCCTTGACACATAATGACTCTGCCTTGACACATGATGATTCTGCCTTAATAAATGATGACTATGGCTTGAAACATGATGACTGTGCATTGGTACTATATTACATTATTGCCTTGATACATGAAGGACATATCTTGATACATGATGACTGTGCCATGACACATGATGAATCTGCCTTGACACATGATGACTGCCTTGAGACATGATGACTCTGCCTTGACACATGATGACTCTGCCTTGACACATGATGATTCTGCCTTAATAAATGATGACTCTGCCTTGACACATGATGATTCTGCCTTAATAAATGATGACTACCTTGACACATGATGAATCTGCCTGGACACATGATGACTGCCTTGACACATGATGATTCTGCCTTAATAAATGATGACTCTGCCTTGACACATGATGATTCTGCCTTAATAAATGATGACTCTGCCTTGACACATGATGATTCTGCCTTAATAAATGATGACTCTGCCTTGACACATGATGACTCTGCCTTGACACATGATGACTCTGCCTTAATAAATGATGACTGTGGCTTGACACATGATGACTGTGCATTGGTACAATATTACATTATGACTGTACCTTGTTGCATGATGACTGTGTCGTGATAAATTATGACTGTGTCTTGACACATGATGAATATCCTTGATACACAACAACTGTGCCTCAATACATGATGACTGTGTCTTCATACATGATGCCTGTGTCTTTATACGATTACTTGTCTTAATACATGATACTTGTGTTACATGACGATTGGAAACAAATGATTGGATATTTAAGGTGTAATGTAAACGTTACTGCTAATGTTTTACAAAGTTAATAAAACTTTACAAAGCTTTACCAAGTTTTAATCATTTAAAAGCCAGCCATGTTGCTCCTAATTGTATAAAATTTAAAAGAAAATAAAACAAGAACTTTCGGAGGAAAGCTCGACTTTTCTTGTACAGGCATTTTTTCTACAACAAACTGTTTCAATAGTAGGGGCCAATTAAACAAAGTAAGTCCAACTTTTCTTGTAATGGCATTTTTTCTAAAATAAACTGATTAGATAGTAGGGGCCAATTAAACAAAGTAGGTCCATTTTAATATAGGGAATAAAGTTTGAATGAAATCCCTCAAACCATTCCTGAGAAACTAGCTTACCAAAAAAACTTTAACCTAGCCCCGACGCCAATGCCAACTCATGTAGAATAGCTTGCCTTTTCTTCGAAAAGTCAAGCTAAAACTCAATTCAATAAATATGGGATGTTTAAGTATCTTCTGTCAACATTTAAAAAATGTTAGAAAACATATACACCAAGAAAATACCTCTTTAATCAGTTTCAACCATCTTGGAATCGATTCATATGATTTTCTACTAGAAATGTCAAACACTAGTAGAATACCCTGCAAGTACAATAGTATAAGTCACATGGCAATGACATTATTTTCTACAACAACATGATCAGCAAAGAAAAGAAAATTTAGAAGATTTAATAACATTATGTATTACCTATCGAATAACAAAGTATCTACATTGTACTATAAATACGATTTCATAATATTCTTAAAAGACGATTTTGGTAGTATTTTCTGCGCATCTTTTCGCGCATCAGTGGAGTTGATTTAAATCTTCATAATGGGAAGTGTTTTGACAGATAATAATATTTATTGAATATTGTGTACACTGTAATTACCAACTAGAATCAAATATATTCAATATAATTGCCATGATCATAGTAGGAGTGTCTTGTGGCTCGATTTTATTTGAGAAAGTTTGATAATACACTAAAAACGAAAGTAAGAACACGCTGACTGAACATTGGACTAACGTATAGCTGTGCACATGCTTGCGATTATTGTGAAATTGTTTTGGCTGTAATAACGTTTTGTACCTAGTCCTAATCAACTGCTGTTATTAAAATAATTATATATAATATATATCTATTTACTTTTACACGTGTGTTGTTATAAATTATGACTGTCATTCCATCCTGTTTTTTACTGAAAAATGTCCAATACGCACATGTAAACTACATATTTTTTCTCGAAAACAAGCACCGTGACCCCCAGTTTTCTTTTTTGTAATTTGTTAAGAATATAATTATGTAAGAAATATAGAAAATTCAGGAATTTTCACGGAATATATTTTTTTCTTTAGTCAAAACGAAACTTTTATATGATTATAAAATGTAGAATTTTTTCGTTAAAAAAGGATGAAAAAGCATTTTATGGCAAACATAACATTATTTTTTCACTATGTAACGGCTTGCTTTCCTACAATTACCCATTTCAACCAAAAGGATGTTGTTATTTATTACCAATCAATGGTCAATACTATTTGTTTGCTAAAACAAAAACAGCATCAAAATTTCTTTAAAATGCATTTACGGGTAGGTCAGTTACATGCATTTCCCAAAAAATCTAATGCGGTGACCCCCATTTTCTATGATTTCATTGTATTAGGCATTGAACGATCTGCAAAATCTGTAAAAATGAAAATTTCTAACGATAGGGAAAAAACTGTAGAAATCGTCTTAAATTTTTTTTTTTACTATTTTTTAATTGCCACCTAAAACGAAAAATCAAAAATTGGAGGTGTCCACTGAGGCTTCCTTTACAGCATCACAACCTGAAAATGTACCAGGGGTGTGAAAATGCGAAAATTATACACTTGTTCATTGCAAAAACCTCTTTGTCCACAAGCAAAAGTCACTAGTCCAAATAAAAAATATGAGGCGCGTTGTGGGAAACCGGGCTTTATGCATGTGTGTAAAGTGTAATCCCGGATCTGCCTGTGCAGTCCTCACAGGCTGATCCTGGACGGCATTTTCCGCCTAAAGTGGATTTATGGTTAGAAGAGACTTCCTTGAAACAGAAAATACCATAAAAGCGGAAAGTGACATCCCTGATTAGCCTGTGCGGACTGCACAGGCTAATCCGGGACGACACTTTACGCACATGCATTAAGACCGGTTTTCTCACAACGCCCCTCATAATTATAAATTAAATACAATTTTATATTGTTGTAGTATATAGTATAATTATACATTAATATAATAATTAACTCTGAACTTCACATCATTTTCCCATATCAAAATTGTACTTGTCCACAGACAACTTGACAGGAAAAGTTTACTTATACAATGGCACAATTACCCATGTCTAACAAGCCAGGCATAGGATTTCCACAACCCTGTGTACACTACACACACCAACTGAACAGTGAAATCTCATACGATACCTGCGCCCGTCTGTAGAATTGCTTGGTTATTGCCTCAAATCTCTCCTGGCCAGCAGTGTCCCTACGATTGCACAAGATTTGTTTGAAGCATTTTTGTTGTAACATACTAAGGAATAACACAAAACAATTTAATAGTTTATCTTCACAATGTCATAATGAACAAGACGCTGTGCTTGATAAACTCACATGCCCCTAGTCTGTGCTGGACAGGCAATTTGACTTATTAGATAGTCCATATTAGGTCAAGGTCTAAGTGAGATTGGATAATATTGGTGAATTAGGAATGTCATAAGTACCAACTGTGTAAGCATCCAAGCGTTGCCTTACGCGGTGTTGGTGCTTGATGTAATGGTAAAATCTAGTCCAAATTAGGTCAAGGTCAAAGAGAGGTTGGGTGATATGGGGGGATTAGGAATGGTCACAAGAAACAACTGTGTTAGTATCCAATGGTTGTAGTAAGCAGTGTTGGTACTACACCGAATGGTAAAATCTTGTTAACCTCGTACCGACGGAAAAAATCACGGACAGACAGGAAAATCACTGTATGCCCCCTGCATCAAGATGCCGGGGGAATAAAAAACATTTCATAAAATTCTACATATAAAAACTCTTACAGTGAGCTCTTAGGAAAATGTGTCTATAATTACTTGTTAAATGATAAGTTTTTGTTCCAGTTAAGTGTAAATACAATTTTGAAACATGTTGTTGTTGTCCAGAGCATGCATAAGCAATTAAGTAATAATTAATTTTAATGATTGTATTCCTCAATTTTTACGCAGGCAATACATTATCTGAACATACCTGAACCTTGACTGTCTAACCATACTGGAGCTTCTATCAATTGGTAAATCTTGAACCTAAACAATATACTAAACCTAAACTTGACTGTCTGAAAATAACTACCAGTATCCTGGCACCTTTACCACTCGTATCTTACAAAACCTGAACATAGACTACTATCTTTATCTTACTTCACTAGAAATTTTACCATCTTATTTTTTTTTTATTTTATCAACAAAAATTGAACATAGGTTATCTACAAGTAAATATGGACTTCCTTAGACAAGTTAGAAACCATCTTAAACTAGTTACCTTACAAGACTTTATCCTAGACTATTTTGAACTAGACTCCTTTCCACACTTGAGTCTAAACTATCTAATAATCTTTAACAAGTTTTATCAGTGAATATCACCACACTCAAACCTAGACTATATGACCAGACTTAACCACAGACTATATCACCACACTTGAAGCTTGACCATCTTTAAAAGGTTTTCTTACCAGACAAAACCTAGTCTATCTGCGACTGGTTTTCTTGCCAGACAACACCTAGTCTATCTGCGACTGGTTTTCTTGCCAGACAACACCTAGTCTATCTGCGACTGGTTTTCTTGCCAGACAACACCTAGTCTATCTGCGACTGGTTTTCTTGCCAGACAACACCTTGTCTATCTGCGACTGGTTTTCTTGCCAGACAACACCTAGTCTATCTGCGACTGGTTTTCTTGCCAGACAACACCTAGTCTATCTGCGACTGGTTTTCTTGCCAGACAACACCTAGTCTATCTGCGACTGGTTTTCTTGCCAGACAACACATAGTCTATCTGCGACTGGTTTTCTTGCCAGACAACACCTAGTCTATCTGCGACTGGTTTTCTTGCCAGACAACACCTTGTCTATCTGCGACTGGTTTTCTTGCCAGACAACACCTAGTCTATCTGCGACTGGTTTTCTTGCCAGACAACACCTAGTCTATCTGCGACTGGTTTTCTTGCCAGACTTAAACTTACACTACTGGTTAACAATCTTGAACATAAACTATCTTGACCTGCATTTTACTACAAGCTGAACTATATTCCTATACTTACACACAGACTATGTTAAACTGATTTCTTACCAGACTTGGACCTAGACTATCTAAAACTGATTTTCTTACCAGACTTGAACATAGACTATCTAAAACTGATTTTCTTACCAGACTTGAACATAGACTATCAAAAACTGATTTTCTTACCACACTTGAACCTAGGCTATCCAAAACTGATTTTCTTACCACACTTGAACCTAGGCTATCCAAAACTGATTTTCTTACCAGACTTGGACCTTCACAGTCTGGCCATCAATGTCAATCATCTTCATCTTGAAGTCGATACCTGAAGGGCAAAACAGGCAAAACATAAAATTTACAAAATATTGGTATAATACTTGTCTCAACGTGCATACTAAATCTGAAAAAAACTTTATATGAGGCGTGTTGTGGGAAAACCGGTCTTAATGCATGTGCGTAAAGTTTTGCCTGGATTAGTCTGTGCAGTCCGCACAGGCTAATCCAGGACGGCACTTTCCGCTTTTATGGTATTTTTTGTTTCAATTTTCTAAACATAAATCCACTGTAGGCGGAAAGGGTCGTCCTGGATCAGCCTGTGCAAACTGCACAGACTGATCCGAAACGACACTTTACGCACATGCATTAAGTCTGGTTTTCCCACGACATGCCTCATATGAAATATTATATGCTCTGATCTACAAATGTGCAATAATCATGAAATCAGTAATATAAACAAGAAAACATAAAACATGTGTGGCGCGCCGTGAGAAAACCGGTTCTAATGCATGTGCGTAAAGTGTCGTCCAGGATCAGCCTGCGCAGTCCGCACAGGCTGATCCAGGACGGCACTTTCCGCCTAAAATAGATTTATGGTTAGAAGAGACTTCCTTGAAACAGAAAATACCATAAAAGCGGAAAGTGCCGTCCCGGATTAGCCTGTGCAGACTGCTAATCCGGGATGACACTTTACGCACATGCATTAAGACCGGTTTTCTCACGATGCGCCACATTTATTCATCTACCTACAACATGGTCATAAGAAAGGTTTAAGCTAATTACCATTTAAGTTTTCATCGTGTCTTAACGACTTATGCATAGTGTTACAGATCTACTAATGAATTGAAATCTGATACGGGTATATGGACAAAATCCTATATTTACAATTGAAAGACAGACAAATTAATTGTTATTAATATGAAAAAAACAAAGAAGAAAAACAGATAAGCAAGAGGGTGTATTAAAGCAGTCAGACGTATAAGTTTACCTATTGTTGAAATATGTGATGAAATGAAATCGTCCGAATAAAATCTGCATAGCAAACAAGTCTTCCCAACCCCCGTCTCTCCCACAAGAAGCAAGCGAAGGAGGTGGTCATATCGCTTCGAAATCATCTTGTCACAAATGAGACTTCACCTCATCAACGTGTCTTTAGTATTTTGCAATTTTCATGGGGCTTTTTCTGAAATTAATAATAACGAAAGATAATGGTGATAGATTTATACTCATGGCAAACAGCTAATGGAACTTACAGACTAAATAAAAAGGTTGACTTGAATTGTTGAATCTGGTCATCTTTCCAACTTATAAACTTCTAACTTAAATTAAATGTTCAATTTCAAAGTTGAAAGTATTATATTTAGGGAGCTCATACAGCGTTTTTTTGTGCCAATAATCGGTACCATTCACAAAGCCAAAAATTATACTTTTTCACAATCGTTTGGCCTAAATTCACAAATGGAAAAGTGGATAAAAATTATGAAATCTTTTAAATATTTAATGGTCGTATGAGTGTTTAAATTGCATTGATCATGTGTTTTGTATTTTAAATTTGATTAAATACAAGAAAATCACAAGTTATTATTTGAATTTTGATACAAGTTTATATTGATCTTTTTTAATGTAGGGGTGCAACAATACGGCAAAACCCGGATTGCGATATATTGCGATACATTAAACCCGTATTGCAATACGTATTGAGTACATCAAGAGGAAATTAATAGATACACACAATAGCACCTATAATTTACATCTAGTACATGTATTAACACAATTTTACAGTTTGGTATCTTACATACAGTAAAACAGGTAACTACACAAAAAAGATTATTTGTCCGTTGCCGAACTTCGAACATATCTTAAATAAGTGAATAGTATGTTATAATCACCAACATTCTTAATTTCATATTTTAATCACTTGATACGAAGGGAAGTTAACTTTGTAACATTGTATTTAAATGATACTCTTTCAGAAATATAGGCATTTTTAATAATTATATTCATTATATTTTGTTTGTAATTAATTCATAGTTTTTTTATCAATAAAACATGTGCATTTAATTACCATGCATTTTTTTTCCAATTTGAACAAACAATAAAATCTGTTACAAACATGGGTAACACCTGTTAAAACTAAGAATATTGACAGTGTGAAGTCATCAATTAGCTGGGTTTCCAAATCTGCAAAGCTGTTAGCAGCAAAGGTTTGACTTCAAAAGTCTTTGATGTGACTGTGGAACTGGGCCATTGTCTAGCAGTTTGTAGTAAGCTAGTAACACACTGACAAAAGAATCAATCAATACTACTGTACCTGAACAACACAAGCACTGTCGATAGAGCATTAATGAGTTAAGTGTTCTATGGGAAATGTCAAGGGTGTCAAAAAATCTGAAAATTGTTTTCCTGCAGTGGATAAATTGGAGATTTAAATCATGTGATGAAATAAACATGTATTGGAATTAAAATGGTAACTGTGTTACGAGGGAAAACTTATTGAATATTAACATGAATATTTACTTTCAAGTTGGATTAACATTCGTGTATAGGGTATTGTAATTACTAATTATTTTGTTAAATGGTGTTTTGTACATAAAGTTTCTATACATATTGCGGTACAGCAAAACCGTATTGCGATACGATATTTCAATAGCATGTATTGCGATATACGGGTATATCGTTGCACCCCTATTTTAATGATAACAAATATTTTCACAATGTTCGGGTCTTACAATGCATTATGCACAATTTCACAGAAAAGGGCATATATTCGCAAATCACTTAACAAAAAAACTGTCATAATTATGTAACCCAAATACACCTGGGGCTTGAAAACTACTACAAAGAGCTAACTGCAACAACAATAAAATATTAGTATTTCATGTTCTAATCTTGTTGAAAAAAATTCATGTTATGTGGTAACATTTTCCTTGTATGATGCATACTGCAACAAATAAATTTCTGCTGCTACTTTTAAGTCTATGTACCTGTAAAATGAATTTATTTCTTAACAATGTTTCATAAATTTAGTAGCATAACCAGGGATCATATTTTTCTGAAAAGTGAATCGGTCTGATCGTTTGTGACACGACTGCGGTCTATCACGCATCAATGATCTGGCTTTCGCACCTACAGAGCATTGGGGCCAAAAAATGTGGGTATTGTGTATTGAAATCGTGGCATTATCAAGATATTTATAGTGACTGGAGAAAGTTAAGAAAATGATCGGACTGATTGCTTGTCATTTCAATCAGTCTTTTTCAAACCCAATGGGTCTCAGACCGGCAAAACCGAAAATAATATGATCCCTTAGCATAACATCTCCACTATGGAAGCACTACCATGATTTCATTGTGCTGAAATTCGGCCCCATTCCCCTCCTTCAAAACTTTTCCCCGCTAAGCTATATTTACCTTTAAATTCCCCTCAGAATATAAGCTTTATATTGAAAAAAAGACTTACCTTAAAATTCCCCTCAGAATGTAAGATTTATTTTGAAAACAACTTGACCAAAAACAGACAAAAATTGACCAAGATAGCGAAATTTTCCCTGCAATTCTGCCGCTGTGCATCTACCAACTAAAAACGTTATCAACACTTTAAACGTAAAGATAAATATGCACAATTACCACTGTTTGTTAAATAACATTGCAAATAATAACTAACAGTAAAATTTTGCATACATAGTAGTATATTGCATTACATTGTCAAAATGATCCATAAATATGATTGGTTCATTACCTTTGCTTACAAAATTGACATTCTAGTTGAAAATGAATACTAGCAACAATAAAAATAGATATTCGAAATAACACGACCGAAAATGTTCACTTATTCGCTTTCAACGTGACAAGGCGCTCCAGTATTTTTTCAGTCTAAATTATTCACATATCAATGGCAACAACACTATGGACAATTATAATGTTCAACAAAATCAACCATTAAGAAATATTAAATAATACGGCGAAAATACTGACTTATGTTTTGCTAAATTACCAACATAGTTTACATTGTTTACAATCAAATATTTTTTCAACACACAAATATACGGTTACACCCCACCAATTAAATTTTTAAATGTTGGTGATTGGAAACCCAACCTGCATGTAATTCTTTCCTCTGAGCATTATGCTTACTTCTTGATTAAAACAAACAACACCAGCAGACCGTTATACTTTGCATAACAGCGTTGATTGATACATTTTTCATATTTAATCCATTATACCATTTATTGCCAGGAAACTAACGAACAAAACAATGCTAAAAAGTTGTGTTTATGATCACTTTATATGAGAACAACGCAGTATTTTTAGTTGACGAATGGTATTTAAATAACAAGATGCATTAATGTTATTTTCTTGCACAACGCATTTTTAGATCTCCGTCTGGTTATGGGTTACGCTGAAACGATGCGTGCATGTTCTTACTACATTACGTACAAAACAACACGTACAGCACGATACAAAAAAAAACAGGTGCATGTTGTTTCATATTCCTATGCAGGCTAGCCAATAAGAGCTTAATACCTGTATTGCTACAACTTATAAGCACCGCCCACTGTAACTGACCACTCTGATACTCCTATGTTAGAGCAGTGTTAGTAAATAAACAATAGAATCAACATCTCTCTTGTTATAAACCAAACCATTATAAAACATGGTGTCAGAAGACGCAATGTTTTGGGATATAATTTTGATAAATATCCATTTTAAAACGATGGATACATAGTCTAACCCAAAAATGGACTGGGATTCCAAGGACTTGCCAAGTGCATTCAAGCGATTTAAAGAACATTGTCAGTTCATGTTCGGAGGTCCCGTAGAGAAGAAGTCCGAGGAAGCCAAGTGCAACTACCTTGTGCACGCTCTGGGTCGTCGGCGAAAAAGGACGACAAATATTCTCCACCTGGACAGTCAGCGAAGAAGTGCGACAAGAGCTCACAACTGACTACAACGGTTTCGAGGCATATTGTGCACCGCAAGTGAACCACATTTACTCCAGATACAAATTTAAATCACGAATCCAACACGACGGGGAATCATTTGAAGATTTTGTTACATAACTCAAATGTTTAATAAAGGACTGTGGTTATCCGGATGTGATAACGGAAGAGATGATCCGGGACCACATTGTGTTCGGCATTCATTTCGCCAAAATCAGAGAGAAGCTGATCAACGAGGGATCAAATCTGACACTCGACACGTGCATGGACATTTGTCGTACACATGAGGTGAACCAATCGCAGCTCAATGACATAAGCGACCATGCCCAATCCGTCCACGTTCTGAGGCAACATATGCAATCTACACGACAGCAGGCTCGTTCAGGCAGACCATTTACAGCGACCGCATCAGCACCACCAGGACACATCAGACCATGCAACAATTGTGAAACTAGCCATTCCAGAGACTTAGTGTGCCCCGCACAAGGAAAAACTTGTTTGTTCTGTTTCAAACTAAATCATTTTGCTAAAGTGTGTAAGAAAAAGCTGCAGCACACCCGCAGGAATGTCAATGAGGAAAACACTACCGATCTTGATTTGAACTCACACTTTGATGAAACTTACTACATAAACACAGTACAGCATGATGAAATTAAAATCAAGCGTTTGCTCAATTCACAATTTGCAACACTTCAATCCAAATGAAAATTGACACAGGCGCACAGGTTAACGTCCTGCCAAGGTCCATATTTAAGTCGTTAGGTAAAACTGATCCATTGCGTTCAACACAGAAACGCTTGACTGCAGACAATAATCAACCACTTAAGGTAGATAGTTTCATTAACTTGCCTTGTACACATAAGAGTCAAACAGTCAATGAGGATTTCTATGTTGATAGAAGCTCAAGCCCCATTCTAGGAGAGCAAACATGTCTGAAACTTAACTTGATTAAGTTAGTTTTTGCTACTAGCTGCAAAACATTCCTGACCAAGGAAGAAGCTATCAGTAGATACACAGACGTATTTACAGGGGTAGGTAAACTACCAGGTGAATGCGAAATTCACTTGCGTGACAATGTCACACCAGTTGTACACCCTCCACGAAAAGTTCCTGTCACCATAAGAGACAAACTTAAGGCAGAACTAGACAGAATGGAATAAAATGGCACCATATGCAAAGTCACAACACCCACCGACTGGGTAAACAGCTTGGTCACGATTGAGAAATCTAACAGTTCATTACGGGTATGCCTCGACCCGAAGGATTTAAATAACGCTATCAAGAGACCGCACTACCCAAACAAAACATTAGATGACATATTGCCAGAGTTGACAAATGCGACAGTTTTCTCTAAACTTGACGCTCGTAGCGGTTACTGGTCTATAAATTGACACAAAAACCCTCTTACCTGACAACTTTCAACAGTTGCTTTGCTAGATACAGATTCCTCAGGTTACCATATGGGTTTTGTAACGCAGATGACCTGTTCAGTGCAAAAATGGAACAATGTCTAGAGAACCTCCCTGGTGTACAGACTATTGTTGATGACGTAATTGTGTATGGAAAGGAAAGGGCTGAACATGACGCAAATCTCCTCAGACTTATGGAGAGATGGCGAGAAATGGGCATTAGGTTTAACCCAGACAAGACAGAAATAGGTAAAACTGAAATCCTTTCCTTTGGTCACTTAATCACAGCCCAAGGCTTAAAAATAGACCCAGCAAAGGTCAAGGCCATAGAGCAAATGTCAGCCCCCACCTCTAAGGCAGAATTGAAGACCATATTAGGCATGGTTACGTACTTACAGGGGTTTGCACTCAAACTCTCTGAAATCACTGCACCCTTACGACAGCTCCTGTCTAAGGACGTTGAATTTAGCTGGGATAAACCCCAAGAGGAAGCCTTTCAGAAGGTTAAAGGCATCATCGGTCAGAGCCCTGGTCAGGTACTCGCTTATTTTGATCCAAATAAAGAAATAACACTCCAGGTAGATGCTTCAAAGTTTGGGCTAGGAGCCGTACTTCTACAAGATGGGAAACCAGTGTGTTTTGCCTCAAAATCCTTAACTCCAGCAGAGGTCAATTATGCACAAATCACAAAGGAATTATATGCAATTCTATTTGCATGCACCAAATTCCACCAATATGTTTATGGTAAACATATTACATGTCAGACAGACCACAAACCACTCCAAGCCATGTGGAAAAAAGGCCTGCACTCTGCACCCCCTCGTTTGCAGCGCATTCTGCTGAACCTGCAGAAATATTACATAGATTTGGTCTTTGTCCCAGAAAAAGAAATTCCCTTAGCAGACACCCTGTCACGCAATTTCCTTCCTGACACATACCCGGAAATTGCAGATGGTCTAGATTCACAAGTTCATCTTGTCATGTCAAATTTGCCAATTAGTGATCAAAAGATGGAACTTGTACGGACAGCTTCCAGTTCAGACACTCAATTACAACTTCTTTCGAAAGTTATCCTTGATGGATGGCCTAATGACCGGTCAGATTGCCCCAAACAATTGCTTGATTTTTGGAATTACAGAGATGAATTGACTGTGATTAATGGACTTATCCTGAAAGGCTCTAGAATATTAATCCCCAGAGAAATCAGACCTCTCATGCTCGAGAAAATTCACGAATCACACCTAGGTGTCGAGAAATGCACAGAGCGTGCAAGACAAATAATGTTTTGGCCCAGTATGACAGTAGACATAAAGTCAAAAGTACTGGAATGTCCAATTTGCATAGAGCATATATAGGTGCTCAAATGCAAAAGAGCCCCTGCAACCTAGTAAAGTACCTGACAGACCATGGCAAATTTGTGCCACGTATTTATTTCACTGGGACAATAAGGTATATACTGTTAGTTGACGCCTTTAGCAAATGCTTTGAAGTAGGTACTCATCAGAACACAAAGTCAAGCACTGTCATTGACAAACTGAAAAGTTTTTCAGCCGACATGGTATTCCGGAAATTGTATACTCAGACAATGGCCCCTGCTACAGTGCATAAAGTTTTGCACAAATTGCAAAACAGTATGACTTCCAGCATATGACCTCCTCCACAGGTCATCGGGTAATGGTTTGGCTGAGGTCACCGTCAAAACAATCAAATCATTATTCACAAAATCCTAACATGCTGGGAAAGACCCTACCTTGTTCTTCTGGAATATCGTAATTCACCCCTACAGTGCGGGAAGTCCCCAGCACAACTCTTAATGAGCTGACAGCTGAGGTCTACACTGCCATTAACCTCCCAGCAACTTGCCTCTCAGGTAACGGATACAAAGGTCATTAAAGATAAAATGCACCAGTCAAAGCAAAGGTCAAAAGTGTATTTTGACATATCAGCAATTCCTCTCAAGCCTTTACACATTGGAGAAGGTGTATGGATTAAGAATGATAAACGCTGGTTACCTGCTATTGTGCAGCAGAAAGTCAATGACAGATCATACATTGTTAAAACACAGGATGGTGGACTATACAGACGTAACCGACATCACCTGCTAAAATCAAATGAAGCACCCTTGGTTTTCACTAATACTGCAGGTGTTGCTCAGTAGTTATTTTCCTTGTTTAGGAATCAGGTGAGTAGGTTGGACTCCTGATCATGCCTTTTATCTTATTTTTTAAATCTTAAAACAATCGAAAATTAAGTTTACTTCAGAAAAAAACACATGTAACAAACAGACCAATTACAGCACCTGTAATCAGGCCTGCAAAACAGTCTCGCCTAACCCAATCATGACCCCAGGTCAGTCAGGTCAGAGGAATGATAACAAAGCAGTATCGAGTACTAGTAACACAGTACCGCAGACACCTAAACAAACATCACCAGACAGTAACCAATCGCTCATGTCAGAACATGACACGTACAGAACAAGATCAGGTCGGTGTGTTAAACAACCTTAGAGACTTACATTTTAATACACTGTATCAATGAATGTATTCTCTGTTGTTATGTGCATTCTTTAAAATTCAACTGTGAACATTATTGAACTTTAAATCAATTAATGCGTGAATAATTGACATTGTTTATTTATTGTGTAATTGTCAATCCGTCAACTTCATGATGTACATGTATTTTGTTTTGTTTAAAAAGGTAGATGTTTCATATTCCTATGCATGCTAGCCAATCAGAGCTTAATACATGTATTGTTACAACTGATAAGCACCGCCCACTGTAACTGACCACTTTGATACTCCTATGTTAGAGAAGTGTTAGTAAATAAACCATATAATCAACATCTCTCTTGTTATACACCAAACCATCGTAAAACACATGTAATAAACATAAATATGAATAAAATTGGGGTACATGTACACAAGACGAGTGCACGAAAAACATGAAAGATACAAATACAGACCCATAAGCCCATACTTATTATGTTCGAATCCCGGTAAGATGTGTTTCGTATGTTTGACAACAAGAAGTATTTATTTTCGATGATCTTAGTTACGTCTGTTGAGGCGTAAGACTTGCGCCACACGGCTAACAAGATTGGGTTGTTGTATTTTTCGTCAGAGGTGCAAATACGTGCGCGAAGTGGAACCGAAACAAAGAAAATTAGTTGATTTCGGTGATTACAGAGAAATCCAAGCATATCCTCTATAACTCTAACGGCTTGATGTTGTATTTGTTCGAGTTGGTTAATTTCTGTATGCGTGTAGGAGTCCCACACAGTTGAACATTATTCTTTTAAGCGTAAGGTTTGTTATCTTTCTACGTAGCGGTAGACGGTGTTTTTAAGCTCCGTTTTAAGAATCCAAGGGATGAGCTTGCTTTAGTGCAAAACTTTGTTTAGGACTGTTAAAGTTTCCTTTTTTTCTGTTGAGGTAGCAAGTATCTATCACGATAAACAGTTACACGTTGTATTTTGTTTAAGTGAAATTCTTTACTGTTATGTTATTTTTGTTCTGGTACTTTTAGCAGGGGTGTATTTTAAATAGGTCAAGAATTAGGTAATTAATAACCTTCATTTTTTATAAATTTCAGTAACGTTTGATTGATAAAACAACAACAGCAGCAGCTGTAGCAACAACATCAACAACAAGAACAACATTAATAATAATAATAATAATAATAATAATAATAATAATAATAATAGGAATAATAATAATAATAATAATAATTAATAATAGCACGTGCTAAATATTGACATTGTTAAAAAAAATTATATAGCCTCTTTACCTGCAGGTTCGTGTCCGTTATGCAATCGAGTTTTCGTATGCGTATAATATGCAACTGGCGGAATATAACCAACACATTTAAATTGAGTGACGTGTTATCTCATTATGTCATGCTAGAAAACAACGAACACGGTATGAAGGATTTGTAATCTTTCTTAAAAACCAACGTGACCAAACAACGCTAAATTTGACCATCCATGTTCGTGCGCAACTTTAGATCTCGAACGATGACGTCATATGGCATGACCCTGTCATTAAATTGTATGTTTGCATATTTAGTAATGATCTTGTTTTTATGCTGCTCAATATATACTCGGATTATATGAATTTAACATAATGGCAAACGAATCAAACATTTATAAAAGTTGATGAATAAGCTGAAAACAGTGCCTAATATAAATGCTTTCACTAAAATAACATTGTTATTTATAATTGGAACTGACAATTTACGCATGTTTTGCATGTTCTTCGGGCGAAACTTGCGAAGAATTTGGACATGATATGTTGTGTCATTGAATCGAAAAATGTAACCAAAACACGCCAGCACAAAACACGCACATTAAACCTAACTTGATTTATGTAAATTTGTATGTCAATCGGTAAACAACTTTTGAAAATATAGTAAAAATACGCCCCAAATGTGGCGGTTTTAGGCACTGCGCCAGTAAGCGAGATAAACTTTCTGATTGTCAGAAGTCAAACAGCCGATGCCATGACTGTGCTCAGAGAGGCTATTTCAGTGCTTTGATTTCCAGCCAACGGTGCGAGGTTTAATTGTTACCAGTGTAATTTATGTTAGAGGTTAAATTGCGATATGAAATTAGACTTTGACAATATTGCTTAACTGACAGTGACTTATCATAGATTCATATACGTTTATTCAACCCTTTACTATTTTCATGAAATAGATCTAATTGATTTTATCATGATTCATTGATTAAAACTGTTTTGACTGCCGACTTAAACTACCGGGCGGTATACTGTTCATCTGTATTCTCGCGGTACTTATGCCGAGTATAGTAAGAATTTCATTAACTATCTAACATTGCTAGGGCTAAATTTATCCACTCAAAGTTATTATTCACTTGTAAGGTAAACAAGTCTTAAGATACAAATCTGAAGATAGGTGCTAAAAGCACTAAAAGAGAACAAGAAGGGAATATGTATTTTAAAGACGGAAATCACAGAACAGAGATGGCAGATGAAGTTGATACAGGTACTGTAGATCAGGTTAAAACAACTTTTTCTGTTAAGTTTGGTAGATCTATTAGGCAAACAATCTTCAAGACCTGGTACTTTACAGTACCATACACACTGTAATTATGACCCCCCACCCCTTCAAGAAGCGGGCATATCCTGTTGCTTTGCAAATGTAGATCCATCAGTAGGACGGTACTGGCACAGTGCCTAAATCCGCCACATTTGGGGGGTATTGTTACGATATTTCCCAAAGTTGTTTACCTATTAACATCAAAATTCACATAATCAAGTTAGGTTTAATGTGCATTTACTGGCATGTTTTGATTACATTTCAAATACTTGGCAAATGAAAAATATCTATTGAAATAGAAGGCCTAAACGGTGTAAAAAAATGAGCGTCGGAGTGCCTAAATCCGCCACCCCTCTTTAAAATGTTCAAATTGCTCGAAAATGATATTATTTTATGAATTTTGTTTTCAAAGCAACTTCTATTGACTTATATTGACAAAACTCCCACTTTTGTTTCTTTAAGGTTCATTTTCTAGTGTTTAAAATAAACATGGTGATCCGAAGTTGCTTGGTGAAAATCGTAGATCAGGAACCGTGACATTCTTATTCCAAATTTGACTATTGTTCTTATATAATTTTCTATATTAAGCAGCTTGTTGTGTGTTAATACAATGTTTCAATTTCTTCAAATACTCATTTGTATTTCTATAAATAAAAACAGACCCTGCGTGCACGTGGGACAAATAATTAGGGTTTTAAGTAGCGAGACATTTGCACTCTTAATATGCAGCTCTTTCCGCCTTTTATCATACGTTATGCTAAATGAATAATGGTTATTTTTATGCTGCACATGCTCCCATTGAAAAAATATTAAAACGCAATAATTTATTTTTATCATGGACACCATGCGGGGCTTCAGAATTGCGCATGCGCAGTATGAAATTGATTTTTCGCATGCAGCTTGTTTGCATTTAGGGGTTATTTACAAAATAATTGGATAAAATATTAATTTATGCACAAATCAAGATGAAAACTCGTCAGCATTGTTAAGGGAAAGTATATGATTGATCGAGATCAACAAATTAGAAATCGCCGGTAAAAAAACACGCTTATTCGGATGGGGTGGCGGATTTAGGCAAGTGGCGGATTTTGGCACTGCGCAAGTAGGCCAAAAGTTGTTAGAGCATATACTACAGGACCCTTAGGCCAGGGTTCTCGAAACTTGGTTGGTAGGCTGGTTATGACTAATAGAGTATCCCTATTGATTTTGGGGTTAGTGGGTCTAAGGACAAGGTCAAAGTGACCAAAAGATTAAAACAAATATATTATGCCCAATAATTGTAAAAGCTTGTCCAGGCCAATACTTCGCAACCATTGGGCCTAAGTTCTTAAAACTTGGTAGGTGGGTCATGACTAGTGGAAGACCCCAACTGATTTTGGGGTCCTTAAGGGTCAATGTCAATTGGGCCAAAGGTTAATGTCAAACCAACCAAAAGATAATTAAACGTGAATAAATCATTGTAATAGCTTGTAGAGGCAATACATTTGCAACCCTTTGGCCTAGGTTATTTATGGTAGGTAGATTGTTCATTACTAGTAGAGATTCCCTATTGATTATTGGGTCAAAGTTCAAGGCCAAACCAACCAAAAGATGTAAAAACTGACTAATAGATCAAAACCTTGTCATCGCAATAAATTCAGAGCCTTAGTCTTCAATCTAGGTTCTTCAATCTTTAATAAAAGGTTGGTCATGACTAGTAAATGATCGCAATCACCAATTGAGTCCTTGGGTCAAAGGTCAAGGTCAAACTGACAAATAGTTGTAAAACCTTGTCCAATCAATAGCCGCAATACCTATGGAACCCTTAGGCCTGTGCTCGTGAAATTTGGTAGGAATGTGGGTTATGACTACATTAGATCCCTATTGATTATTCAGACATTTGATCCTGAGTCAAGGTCAAACAAACTGACCAAAAGTTGAAAAAAACTTGTTTACTTTTACTTTTCATCCTTGGAATTTGTTCAGAGATTGTTTTGGACCTAAAGTAAAGGAGAGCATACCTGTTTTAAAAACAGTTATTGTTTCAATAATTTACTATTGGCTCACAAATACTGAAACAATCAGATTTTTGCGTAATAATCAGTCAAAATAAATGTGATAATTATCTGCATTGCTTAACACAGATTTACTGGAGCATTGATTGCATCTGTGCTTGATAAGTGTAAGTTGTATTGCTGGTACGGTTACTAGAGTACCATGGTATAGTGTTTTCTACCTGTATCGCAGGTTCTGTTGTGTCCCTAAGGTTGGGGCAACAGACAGTTAACCTCTTACACAGTATATCCACTGTTCTCATCATCCCTTCTTTAATAATACATATGAGGCATGTTGTGGGAAAACCAGGCTTTATGCACGTGCATAAAGTGCCATCCCGGATCAGCCTGTGCAGTCCTCACGCGCTAATCCAGGGTGGCACTTTCCGCCTACAGTGGATTTATGTTTTGAAAAGTCTTCCTTGAAACAAAAAATACGATAATAGCGCAAATTGTCATCCCAGACTGCACAGACTGATCCAGGACGACACTTTACGCACATGCATTAAGCCCATTTTTCCCACTATACGCCTCATAATTTTTAAATGGTTTTCAGAAACAAGATCTGTTCAAGCCATATTGGTTGACAGGCTGATGTCATCGTCTTTGAGTGCAGAAATGTTGGTAAAATGGAAGTCTTACATTGACACCACAATCACATATGGTAAGAGTAATATACAGTGACTGGGAAACCCATGCGAAATGCGATATTTGCGCATAAAATTGAGAAAAAACACAAAAAATGTTCACCGAGGCAATTTTCTGTCGCACCAAAATATTTTAGTACAAATCGAAAAACACTCACGTACAATACATAATGCTCGGTCTGGTTTCCAGTTTTGTCACTATGTGGTGAGATTTTATCGATAAAACTAATTCGGCAGTCTAAAAAATCAACATCAACAACTCATAACAACTTGAACTGAAAGCGCGAGCGTTTGCGTGGGGTATTTTTCTCGATTGAAACAGACGTTAATAAAATGTAATTGCTGTAAGCCCCATAACAATCAGAGAAAATCTCATACAAGTTTTAAAAAGCCCATAGATTTTTGTGGAGATGAGAAATTACCTCATATGGAAAAATTCTTTCCAAGTCACTGAATATAAATTGGTGTGTAAATGTTGAGCTACGTTTTATAATTATGAACAATACTACAACAAAATGACACTGGCCAGTGCAAATTTGATGCTAGGTTCATTAAATATTTTAATAATCTGACTAATTGTTAAAGCCGATTTGTTTTAGAAAAGAACAACAACATACTTTCCCTCTCACTGGTTTCAACAAATATGTCATCTAGTCTTTGTTAGGTATACTATAGGAATTGACTTGCAATTGGTAGACTCTGTCCCGTAACAGCCTTGATTTGATTTGGTCCATTGTGTACATTGTTTTGGAGCCCACCTTTGTTTTTAAAGCTGCTCTTTACCAGTATTTTTATACACATGATCTAATTCTATGTTAATGTTACTGTGCATATTGTTTTCAGAATAAGTTATTGCAGAATTAGGAGCAATTTTTTTTTCTTAGCTTTGGAAATTGGTCACATACCCATCATATCTAAAAATTTTGCATCGTGAAATCTTGCTTATTGCATACATGCCATATGTCCCGCATCGTCCGGGATTGTTCTGGAATTGCAGTGCCTGTCCCGCGGTCTATGAATTAGTTCATATGTCCTGGAAATCATAAAACGGTGCATACCTATATTAGATTAACTTTTGACAGACCACTAATCTCCTAATTTGTCCCCAAGACAATTAACTTTTGACAGACCACTAATCTCCTAATTTGTCCCCAAGGCAATGCATACTCGATTTGTTAACGAGTGATAATGGAGCAATTAACAGCAGTTATCACACTAACACTCTAATCCACTGCATCCTTAAGCTGCAATCATTCACCGAGTAGCTCGGTGTCACACTTCCACTCTAATCCACTGCATTCTTAAGCTTTATCATTCACCGAGTAGCTCGGTGTCACACTTCCACTCTAATCCACTGCATCCTTAAGCTGCAATCATTCACCGAGTAGCTCGGTGTCACACTTCCACTCTAATCCACTGCATCCTTAAGCTGCAATCATTCACCGAGTAGCTCGGCCTTGAAGGCTGTGCTTCATTCCCACAGAAAAATCGATACAAGCCAATTATAACGCCGAGTTATTTCAGTTTGCCAATGCCGTGAACGATCAACCAATCGGCGTAGTACACATTTATACACGCATTTGTAAGTGTATAAATGCATCAGTTGATAACGAAAGAGTACTTATAATCCCGACCCTAAATAAATGCCGTTTACACAATGGTTTCCGTTGTTCACAATATCTGCAGTTAGCTTACTACCTAAATAAGGCATTGTGATCATGCAAATGTTTATGTTTCAGTAGATCTTTTAATATTAACTGGTAACATTTCAAGCAGAATTGAAGCAGATTTTGTGTGAAATTTTTAATGTGTTGTCTTTCAGAGTCATGTTCAAGTCACATTCAGCCATTAACACCATTAAGCCAGAAAGATGATGATGTGAAAATAAGTGATGTTGTCTCGTGTATTCGCGATGGAAAGTGTCATTGTGAAGATGAAAATAAGGTTGGTGACCTATGTCATGAAAAAAAAAGGGGCTTCATGCATGTGCGTAAAGTGTCGCCCCGGATCAGCCTGTGCAGTCCCCACAGGCTGATCGGGGACGACACTTTCTTCTCTTGTGGTACTTTCTGTTGAAGGAAGTCCCTTCTAAACATAAATCCACTGTAGGCGGAAAGTGTCATCCACAGGCTGATCTGGGGACGACACTTTGCGCACATGCATTAGGCCCCGTTTTCCCACGACACGCTTCAAATATCCATCTTATAAAGCTTGGGCTTACAAAGGTGTCTTCCTTCCCGATGTAAAATTCCTTCAAAATCAAACACTTCTCTCAATGTTGACAGTGCACAAATCCTTTATTCCGTGTTATCCAATTTATTATGGTATTTGTTTCTAAAACCTAGGTCTGTTTTCTAACATCAGAAAAGCTTAATTTATCAGGCCCAGTCAGTCAACATGTCTTTAGATTTTTTAGTTCACCTGAGCACAAAGTGCTCGATGAGCTATTGGTATAGAGGCACTGTCCTGCATCGCCGGTCATCTGGCGACCATAATTCATCAACATTTGGCCTCACGGATGCGACACCGACTTCACTTTTCATTCAATCTTGATAAAACTTGCACAGTTTGTGTGTTACCATAAAATCTTAACAAAGTTGGATAATGGGCAAAATTGAACCAGGAACACCAGAGTTATTGCCTCTTTTCATGTGAAAATTGCAAAATGGACTTTGTGCAACATAGAGACTTTTTATGCCCCCACCATCAATGATGTGGGTATGTACGTATGAGACGGTGTGTTGCGCGTAAGAACCAGGTCCCTAGGTTCAAGGTCAAGGTCACACTTTAAGGTCACAATTTAAACCATAGACCCTGTCCGGAGCATAATTTAAATAAATTGGCACAAGTGTTAAGCATGGTGAGACGGTGTGTCATGCGCAAGAATTATGTCCCTAGGTCCAAGGTCAAATTTAAGTCATAGATACTGTCTGGAGCATAATTTTGTCCATCAAGGAAGAATTTTAAAATAACTTGGCCGAAGTGCTAAGTATGGTGAGACGTGTGACACGTGTCTATCGCAAGAACCAGGACCTTTGGTCCAAGGTCAAGGTCACATTTAAAAGTCAAAGGTCCAATATAAGAATTTAAGCCATAGACCCTGTCCGGAGCGTAATTTTGTCCAGCAGCTAAGGATTTTTAATCAACTTGGGATAAGTGATAAGCATTATACAGCGGTGTGTCGTATGCAAGAACCAGGTGCCTTGGTCCAAGGTCAAGGTCACACTTAAAGGTCAAAGATTAAGTATATGTATATATATGTTAAGATTCTTGTCCAGGCAATAACTTTGTCTAGCATTGAAGGATTTTCAAATACAAGTGATAATCATTGTAAGACGGTGTGTCGGGTGCAAGAACTAGGTCCAAGGTCAAGGTCACAATTATAGGTCAAAGGTCAAAGATAAGAATTAAATACATGGACTCTGTCCGGAGCATAATTTTGTCCGGCATGGAAAATTTTTCGAATTACTAGGCAGAAGTGATAAACATTATGAGGCGGCATATCTCTTTCAAGAATCAGGTCTGTAACTGAAAGGTCAAGGTCACTAATCAAGATCAAAGGTCAGATATTTGTCCAGAGCATAATATTGTCATGCATGCAGGGATTTTCGGATCCAAACATACAAGAACCATAACTCATAATTGCCTTAAATTTTAATTACTACTCTTTATTGATTCTTTTTTTGGTCAGGAGTAAAACTATATCGTGATACCGCAACTTACTTCACAGAATAAGAGAATACATTCGCATAAAGTACAATATAGAAGGACAATGCAGCCTTTGCAAAATAATTTGTAAGCATACAGACAAAGCGGCACCATGTACAAATGGCTTCATAGGTGGGGGCATCCGTGTCTGTGGACATATTTCTAGTTATGCCCCCCTTCGAAGAAATGGGGGTATCTTGCTTTGCACCTGTCCGTCCTTTGTTCGGTCGCTGGGTCGGTCGGTCCGTAGACCATTTTGTTTCCGCACGATATCTTGAGAACGCTTGGACCTACGATCATTAAAGTTGGTACACTGGTTACTTGTGAGGAAAGGAAGAACCCTATACATTTTATGGTTAACAGGTCAAAGGTCAAGGTCACCATTGCTAAAAATAGAAAAATGGTTTCCCCTGAATAACTTGAGAACGCATTGAGATATTTTAATGAAACTTCATACATAGATAACATATATCGAGACCTCGCTTAGGATTGCATATTATACAAATTTCATAACAATTGCACATATTCACAACTTGTCTGCAAGTCGGGGGGCATACATGTTTTACAAACATATCCTGTTCATTTAATGTTAACCAAACTTGCACAGCGTAGACTTTGTTACATAGAGACTTTGTCACTTAATCTTAACCAAACTTGCACAGCTTAGACTTTGTTACATAGAGCATGTCATTTAAGGACCCCTGTGCGTTTAAATGGAGCCATTTTTTTGTTTATTCTGCCCTTATCCAGAAATCAAGTTTTCATGTATGCGCACTTTCCAATGACGTAATACACATTGGTACAGTCTAAATACGGCCGATGGGCTTTGTCCGCATGAGAAAATGCACGATGGTACTGTCTTAATTAATATCGTCGATCGACACGACGAGCTCACTTGCACGACGTAATGCGCTATGGTACAGTCTTAAATTATTAACATGATCGACGTGAATAATGTGGGATAGTTGGTAATAATTAAATATAAATACCGGTAAATATTGGAAAACGTTTCCTCACAATTTGCTTACATTTATGTTCCCTGTTGATCAGAATACATTAAAACAGTATTTCTTGTTTGGTTGTCAATCATAATGCTTTACCCTAGAACGCTAATACATGTACGTTAATGGTACATGTATAATAATGGCACTGTTCACAACATTCTGGTTGACTGCTTTTGACAGCGTTTGTTGTTGAAACCTCCACGTGGGAAGCGTGAAACTTGCTTTGCGTGTGCAAACTGTTATTACATGTTCTTATAATAAATATTCATAATATCGTCATGAATTTTTGTGGTCCAATACACTCGCGTCATATATGGTTGCGTGTAACCCGTATAGTGGGGCTTAGGTTTATTTATATACAGGCAATTCCGGATACATAAATTTGGCGGTCTATTTAATTGTTTCTATCGAAATTAACTTTAGTTGTTCGTTAATGTTAAAAAAAATAGATCGACCAAAAATATTTCGGGACCAAAAAATACCCCATTCGCGTCTATTAGGGCATGGGCGTCAATAAGGACATTTACGGTAATTACAATTTCCTTCGGTTTCATCATTTTACAGTGTTCTGATTGGCTGAAACCCATTATGTGACAGGATTTTGTTTTTCAATGAAGCCTGTTGCCTCGATTAATATTCATAAGGACTTCTTTCTATAAAGCCTCTAATGAATGTAGATCTACGCAACGCTACTGCAGTGCACGGGGCGAAGCCTACGGATGATACTTCAATGTATTGCTGCGCGAATTGCACAAAATAAATCCCAAATTATTTATTCTTTGTAAGGTAAAATGTTAAAGCATACGCACAATTGTAATTAGAATTGTAATTCTAAGAATTGAAACGCAAAGTTTGGCGCTTCATCGATGTATGAAGGTCAGTTTATTGTGCGTCTAAATTGTACATAAAGCCTTTGGTTTTATGCAAATTAGATACCCAAAAACTGACCTTCATATGTCGATGAAGCGCCGAAAATAGTGTTTCAATTCTTAACCCATAGGCCAATTTTGATAACTCGAGTTTGAAATTTGTCAAAATATGGGCCTTTTTACACTTAAAAATTTTACATTCCCAGAGGTGGCGCGTCAAATTTTGATCTCCTCTCTCTAACTCAAGAATGAACCTTCATACATATATAGCCTACAGTAATACTTTACTTGGGATTGCATTTGGGGTGGGGTGGGTGGGGGTCAAGGTCACTGTTTCTAAAAATAGAAAAAAAACACAGTTCCTGCTCAATTACTCGAAAACAAATTGAAATATTTATGATAATTAAAAAATAATAACTTAATTTATTGATACCGTGTAGTTAGACATCGCATGAGATTGTATATGGTGTGGCTAGGTTTAAGGTCACTGTTTGAAAATTAGAAAAATGCTTTCCACTCAGTAACTCGAGAACGAAATTAGCTTTGTTTAATTGGACCTACAATCCATACATTTTGTTTTAGAAAAAAAAGCCAGTGACTATAAAAAGCACAAGAAAAGTCTAGCGCTCTGTCCTCCGACAGCTCTTGTTTATCTTGACCAAACTTACACTGTTTGTGCAGAACCATACGGTCTGAATTGAAGTCGAATATGGGCCAAATTATACTAGAAATTATCGGATGAGGTATGGCCCTTTGTTTGTGAAAAAATCTGTAATTTGTAAACAGTTATTGGGTTGTGGTCATGATAGAGGGTTCACTTTTTATTCAGTCTTGACCAAACGTGCACAGTTTGTGTATGACCATCAAATCTCTGCTGGGTTCGATAATGGTTAAGGTAGGCCCAGAAACACCAGAGTTATTGCCCTTTTACGTGAGAAAAAGAAAATGCAACGATGTACTTTGTGCAACTTAGAAGCTTCATTTTTAATCTTATCTCAACCAAACTTGCACGGCTTGTGTATGATCATAAGATCTTAGAATAAGTCAAGGAATTGCCCAGTTTTGCCCCTTGTGTATGATCATAAGATCTTAGAATAAGTCAAGGAATTGCCCAGTTTTGCCCATTGTGTATGATCATAAGATCTTAGAATAAGTCATGGAATTGCCCAGTTTTGCCCCTTGTGTATGATCATAAGATCTTAGAATAAGTCAAGGAATTGCCCAGTTTTGCCCCTTGTGTATGATCATAAGATCTTAGAATAAGTCAAGGAATTGCCCAGTTTTGCCCACTGTGTATGATCATAAGATCTTAGAATAAGTCAAGGAATTGCCCAGTTTTGCCCCTTGTGTATGATCATAAGATCTTAGAATAAGTCAAGGAATTGCCCAGTTTTGCCCACTGTGTATGATCATAAGATCTTAGAATAAGTCAAGGAATTGCCCAGTTTTGCCCCTTGTGTATGATCATAAGATCTTAGAATAAGTCAAGGAATTGCCCAGTTTTGCCCATTGTTTGCGAGAAGAAATGCAAAAAATGGAGTTATGTGCCAAATAGAAACTTCATTTTACACCCATTCTCAACCAAACATGCACAGTTTGTGTATTACAAAATGATCATAAATGCATTTGAAAGGGGTCCAAAACAGAGCATAAGCGACTGAATTGTTGCGCCATTTCCATGGAAAAAAGAACGGTGCATTACTGTGCATGCCCTTGATTTCTAAATAAATACTTTCTATGCTTGTGTATCTCTACGAGTTTTTTTATAATGCCCAATTTAAATTGAACCTGGCATCTATCCATTGTGCCCATTTTCCAGGCATCTGTCGGCATATAGAGATTAGAGAATAATTAACTGATATCACAGAAGGCATTTAGAGGGCCTAGATGGTTGGCTGATAAATGCTGATTTACCAGGAAATTTGCCAAATTTTCTTAGTCGTTTTTTGCCAGTGTCCATTTGGCACTCGCCCAATGTTTTGATGCTCCTCTGACATTCATGTAGTGTTCGTCATGGTCCCTACTGATTCAATCAGACATGTGCCCGTATTGCACCAGTCAATTGCCAGGTGAACAACAGAACTAGGCTGGACCGGCATCTGTATTGCGCCTGTCGCTTGCCAGGTCAGCTACAGAAATGGGCCGGACAGGATCTGTATTGGGTCTGTTGAACAGAAGTAATCTGATGCGGGTCAATTTGTATGAGATAACATTTAGATTCAGAATTAATCTCTGTCATTTAAAGTACTCAGGTGAGCGCCCTGGGCCATCATGGCCCTCTTGTTGATAACCATGTTGTTGGCTCTGTTGCCTGTACAGAGTTTACCATAAATGGTTCACATGCCATAGTCAATGTTAACATAGCAATTGTTGAGGTATGTACTACATTTAAGTTCCCATGAAAGTAACATTTTAATAAAAAAATATTTCATTGAAGTTTAGTGAAGAATCTAGGTATGTACAAATGTGGCATGTCATTGGAAACCTGTCCCAGATTTAATCTAGACGACACTTTCCACCTACAGAGGATTGATGTTTAGAAGAGACTTCTTGAAACAGAAAATACCATAAGTCTATGCAGTCTGCACAGGCTGATCCAGGACGACACTTTACGCATGTGCATTCAGCTATATTTTCCCACGACGCGTAATACATGTATATAACTAGGTTTTTGTCTTCAAGTACATACACTAAACTGAAGACTTCCCGAAAGCTAAAAAAAAGTGTCAGACATTCGGTCCGACAACCTGTCAAAACTTGCCGGACCAAAATAAAATTTGCCGGACCGAAATTTATTCATGTATGTAAAGTCAATAGTATACATGCAAACACTGTCTGTTCGCAATCTCAAACAGCAAACGTAATTTGCTCACCTTTTTCATTGTTGTTAACATCCAAAACATAAAATATACAATACATTTAATTAATATCGAACTATGATATGACAACGCAAATCCGAAACGCTTATCCAAATTTTGCTGTTCACGAGACGTACACACATATTCTATTAACATGCACATGTTGTTCATGTAAAACACGTGGTTAGCTACAAAAAGCCCGCGAAAATTATGCTGACGATCACAACATCACGTCATCCGCATGGAAAGCGTGGACGTATTGACCGTGATATTAAAAAAAAATGTAGCGCAAAGAACTGTGAAAAGTTTTGTAGTGCAAAACAATTAGGTGTCTATAAAATTGCAAAGGACGTGCAAATTGTATGTGTCATATTTTTACTCAGTCTAGATCTTTTGTAGACACCATTTATTTTACCTCTAAAACGCGAAAACATTACGCGGTATCAATAACATTGTTGTCGTATAGGTTAGTAATGATCTATCACTTAACAGTGGCGATGAACACTCACCAAGTGGACAGCGTGCAGCACGTTTTTCACGACTCACAGCTGTTTGAAATTAGGCTGCTAAGTAAAGCGACTGCAGTAAAGGGACCTTGCACAATGTAAGCTGGTGAGGTCAAACTGTTACACATTAATGTTGCGCGGGTCGTGTTATTGTTTGTCGCATATCACAAGTTTAAATGAAAAAGTAGCGATGAAGTCGCGAAAATTCGGACCAAACTGTATTTATTTATGGCAGTTGCGGTATGAAGATAATCATTAAAGGGCATGAAAAAAAATCATGATCAGGTCCATGGCCGATTCGTGAAATGCCGATAACGATCTAGCGGAGCTGTATTTAATTGCTTCGATATTAGGTATTTTTTTATCCAGTTACATATAGGAATAAGTCTTGAAAAAATTGTCGGACGGTCGGACCGATTCTTAGTAAATAAATGTTGGACCCACTCAAAATTTGCCGGTTAAGTCCATCGGACGTACGGTTTTCGGGAAGTATGAAACTGAACACATTCTGTTTCATATTTTGTCGGGCCCGGCTAGCTCAGTAGGTAGAGCGCTAGACTGTGAATCCAGGGATAATGAGTTTGAACCCCAGCCAGGCCACATAACTTGTGTGGGGATTGGTCATGAATTTATTTCTACGGCCATTCTCCCCCTACCTCTGATTCAAGTAGGGCAGTTGTCAGTTACTGGCATAGGTATATGCACATAGTACTGGTAAACCGCTTAGATCGGCTAAGCTTGCCCAGAAAAAGTGTGAGTAGGTTAACTGACTGCCGTGATATTACTGAAATACTGGTTAAAAACGGCGAAAAAATCCAAACAAACAAACTTTTCATATTTCCACCGCCTTGCCCTGCTTGAGTAGCACTGCACATAGCAAAATATCTATCATGTATTTCCAGTTCCAGACCAAGTTCAGGCTGATCCATCTTGCCAGCATGCACAAAGATCTCTTGCCTGTCCTCGAAATGTTAGTCTGTCATGAGTGTGACCTTGAAGTCAGCAGCAGTTTTGAAGGGAAAAACCCTCTTCAGCTTGCAGTCAAGTACCGAAATGAAGACGCAGTGGAAATTCTTCTTGAGCACGGCTCAAATGTGAATGTTTCTGATACAGAAAATGACGGATCATCTACGCCGATTTGGTACTCGGTTGTGAAAAATAATTCGGACGGTATAGTACAGCTGCTGTTGAAACACCCTTCGTTGGATTTGAATTTGAAAAGTGGACGGGGTTATCCCCTGCTTAACTGGTGTCTGAGATCGTACAAGACGCAATATTTCGATGCTTTGCTGAAAGCAGGTGCCAATCCAAACTTAATGGATGGTAATCAGAACACAGCCATGATGGTAGCGGTATCAATTGGTACAGTGGACATGATAAAATTGTTGATTCAGTATGGCGCTGACGTGAATCAGAAGAACAGACACGGTGAAACACCATTGCTTCTAGCAGTCTCTGGAGGTATATTTATTTCATTTATAATCTTTTGAGAAAGTTATAATAAAAATAAAATCTTAAATTCTTCTTGCAAGTTAAGACAGCAGAATTATGAATCATGCTTTACCCTCGACATGATAATATGTTTGCAATTAATAACACTTTGATACCTTTGATATGTTGCTTGAGTAAGAATTGGATCTTGTGTGCGGTGCATAGCAGAACCAGAAACCAGAAAATTGAACTGACTTAAGAAAGTTAAAAAGTTTCAAAATGTAGTTATGTTTTATTTTTAGGCAAGGTATATATGCGGCATGTCGTGGGGAAACCTGGCTTAATGCATGTGTGTAAAGTGCCATCCAGGATCAGCCTGTGCAGTCCAGAAGGGATGATCCGGGACGGCACTTTACGCACTTGCATTAAGCCTGGTTTTCCTACGACATATCTCATATCTTATTGACATAGAATAGAACTGCATACATCTTTTTGTCATGGAATGTAAGGTTTCTGTTTTTTAGCTCACCTGAGCACAAAGTGCTCATGGTGAGCTTTTGTAAATCGCCCGTTGTCCGTCGTGCGTGTGTGCGTGCGTGTGTGCGTGTCGTCAACTTTTCATTCAAACAACATCTCCTCCTAAACCGCTTGGCAGATTTTCACCAAACTTCACAGGAATGACCCTTGGGTGGACCTCGTTCAAAGTTGTTCGAATCTTTCCGGTCCGCTGCATATATAGGTCACCACAGCTAAAAATAGATTTAAAAAGTGACAACTTTAAAAATCTTCTCCTATGAAACCGCAAGGCTCAGGGCTTTCATATTTGATGTGTGACATCCTCTAGTGGTCCTCTACTAAGATTGTTCAAATGATGCCCTTGGGGTCAAAAGTGGCCACGCCCCAGGGGTCACATGGTTTATATAGACTTATATTGCAAAATGACTAAAAAAATCTTCTCCTCAGAAACCGCAAGGCCTAGAGGTTTCATATTTGGTATGTAACATTGTATAGTGGTCCTCTACAAAGATTGTTCAAATGCCCTGGGATCAAAACTGGCCAAACCCCAGGGGTCACATGGTTTATATAGACTTAAATAGCAAAATGACTTTAAAAATCGTCTCCTATGAAACCGCAAGGCTCAGGGCTTTCATATTTGATGTGTGACATCCTCTAGTGGTCCTCTACTAAGATTGTTCAAATGATGCCCTTGGGGTCAAAAGTGGCCACGCCCCAGGGGTCACATGATTTATATAGACTTATATTGCACACTGACTTTAAAAATCTTCTCCTCTGAAACCGCAAGGGCGAGAGGTTTCATATTTGGTATGTAACATTGTATAGTGGTCCTCTACAAAGATTGTTCAAATGATGCCTCTGGGGTCAAAACTGGCCAAACCCAAGGGGTCACATTGTTTATATAGACTTAAATAGCAAAATGACTTTAAAAATCTTCTTCTCTGAAAGCACAAGGCCCAGAGGTTTCATATTTGGTATGTAGCATTGCATAGTGGTCCTCTACAAAGAGTGTTGAAATGATGCCCCTGGGGTCAGAACTGGCCACAATCTGGGGGTCACATGGTTTATACAGACTTAAATAGCCAAATGACTTTAAAAATCTTCTCCTCTGAAACTGCAAGGCCTAGAGGTTTCATATTCGATTGGTAACATTGCATAATGGTCCTGTACAAAGAGTGTTCAAATGATGCCTCTGGGGTCAAAATTGGCCACACCCCGGGGATGACATGGTTTATATAGACTTAAATAGCAAAATGACTTGTAAAATCTTCTCCTGTGAATCCGCAAGGCCCAAAGGTTTTATATTTGGTAAGTAACATTGTGTAGTGGTCCTCTACAAAGATTGTTCAAATTATGCTTCTGGGGTCAAAACTGACTCCACCCTGGGGGTCACATTGTTTATACTGCAGCACTATAATTTCAATAAGTATCCAACACAGCAGACTACATTCCAGCCAGGTGTATACAGTGTGCTACTTTTAGATCTAATAAAACCAGCTAGCAAGTTACAGATTGTTGGTGGCGGATCCGTGGTCTAGTGGTAACGCACTGGCTTCACAACCCAGGGGTAGCAGGTTTGAGCCCCCGCTACACCCAAACCTACTAACTCGTCTTTCGCATGAGACGTTAAACCGAGGTGCAGTGTACTAGGTGCTTCAAACCGGGCACTAAAAGACCCAGGGTCGCCTCTGGAACGGGGCGTCTCCTGTATCTTGCACTATCCCCCGTAACCCAACTAACAAGTCTGGGGGCGATGGCCATATGGGAGAAAATCCCGGTGCACTCGATAAAAATGTACTACACACACACACACACACACACACACACACACACAGATTGTTGTGAGAGTGCTTTAGAGAATCGTTGGAGATGACCATTGAAATGCATAGAAAATGTTACCCACCAGCATGGTCAATCATGTTGTTGTGTAAGTAAGTTAGCTGGATGTAATGTTTAGGCAATGTGTAAGAAATGTAGCCAATCAGCCTTAGTATATAAGACCGTCTTATATCATATATTTTTACTTTAGATCTACTACATTGAATTTGTGTACAGGCGAAGTGTAAATTTCTAATTTAATAATGAAATGCATGAAAATTTAAGATCTATAAGTAGTCTAACATAGGTGGAACTGCACAATTTTTTGTAAGACAAAATGAATCAGCAATCGAGTCTGTGGCTCTGACACTGCAGTCTGTTTCACCAGCATGTACAGAAACATGTAGCATAGAACCTAAAGTCTAGTCATCTACTTTAAACCTTTTATTTGTACAGTTTAATTAAATGTGTGCAGCACACAAAAAACTACACACAGATCATGTCTCTCCAACAAAGTTCTTAATGCTTTGTTGGCAGCCTCCACCCAAGGACCTCTTCTCAGAAGAACAACTTTTTAGTACCAGATATTGGACAGGGCTTTCATATTTGATATGTGACATCCTCATCCTTCTCCTCTGAAACCGCAAGCCCCAGAGGTTTCATATTTGGTATATAACATTGTATAGTGGTCCTTTACAAAGATTGTTCAAATGATGCCCCTGTGGTCAAAACTGTCCACACCACAGGGCTCACATGGTTAATATAAATGTAAATAGCAAAATGACTTTAAAAAACTTCTCTGAAACCACAAGGCCAGAGGTTTCATATTTGGTTGGAAACATTGTATAAAGATTGTTTAAATGATGCCCCTGGGGTCAAAACTGGGCACACCCTAAGGGTCACCAGGTTTATATAGACTTAAATAGCCAATTGACTTTAAAAATCTTCTCTGAAACTGCAAGGCCCAGAGGTTTCATATTTGGTATGTAACATTGTATAGTGATCCTCTACAAAGACTGCTCAAATGATGCCCCTGGGGTCAAAACTGGCCACACCCAGGGGCTCACATGGTTGATATGGACTTAAATAGCAAGATGACTTTAAAAATCTTCTCCTCTGAAACTGCAAGGCATAGAGGCTTCATATGTGGTATGTGACATTTTATAGTGGTTCTCTGCAAAGATTGTTCAAATGATGTCCCCCATTGGTCAAAACTGGCCCTGCCCTGGGGGTCACATTGTTTATATAGACTTAAATAGCCAAATGACTTTAAAATCTCCTGATATCGCAGTTTTTTTGTATGTGATATGTAACATTGTGAAGTGGTCCTGTACAAAGATTTTTCAAATTATGCCCCTGGGGTAAAAAGTGGCCATGACCCGGGGTGTCACATGATTTATATAGACTTATATGGCAAGTGGGCCTTAAATATCTTCCTTGTTGAAACCGTAAGGCTCAGAGGTTTTATATTTTGCGTAAAACATTGTGGAGTGGTCATCTACAAAGATTGTTCAAATGATGTCCCTGGGGTTAAAATTGGCCACCCCCTGGGGGTCACATGGTTTATACACATTTCAATAGCAAAATGACTTGAAAAATCTCCTCTGATACCGCAAGGCCCAGTGTAATCATATTGGGTATGTAACATTGAAAAGTAGTCCACTACAAATATTGTTCAAATTATGCCCCTGTGGTACAAGGTGGCCATGCCCTGTGAGTCACATGGTTTATATAGACTAAAAAAAAGTTGAAATTGCAAGGCCCAGATCTTTATAGTCAGGTAAGGCATTTAGTGCCATTTTTCCCTCTTGTTATTAGCCATTATGCCTTAAACTCAGGTGAGCGACCTAGGGCCATCATGGCCCTCTTGTTTATGCCCCCCCCCCCGTGGCAGAAGGTAGTCGCACCAAAATTTTATATACTAATATATACACTCCTAGCATGGATTCATATCCTGTTACTTTGTCTGTCATTATGTTGCGTCCCTCTGACATTAATGTTTTTTTTTGGGGGGGGGGGGGGGGGGGGGAATTTTTACATCCTGTGACAAGCCTGGTTTCTAAAAATGTTTGTTCTGTCTTCTTCAGGAAATGCAGATGTTACTGAAATTCTGTTGGATGCTGGGGCAGACCCGAATACTGTTACCAATAACAACCAAGAGACACCTTTATTTATGGCCTGTTTTGAAGGGGACCTGGAGACGGTACGGATGTTGCTGAAGTACCACGCCAACGTCAGACTGACTAATGAACTCAAGTATAACCCTCTGCACGTGGCAGCTTGGAACGGACACTGTGATGTCGTCAGTGTGTTGCTGCAAGCTGGCGTTCCTTACGATGAGCAGACCAAGGACTTGAACACGCCTCTGGGTCTGGCTGCCCACGGGCGCCACCTGAGCATTGTGAAACAGTTACTTCCCCTGGGTTGTAATGTGAACGTTGAAGACAAGGATCGCGATACCCCTTTGCTGTATGCTGCGTTTAATGGAATGACGTTGACATGCAAAATACTGATAGAGCACGGAGCGAATCCAAACTGTTCCAATCGAGTCAATGCCACGCCACTGTGGAATGCGGTGTACATGGGGTGTAAAGAGACGGTTAAATTCCTTTTAAAGACAAATGTGCAGATGGAGGTATGCTCGGTGGGTATTGACCAGCATCACCATAACGATAATGTTCTGTTGATATATGACAAGCCGAGGTCGCCACTGTGGGTTGCCGTGAAACGCGGTCACACGGATATTGTGTTGCTGTTGCTAACTGCGGGTTACCACGTTTACCAAGAATCCTGGCTCTTTGAAGATGAATTCCCCTGCGAACAGATGGATGATCGTCTGCGGGAGATGCTGAATAATGCTGTTCACAATGCACCAAGACTTATATCCCTTTGTCGTAATTATATTCGTAAACATTGTGGACGAAATATTGAGGGAAATGTAGACAGTCTGTACATTCCAGACACTTTGAAAAACTACTTGAAACTGTCCGATCTAAAATACACAATTGATGAGAGTTCGGAGGATTGCCAAAGTAGATTGGAATAGTCATGTCTGCATATGATATTAAGTTATAGCAATAATATAGCAATAATAGGTATTTGTCTATGTGGATAGAAAATGGAACTAAACAGCATTGTTTGTATGAAGACATTTGTTATGTTATGTGATGTGCATGGGCTTTATTAAAACAAGTATCGTTAGTTGAACACTGTAGTGTCAGCTTACAATAAATCAGTTCAAAATTTCATAACAGTATGTGTTATCAGTAGGGATGGGACCGAATACTGAAATCAATATTCGAATATTCGTTTTAGGTATTCAAATATATTCGAATATTCGTTTTGTAAATACTACTTTATACGGTACTCTGTCGGAATAAATACCTATCCGAAATACTATACTACGTGTACATAGTTTTTTTACCTTGTTTCAGTGGTAAACGAGCGATATAACTTAGTGAGTGTTTGGAAAATATAAAGAAATGTAAAATATTGTTAAATGTATTGTTAATTAATTTGTTAATCGTTCCGTACACAAATGTCTCATTTACATAGATTACATGTTGCCTGGGTTTTGTCTAATGACCGCGTCAAGTATTTCCAAGCACATGATGGTGGCATTGTTTATTAATCAAGACTCTTGTATAATATAAGTGACGTATATTAAGATTGACCAGATCATGCTAATTTTGTTAAAGCTGATGATGGATTCATTTTGATTGGTTTACTTTGAGAGTAATTGTAATTTACTGTTAACAAGTTAACCGTATAGATGTCACTTAAGGACAATAAACAACAATGTACGCCTTGTGCAAACTGTGAAACCATTATCAAAACATGGCCCAGTTTTGTTATTTGTGGATACAATGCGTCATATTTGCGCCTCCAACAAACCGTTAATTCGCGGCCCTTGTAAAGACGTGGCCCAACTGCCAATTATCAATTGTCGTTAATTGGACATGTTTGGCATGTGTTGTAAAAACGTTACATTGCCCCCGCCCACCTGTTTGGCAGGAAATACGACTGGAATTCATGTTAACTTTGCAATCAAACTGGAAAAAAAACATGATTTTTTAAAACAAATTTTGTGTTTCTTTAAAAAAATTTGAAAATCGAAATTTCGTATTCGTTTTTTTATATTCAAATATTTTCCGATATTTGAATATTCAAGTATTCGGTCCCATCCCTAGTTATCAGGTTTTATTTTTCATGTTTTTGCTTTTTAGCTCACCTGAGCACGAAGTGCTCGGTGAGGTATTGGTATAGGGTTTTTCTGCATCGTCCGTGAGCCATCAACAATTGGGTTGGTATTCACGCTGGAGACTTATGTTTTTATCCAATCTTAACCAAACTTGCACAGTTTGTGTATGACCATAAAATCTCGAATGGGTTTGTTAGTGGGTCAGATTACACCAGTAACAGTAAGTTATTGCCCCTTTTTCATGCCAAAAAATGCAAAAATGCCTTTTTCCAACATATAGACTTTATTTTCCATCTAATCTTAACCAAACTTTCACAGTTTGGGTATAACCATCAGATCTCAACAGATGCCAAGAATGGGCCAGATCGTATTTCAAACACCAAAATTATTGCCCTTTGTTTACTTAAAAAATACATTAAAATGGACATTATTCAGGATAGACTTCATTTTTCCTCCAATCTTCACCAATCTTGCACAGTTTGTCTATTGCCATGTGATTACAGTTGAAGTCGAATATAAGCAAGGTCGGACCAGAAACACCAGAGTAATTGCCCTTTGTTTGTGAAAAAAATATGCAATTATGGACATTATTCAGGATAGAGACTTCATTTTTTATCCAATCTTCACCAATCTTGCACAGTTTGTCTATGACCATAAGGTTAAAAGTGAAGTCGAATATATCCAAAATCGGGCCAGAAACACCAGATTAATTGCCCTTTGCTTGTGAAAAAAAATACCAATATGTACATTATTCAGGACAGAGACTTCATTTTTCATCCAATCTTCACCAATCGTGCACAGTTTGTCTAGGAACGTAAGACTACAGGTGAATTCGAATAATAAGCATGATCAGGCCAGAAACACCGGAGTTATTGCCCCTTGTATTCGGAAAAAAAACATAAAGTTATCATTGATTGGCTTGCACACACGATTTTTTATTCAATGTTGACCAAACTTACACAGTTTGCGTACAACCATAAAAATTGATTGATAAAATTTGATTTCCAACAGTTGCAAACCTTGCATGCAATTATTTGTACAGGCAACATTGATAGCTTCAGAGCCTGCATTAACATCATTTTATCATCATTGGGCAATAATATATTAGAAAAAGCAAAACTTGACCTTATAGCACAGCCATTATCGCATTGCAACTAGTTCTTCAAAACTGTCTGCAAAAAAGACATCAAAATCTACTGTTTCTGCATTTTCCAGAATTGTCACCGACTTAATGAAAAAGGGTCAGGTAAGAATATAGAGAAAAATGATTTGAGAACCATTAGCAAAAACACCGCACATCCACTACCCAACTCATACTTTTGTTAGCCTGTTGCACTTACCGATGTTTTATATCAAATTGATCCTATCCCCCTTTGCGTATTGTTCATATACCTTTATTTTCAAACCTGTCACAACAGTATGGCCTTCATCTGTACCAGTTCTCAGGTGAGCACTTTGGGCCATCATGGCCCTCTTGTTTGAGTTGTTACTACCATGTTTTTTCAGTTTGGAGACTATGACAAAATTTAGCTCTTTAGTACAGAAGAGGTTTACAAAATCCCATTTTATGTGCCAAAGTATCTTGTTATTAAGTATTTCTCATAACGTAAAAGAAATGATTATTTGCTAAATGGATTCAAAATAGTCTGGCAATAGAAAAACCTATAGCTCAATAATCTTTGGGTTTAAATAATCATACACGGTTTTTGTGTTTCTTATTAGGTACGATTTGGCTATGATAGCATTACCAGCAGCCAAAATAGCCAGTGGCTAAAATATTTTGGAAATTATTTGAAAATCTGGTAGTTTTCACAATTTCCTGTTGAAATATTTAAAATTGACATGTGCCAACCTTGACTAATTATGTTTAGGCCAGCACTTCTAGTTTTCCGGGGATGTATTGTTTTTAGTATTTTTACGTTCCTTTGCACTGTGATAAATCTGCACATTGGTGCCACCAGTTCTGTATGTGTGACACATAGTTCGTGTACACTATAATATATTCTCTCATTGTGTATGTTGTTATTCAAGTTGATTATAATTGTCAATTAGATTTGTATATATATATCAAATATATTTTTTTTGCACCTCTATAATTAATACCCCCACAAACGAAGTTTAGGGGGGGTATATAGGAGTGCGCTTGTTGGTAGATCTGCCGGTCTGTTGGTTTTCATGGTTTCCAGATGATAACTCAAGACAGGCTATATTCAGAGAATTTTTGGTACACGTGTAACATTATAAAATACAGGTCAAATTCGACTGTGGTTAAAAATCAGTAAATTTTGACCGAATCATAACCCCGTTTCGACTTAAATTCCCTATATACATTGTTTCTGGATGATAACTCAAGAAAGGCTTGACATATTCAAATAATTGTTGATACTTATTTTGTAACATCATAAAATACAGATCAAGTTGGACTTTGGTTACAAACCACTAAATATTGACAGAGTTATGGCCCCTTTTTTACTTAAATTTCCTAAAAACAAGGTTTCCGAATGATAACTTAAGCAAGGCTTGACATATTCAAATAATTTTTGGTACACGTGTGGCATCTTAAAGTACAGGTCAAGTTTGACTTCAGTTACAAACCACTAAATTTTAGATAGTCATGTCCCCTTTTTGACTTAAATTCCCTAAAAAAGACGGTGTCTGGACAATAACTCACGAAAGACTCCACATATTTAAATTATTTTAGGTACATAGGTGTAACATCATACAATACAAGTTAGACTTTGGTTACAAACCACTAAATGTTGACAGAGTTATGGTTCCTATTGAAATTTAATTTCTCAAAATACAATGTTAAACATTCACAAATTAAAGCATTCTCTTTGGGTCCATTTCTTTCAAATGGATGCCATAGTTTTGTGACTACTCCATATTGTGGGGGTATACCCGTCACTCATGTGATAATTCTAGTTTAAATTAAATCTTAGTTTACATAAAAAGTTTGGAAACTTTAAGCATAGTTATGTGTGTACAGCCGTTAAAAATGCAAGTGAGAGCCGTTATAAACATCGATGAATCGATACCAGTAAATGAGACTATTTATAAATACAGACGATTGAAGCGTGTTCATAAACTAAAATCATGATCTCCACAGTTGAGTTGAAAATATCCAAGTATGTAGGTTTTGTAGTGTCAGAATTAAATATTGTATGAAGATATGTTACCTTTTGAAATTTCTTTGTAAAAATGCAGGTAAATAATGAAATAGTATATATTTTTCCCATTTGTTATATTCAGCTTAAACTAAGGGAAATTAAGGTCCGTGGGGTACCAGAAATTTCAGTAATTTGGAAATTTGAGGTCAAATGACACATGGCTTGAAATTTCAAAGGGTCAACATGAAAATTTCCAAGGTCAGAATACTGAAGTCACAGGAATTTAGTTGTATGCTCTGCACATGGTGATTTTTTGTTAATAAAGGTTAAGAACTTGGAATATTTGCAAAAGACAACAACAACAACAAACCAACATAAGTATGACAACAACAAATTTTTAATGCTTTTAAAGTTGGCAAATGGGAACAATTGCATCTAAATAATGCACGGCAGAATATGGACTTGGGTCAAAAATATGTAAAGTGCTATTTGTCTGCGTCGAAAAGCAGGATTGTGCATCTATTGAAATCCCAGTGTACCTCCCAGTGTACCTTAATGCTATGGTGGCCACCTCTGGGAGCATTCATGCTATCTTTTTAAGACATCAGGTATTGGTTCTACCCAGGAAAAACACTAAATTGTCTAGTTATTAAGCCTCAGACTTTTGATACAAGTAAGCAAATATATGTGGTTTAAACTTTAAACTAAATCAAACTAAATTATGTAATAAACATTTATTTTTGTTTCAAACCCAAAGTGATGCCAGTTAGATGGTGCAGTATTAACTTAATGTGATAAATATATGTCTTGCTTTGAAATAAATGTAATTTTATTTTTGAATAAAACTATTTCATCGTATTTGTGTCGGTGACTTGCGTTGGTTACATCTCTGCCTCCCAGATAAAATCCACATTGATTTTGTTTTGGATATTATTTCGGTAACAAGAATATGTCTCTTCAGAGATTTGAAATAAATTCCACATCACTGTTAGTGAATTAATATATTAGAGGCATGTAGTGAGACAACTGTGCTTAATGCGTGTGCGTAAACTGTCATCCCGGATTAGCCTGTGCAGTCTGCACAGGCTAATCTAGGACGGCACTATCTGCGTACTTTGGATATGTGTAGAAGAGACTTCCTTGAAACAGAAAATACATCTGTCAGTCTCAAATAAGTTGTGCATTGTTTTGATTAAATTCAGGTGAAATAATTACCGAAGTTCATATTTTTTTAACTTAGTTAGTTGTCGAGAAATCACAATTTTATCAAATGTGCATCAAATACTAATTTATTTTTCAGTGAATGTCATAATTTAAGTATTTACTGTAAATTACTCAACATTATCTCTGACTGAACAAATATTCTTGCGAAAAAAGACAGAATAAAAGCATTTTAAAATTAAGGTGCTATTTATAAATGGTATATGGTTTATTATATACAGCCGGTGTCATGGTTTAATAATTCTATTTCAATGCTATAGCTTATGTTGTTTCTTTTATGTTTATTAAGGTAAACAAACAAAACACAACATAAATACTTTAATAATGTTCAATACAAAACACAATCTATGGAACAGCAATAACAGTATTTAAAATATTTACAATATATATTAAATGTATTGGAAACTGCATGATATCATACATTTACGAGATCAGGGAAAAGGCGACATTTTGAACAAATCAATTACTAATAAATACATTCACCTTGTAAGTAAACTTTCTTAAATTTTCCAAATTTGTCCAACTGTGGCTATTTTCAAAATTTAAAGTGTCGAAAAGTATTTTACTATCACATACCATGGGTTACTGCACATATTTTTTATGAAACTTCTTCTGTTTTACTTATCTCGCTTCGAATGAAGCCAAACACATTACTTTAAATCGCTTGTATATAGTAGTTTTTGTAGCATTCATTGTTTTGAAGTAAATAATGACATTCATATATTATATGTACTTGCATTTCAAAGGAGCAATTAAGGATTGCCCGTTAATTGCATATGATTGTTGTATTAACTACGTGTTAATTTTTTACATTACATGGGTACATTGTTCTATATCTCAAATTTGATTATGTTATGTGATGTAATGTGCGTTTTACCAGAATAAATCGTACTAGTTGTGTATCTAATGGACAGCAAATTTGGAATAAACATTTGGTGTGTTGTTGCAAGGTTACATGTTTTGTTTGAAAAAGTATAACTATGATGTACAAACAGACATTTTCTATTTGATAATTGGACTACAATTAGAAAGCATGGAGCTTTGGACAAACAGGATATATATATATATACTTATACACTGCTTGATTTTAAATTAAGCAAAACACTGTCTGGGTCTTAGAATTATTTGAATAAAATGCACCTATCAATATTTTCCCCCCGGTGTAGGTGTGGGGTGGGGGTCGGGGGGCATGCTGACTCACGGGAATTTGACCTTTTTTAGCTTGACTATCAAAAGAAACGGTGAGCTTTCCTACTACCCCCGGCGTCGGCGTCTGAATTTGGTTAAAGTTTTTATACAAGTCTTGTAACTTCAAAACTACATAAGTAATTCACTTGAAACTTGGAATATATTTTTGTCATCAACTCCAGTGTCATGGGCAACATTCCCCATAACTCTGTTTTGTATTTTGACAGAGTTCTGGTTAAAGTTTATATTCAAAAGTTTTGTAACTTCTAAACTACATAAGTTATTCACTTGAAACCTGCAACTAACCTTTATCATCAACTGTAGTACCAGGGGTAACATTACCCATCACTCTATTTTGTATTTTGACAGAGTTATGCCCCCTTTTCACTTAAATTTCTGTTTAAAGTTTATATTCAAAAGTTTGGTAACTTCAAAACTACATAAGTTATTAAGTTATACTTGAAACTTGGAACTAACCTTTGTCATCAACTCCTGTATCAGGGGCAACATTACCCATCACTCTGTTTTGTATTTTGACAGTGTTAGCCCACTTTTTGCATAGACTTTGTGGTTGAAGTTTTTGTTCCAAAAATTTATAAACTATACAAGGTTTCACTACAAAATATTGTATTTTACCAAATTTATGCCTCTTTCACTATCCAAAATATGAACCAACTGAAATACTTTGAATAGTCGAGCGCGCTGTCCTCTGACAGCTCTTGTTAATTTTTTTGGTCGAATTCCTCACCCAAGAGTCAAGCCTACAGGTGTATCAAATGGCCCGTGGGCCAATATTACAAGGATCTAAAATCTGATCAAAGTCTATTTCCCCTGTACCCTCAATCATTCGGTGTGTGTCAAATTTCCGCCTGTCGGAAATCGCTTTCAGTCTGAAGTCCCTTATATGCCCGCCGCTCCCCCCTGGGAGAAAATATTGATAGGTGCATAACAGTGCCATTGTCTCTTCATGACGATTTTTGTACACAAATAAATATAACTGCGATTATGAATGCAAAGATGCACAAAGCTACACACACATTATAACAACTTTTACCAAAATTATCTGCACCAAAATCGTCAAACATGTCTGCACGAATTTGCCGAAGTTTGGAACCATGACTGATTTCAAACCTGTTCACAACTTGCAAGAACCTTGTCGATAAGGAATCAATGTTCAGCTCTGAACCTGCTCTGGAATGGAAGTTTCGCAAATACGAAATGAGCCTCTTTAAACACAGTTGGCACAGACCGATGAATTCATCCGGACCGAACGCTAGTGTCAGTGCTTGATTTGTTGGCGTCGCAATTTTTACGGACAGTGTTTCCGTTAGTTTCTCGTCCATAGTTGTGGAAGGGTTGTCAAAGCAAGCAACAAACATGCCCAGAATGTCCATAATGCAAGGTACACATTCTGACGAATGGCTTGAACACGTGTAGTGATGGCGTATACAGGCAGTTTTTATGGCATACGATGGAATATGGCAGAAGATGCTATGTCGTGACGCTGCACAGGCGCTGAGTAACTCTTGATGTGAATTGTTGCCGTTAATCAGCGACTTCAGAAGCATGTAAACCTTCTTGTGCTTGGCGGACAGCTGTGACTTCATTAAATTCAGTTCCGTTTCATTAAATGACGTAAACCGATTCGGCAGCAGCATGTATTTAAATGAAGCAGTTTCCAAGACACAACCCTGTAACTGTGGCAAGACGCACATATTCCTAACATGGTCACACAAGTTTGGATCCAAAACCCGTATGCCTGGTATTAGATTCACAAGTATTGCTCTTTTTTGTCCGGTGGTCATTCCGTTAGAGGAATGATCCAATCTCCTTACAAAACTGAATCTTATCTGGGAGGAAAAACCTCTTTTACCAACATATGCTTCAAAGAAGACATCGCCAAATTCTGGATTGTGGAGAATTAAACATCCAGCGTTAGCAAGTGTAAATATCCTTTTCTTAAATTCATTTTCATCAACATCAAATTCAATATGGTCCGATGTTGCATCGCTGACTGTTAACATGTACGGAGCATATACATAATCAAACTCATCCGGAAATGAATTTCTGGTTTGTTCGTAAAAACTCCCGATTTTACAGAGCATGTCTTCATCAGTATCTGTTGCATTATGCATTCTAAGAGTTTCCATTACATCCTTAAACAATGCTTCTTTTGCCCTGACCAATTCAGCGACTATTACGTCAACCAACGATTCAACGGCCGTCTGCAAAAACACAACTTCCGGTTTTGTGTAACGGAAAACTAACCTCCGAGTGTACAAGTTATTCAGATTCGTTTCAAGGTCATCATTTTGAACGAACTCTTGGTGCAATTTTCCGATCACTTTCCCATTGGGAACTGTTTGTTTTGCGTTTGGAAATGTTTGTCTGCCATAGGGCACAAGTGGTAATTCTTCCATCTCTGTTATTTCACTTATTTTTAAGACAGATTCTTTCTTCAACTATGGTTCATTCCAGATTAACTTGTGGAAGTTTTAAATACTTATTTACCAGATCAAATAAATTTATTTTTATTTTATTATTTTATTTTTATTTTCATTCTCTCTTTGCTCTGAATGATCCCTTTAGTTAAATATTTTAGCAAATGAATCCATTGTGCTTGTTATCTCCAAGTGGAATCCTTCAATTTCTAAAGAAGTAAAAGTTCAAAATTATACAACTATACACGTTTGTAAAATATGTAGCATTAATATTACTTAAAACTTCTTTATTATATTTTGATACTTCTGAAAGAAAAAAAACAGTAAATTATTGAACTTTTAGGGACTAAAAAGAAGTTAGAATATGTCTTAAGATGTCTCAACTTTTACTGTTTATGTATACTGCACATTTTATAATTATACATGCATTTTGGTAAGCATGTTAAAGCAATACTCGAATAGCAAAGTTGAAAAAAAAAACACAAAGATTAATACAATCACATTTTTATATTAAATTATTTAAAAAACAGCATTTTATACAGAATTTCCACTTTTAAAAGCTAACAAGCATACTTAAATCAAACTTACTTAATAAAGTTTAATAAACACTACCTGTTATGGTTAAATCACAGTTTATTTAAGTATAAACTTATGTTAACAGTTCTGTTGTACCTGTGTAAATAAATCACAGTTGATGTAAGAATAAACTTTTGTTAACAGTTATGTTTTACCCATGTACAGAAGTTTGCTTATGCACTAAAACACTGCTTGTGACACACTTGCTTATCTAAAGGTAATAAATATACAGACAACAGTACCATATATATACCATACATGTACCACTGACACCATTTGAAGTGGCTACAATATTAATGGGAAACCCATGAAGTCAGTTTTACTGAAGTCACAAATAACAAAAAATGTTTAACAGAAATACAGTTGCTGGATTGTTTATTGATTTAGTAACAATGTTACTGGCTGTGTATAACACATAATTCATTGTCTGAATACACAATGTATTCTTTTTTAGATAAAACTTACTATAACTATTATTTATGTTAACAATGCTTGTGGTTAAACATAGTGGTAGGATTAGGCCAGAGTTCTCTTATTTATTGGTTCTCAGACATTTTTGGCAAAGTGTCTGGTTGGAGGAGGGGAAGAAAAAATAAAATCAAAAATACCACAGTCTTATAATGTCGTATGTAAAGCAGCACTTTAAATGAAGTGAAAACTAAATGAATATATCGTATTAATAATTCAATATACTCCAGTGAAATTTGTTAATTATGATATTGATAACAATTATAAATGTGTATTTAATACAATAAATCTAAGATCTTAATTCGTTTTTACTGAGTATTTTCTTCTGACTTTAAGTGTGGCATCATGTTTAAAATAACGGAGAGCAGATCATATGAATCATACAGCGATATACAGTCACAATGCATGTTACATAAACCTTTTGCATTCCGTGTAACAGGTTGAAACCCTTTCATTTTGTTACAATATCGGTTACATTCTACAAATATTTTGTTTGCTCTTTGGAAAAAATCGGGTCGGCGGATCCGAGAACCTAGAAATCAACAAACTCTTGCCTTATTGTGGTTGACCTATAAAGACTACACTAAAAGTTGTGGTTGACCTATAAAGACTACACTAACAGTTGTGGTTGACCTATAAAGACTACACTAAAAGTTGTGGTTGACCTATAAAGACTACACTAAAAGTAGCATCAGCGACCTCCCTGCTGAAAGGTTAACACTTAAACCTCGCCACACGCTAAAAAGATAGGTTTTCAGTACATTGTACAAATATTCAATTATTTCTTCATTATATTCAAATCTAAGTCAAATGTTATTCCTTAACAGTATATAAACACAATTTCCCATCTCAGTGGATGCCTAAAGTTTACCTTCTGTACCACATTACCTATGAAGTTGTATGCAGTTCACTTTATTCCTTAACCCTGCCGGCTAGCTCAGTTGGCAGAGTGCTGGACTACAAATCCGAGGAACGCGGTTCGATTCCCAGCCCGGCCACATAACTTGTGTGGGGATTGGTCATGAAATTATTCCTACAGCCATTCTCCCCCTACCTCTGATTCAAGTAGGGCAGTTGTCAGTTACTGGCATAAGTATGTGCACTAAGTACTGGTAAACCAGCTTACCCAGGAAAAGTGTGAGTAGGTTAACTTACCGCCATTATATGACTCAAATACTGTTGAATACGGCGAAAAATCCAAACAAACAAACAAACAAAAACTTAACCCTGTCACTTCATCACTCGAACCTGTTTAACAATAATTTTAAAGCAATTCAACAAAACAGTGTCACTTTCATTTGTGTTTATTCTTTTCAATTTCAGTATCAATTTACAGTTTAATGTTTACCAAATCTTAAATCGACATTCCAATACATTCATGTGTGCTCAATATTTCAAACTTAATAACGCACATATGAATACACATATGCACCGTCACTGGACCGTGGCAAATACTAGAAAATATATTTGAGCCGTGTCGTGGGAAAACCGGGCTTAATGCAAAAGTTTAAAGTGTTGTCACAGATTAGCCTGTGCAGTCCGCAAACTAACATCAATAAGGATGTAATGTGTATGGTTATGTTTATTTTGCTCAATGTCTATTTACATACTACTGCTCTGCCAAGCCAATTACATGTACATTTCAAATTGGAAAATACAGAGGTACATCGTAATAACAAGGTCAAAAGTGAATAAGACGCATACCTGTCAAGGCCTTATTCGAATTAGGTCAAGAATTTGGTAAAATGTATGAGGGAGTGATGTCAATGGAGCGAAAACAGGATATTTGCAGTTTCTGTAATTGATTTCTGACCTTTATAGTTAATACTTCTCCTGAAGGTATTCAAATAACTGTCCATTCCAATAAATAGACTCTTTTTTAATATATTAAGCATGTCGTGGGAAAACGGGGCTTAATGCATGTGCGTAAAGTGTCGTCCCGGATTAGCCTGTGCAGTCTGCACAGGCAAATCCGGGATGGCACTTTCCGCCTACAGTGGATTTATGTTTAAAAGAGACTACCTTGTAACAGAAAATACCATACAAGTGGAAAGTGCCGTCCTGGTTTAGCCTGTGCGGTTCCCGGGATGACACTACGCACATGCATAAAGTCCCACGACACGCCTCATATATGAATAATAATGCACACCTATTAGTATTAATGTTGTTTCATAACCATTGCTTACCAGAGTGGGGCTCTTTGGGGCCCGACCCGGCTATGACATTTTATTTCAATTTGTTTATTAAAGCGTAATATTATTTTTAATGAGCATGAGGGGGTCTGAAAGGATTATTCTCACAATGAAAGCGTGAGACTTGACAGGTATGAAGACTCAACAGTGAGCTATTCTCCCAACAGATAACATACTATCTCTCTAAGTTAACTCCAATTATAGAAGGCCTTTTTGTAATGTATTTGTTTGATATCACAAAATATTGTGCATTCATCATTGTCATTATGTTTTATTATCAGTCAGATATTTCTGTCACTGATAATTCACAATTCAATAGGTGACCATGAAACTGAAAACTTTGTTTTTAATATAGATCTATATTATAATTATAATGTTAATAAACACATTAAGTTCGCAATTTCTTACCCAAAGAAATTTTTACATAAGAGATATATCATGGGAAAACGGTGCTTAATGCATATGCGTAAAATGTCATCCCAGATCAGCCTGTGCAGTCCGCACAGGCTAATCCGGGACAACACTTTCCGCCTACAGTGGATTTATGTTTAGAAGAGACTACATCGAAACAGAAATACCATATAAGCATAAGGTGTCGTCCCGGATCAGCCTGTATGGACTGCACAGGCTGACCAGGGACGACACTTTACACACATCCATTAAGCCCGGTTTTCCCACGACACGTCTCATAAATATTATTTAGGTTATTAAACTGGTTTCCAATTATGTCTTGCAATTTTTATGAAAGTGAAAATGTTTCCATTGCAATTTTGTTTGTTTAATGAGTCAACTTCTATGTAAAAATTGTAAAAATAGTGTTTTGTGTAGTAGCCCATTGCACATCTAGCAGTTACCACTATTCAAGTAGTCCATTACACATCTGTTACCGGTATTCAAGTAGCCCATTACACATCTGTTACCGGTATTCAATCGGCCCATTACACATCTGTTACCGGTATTCAAGTAGACAATACACATCTGTTGCCGGTATTCAAGTAGCCCATCACATATCTGTAACCGGTATTCAAGTAGCCCATTACACATCTGTTGCCGGTATTCAAGTAGCCCATTACACATCTGTTGCCGGTATTCAAGTAGCCCATTACACATTCAAGTAACCTATTACACATCTGTTAGCAGTATTCAAGTAGTCCATTACACATTCAAGTAACCAATTACACATCTGTTACCGGCATTCAAGTAGCCCATTACACATCCATCTGTTGCCGGTATTCAAGTAGCTCATTACCAATCTGTTAGCGGTATTCATGTAGCCCATTACATATCTGTTACCGGTATTCAAGTAGCCCATTACACATTCAAGTAACCTATTACACATCTGTTAACGGTATTCAAGTAGCCCATTACACATCTGTTACCAGTATTCTAGTAGCCCATTACACATCTGTTACCAGTATTCAAGTAGCCCATTACACATCTGTTACCGGTATTCAAGTAGCCCATTACACATCTGTTGCCGGTATTCAAGTAGCCCATTACACATCTGTTACCGGTATTCAAGTAGCCCATTACACATTTAAGTAACCTATTACACATCTGTTACCGGTATTGAGGCAGCTCATTAAACATCTGTTGCCGGTATTCAAGCAGCCCATTTAACATCTGTTACCGATATTCAGGTAGCCCATTACACATCTGTTACTGGTATTCTGGTAGCCCATTACACATCTGTTACCAGTATTCAAGTAGCCCATTACACATCTGTTACCAGTATTCAAGCAGCCCATTTAACATATGTTACCAGTATTCATGTAGCCCATTACACATCTGTTACCAGTATTCATGTAGCCCATTACACTCTGTTACTGGTATTCTGGTAGCCCATTACACATCTGTTACCAGTATTCAAGTAGCCCATTTAACATCTGTTACCAGTATTCAATTTCCATTGAACTGATAATGGTGATAATGGTGACAGCCTGAGGCTTATTGAGATACTTCTAAGTATGTTTCCAGGGTAGAACCAATACTGACTGTTTAAGAACAATCGTTTCACTGCTGCCTCGCTGTGCTGGGATTGACCTCAAGACCTCCTGATTGCAAGTGGGCACCATATGCATTACATCACTGCAACTGATTGCCAGTGGGCACCATATGCATTACATCACTGCAACTGATTGCAAGTGGGCAGCATATGCATTACATCACTGCAACTGATTGCAAGTGGGCACCATATGCATTACATCACTGCAACTGATTGCAAGTGGGCACCATATGCATTACATCACTGCAACTGATTGCAAGTGGGCACCATATGCATTACATCACTGCAACTGATTGCCAGTGGGCAGCATATGCATTACATCACTGCAACTGATTGCAAGTGGGCACCATATGCATTACATCACTGCAACTGATTGCAAGTGGGCACCATATGCATTACATCACTGCAACTGATTGCAAGTGGGCACCATATGCATTACATCACTGCAACTGATTGCAAGTGGGCAGCATATACATTACATCACTGCAACTGATTGCAAGTGGGCACCATATGCATTACATCACTGCAACTGATTGCAAGTGGGCACCATATGCATTACATCACTGCAACTGATTGCAAGTGGGCACCATGTGCATTACATCACTGCAACTGATTGCAAGTGGGCACCATATGCATTACATCACTGCAACTGATTGCAAGTGGGCACCATATGCATTACATAACTGCAACTGATTGCAAGTGGGCACCATGTGCATTACAATACTGCAACTCTCGAAGGTTGGAATCAGGATCTGTATCGACAAAACTCCTTCGTGAAAACTTTTAAGTGAATTTCCGAAAATCATTAAAGTCCTTAAGTCTGTAGCTGTTTTATTTAAAGTTTATTTTGTATTAAACTGTTTTAAACTGGTTAAGAATCAATAGATGCTTTTATTTGTACCATATTTAAAATATAAAATGATTTACACATAGAAACTGGTATTTGTAATTTTGACTTATATATAACTTAAGATTTTCCTTAGGAGTTTTGTGAATATGGGCCCTGTTCGTAACTTGTGGGTTGACTGGTCAGGCCACCCCCCAAAAAAAAGTTCCGTTTCTGGTAGGGATGTCAACGGCTACCAAAATTGGTATCTGGTTATTCGTATGTAATATCCGGATACTATCCGGATAACCGTACAGATCGGCATTGGTGGCCGGAATCTGGCACATGTTAAAGTTGCAAAATTAAGTTCACATCTAGACGATACTTCTATTTTGAAAAAACAATACTATTTCATAATTGAAAAAGCACATGTAACAGACTACGTCGATTTCTGTTTGTAAATTGTGCGTTTTGTTTTGTGTAGCGTGCAATGTTGTTATGCCCTTCAATTAAAGTACCCCAATTAAACATTTGATTTGCGTAAAGGTAAGTAGGTGTTAAGGCTGACTGGTGTATGGTAAACCCGTAAATTGCGATGTTTGAGTAAAACACGCAATGTGCTAATCAAATACACATAGACGCAAAAACAAGGATGGATCAATGTTACTATATATTTTATTTGAATTGACATTGTTAACTGGTAGAGAAATTTCTCTTATCAAGAGGGATGCACCTAATTGGCATAATCGATTATGACATCTTGTTTGTTTAATAGTCCTGTCAAAGTTAGTGTGGTGTGAAAGCACTACCTGGTGTGAAAGCACTACCTGTTGTTTTATGATAATCGGCGACCGAGGGGTGTGTTTATGACACGTCCGCAGTACGAGGTGGAGACCTGTAGAGGCCTATAGCTGTGTTGTGTTAATAATATACATGCAAGAAGGGCGTTTGTATGCCTTAAATAAAACCGAGAAAAATCGGATTTTCTATTTTTATACGAATATTCGGTTACTAACTTGGTAACCGGATATTAACATAGTAACCGGTTATCCGGATATTCGTTGACATCCCTAGTTTCTGGTCTCCTGCCCCCAAAAATAAGGGTCGGTAGGTTGGGATTTTTTTTAATTTAATTTTTTTTTATGATGGGAGAATGGTTTGTGTTGTACACGGTAACAGTCTTTTTCAGTCTTTATTATTTTTGGACCAAAAATATGTAGGGTAGGCAGCAAAAGTAAAGGGTCGGTTGGGAGACCAGAAACGGGACTTTTTTTTGGGGGGGGGCCTCAGTTATTATACCCAAAGTAGGCCCTTAGTGGTCTGTACCAGAGCAACAGATTTTGTCTGAATTGAGTCTTACCCCATCATTTTAAAAATAATTGAGAACCGAGTTATTAAATAGAGTACTTGAAATAATGTTACACCTTTAATATTAATTGATTGTTGGAAATACCCACACTGATTAACACTGTAACACATAAATACCATTAATATACCTACCATTTTACAACCATGCATGAATGATGCGATCAAAATACAACAGGTCACGTGTCATATTCAGCTTGTACATGCATTAAATACTCATATTTAGTAGAGCTAAAAAATAAATGTCAACAATATTTCTAAATTCCAACAGGCACCCGCCAACGTCACTCACTCTTGTAAAACATCATCGTCGATCAGGGCCTTAATCGTTTTCTTTAAGACATCGTCAGTTGTTTTTGGTCTTCCAGGGTTGAGCCTCTGTTAGTCAGTCCATCCGTTTCTAAATCGTTTATGCCACTTGTACACAAGTTCCCGCTACACTGATTTGTCTTTCTGTTTCTTTCATTTTCTGTAACGTCTGTGTGGCGTCATTTTAGACTCGACGCAGAATTCAATGATGTTCCTCTGAGCCGCCAATTTTTCTGACGTCGTGAGTTTGCATTTGTTGACAATCAAGTGCTTCCATAGATACTGCTTAAGATGTTTTTAAATGCGCATTAGTGCAATGTGCGTTTGTAAAATGATGCGGATTCAATTAAAACTCGCAAAATTAATCGATATTACATTTAAGCAAAACTGAATTTCATGACATAATTCTTATGTGCACCAGTCCATCCCAGTGGCTCAGAATAAATATTTTGTATTTCATAATAAATACATATTTCAGACTTCATACTTTTATTCCAAATGCCAAAATGGTTAATAATATTGCAGCAAACATTTTGTAACAACAACGCATCCAACATCAGTTATGCAATTTGTCTATAATATTTTGGGACAGCCCTTGTAACTGATCAAAATAATTTGAAGAAATTAAGCATAAATTATGGTCACCCAAGGAACATTTTTTTGAAATTATTTTGAAATCCAGCCATCCAGCAGATTTTCAAACTTTTCAATATAGCAATATAAAGAAATCTGCCCCACCCACTGGCGGACATGATTTTTTAATGAATCAAAATGATTTGAAGAAATTTAGTAGACGGTCACCAAAGCAACATTTCTGTGAAATTATTGTGAGATCCAACTAGTGGTTTCAGACAAGATTTTCAAAGTTTTTAGCATAGTCATATTATATGGAAAACAGCCCCGCTCCCTGGCAGCCATGTTTCTTTTAACAAATCAAAATAATTTAAAGAAATTTAGTAGACGGTTACCCAAAGAACATTTCTGTTAAAACTATTTTGAAATACAGCCACTGGTTTCAGAAATTAAGATTTTAAAAGTTTTCAATATAGCCATATAAGGAAAACCACCCTGTCCTCTGGCGTCATCTTTTAAAGAAATGATTTTAAGGAAATTGGTAGAGGGTCACCCAAGGAACATTTTAGTGAAAACTATTTTCAAATCCAGCCAGCGGTTTCTAACAAGAAGATTTTAAAGTTTTAAAGCTTTTGGTTGCCATGGCTACCAAAGTTTTAAATATATTAAATGAATTGACGGAATTTGTTAAAGGACCATATTCGGAACATTCCTTCCAAGTTTAGTTAAAATCCGCCATGCGGTTTCAGAGAAGTTGTTTGAGTAAATTGTTGACGAGGACAACAGAGATGACCATGATGCCGGATGACGACCAGAATAGTTCAACCATGAGCACTTTGTGCTCATGTGAGCTAAAAACACACCTGACGTGAAGAACAATCACATTTATTTAAAGAGGGACTGTGTGATTTTTTATATTTATTTCCGGTCTTTTTCGTTACCCACTAACAAAACACCCTTTAATATAACATTAAAAACGTCAACATCGACAAAACCTATTTCTTTTATTGAAAAATGCAAATATATTTTTTCTGTCGATACAGACCCATTTATCCTACAACAACAGCTACATTAGGTTTTGAATGATAAAGTAACAACTGTGCATGCACCAACAGCCGATCTGACTCTTCTAGATGCTACATATATACACATGTATAATAAATCCCAGCTCAGTTAAGTATTATTTTAGTTTTAAATATCTCAATTTCTGAACCTAAGTAATTCTCAACATTTATTATAATATTATTTGAAAAATATACTGACGATTACAATCAATGGAAGGTTTTACATTATAATTTTCGGACAAAATTGTTCAGTCCCTCTTTAACATACAATATAGGATGAATGGGGCAGTTAATAGAAACAAATAACCAAACAACTGATTAAAATTATTTTTTATTTCAAAGCTTTCCAAAAACTGCTCTTATAGTCAAATATAAAGCCTGACAAAAATAAATGTGTGACAAAATTTATGTAAATTTATTCTTCGAGTCAAAGAAACACAATGTCACAGAAAACATTTTCTTTACTATGTAACACTTTTCTATTCAAAATTAATGTTCATAGAATCACAAACAAAATTTTTCTGACAATTTGTTGAAAATTAAAACAAACATCACCAAATTCCTTAAAAGTCATATTCTTTGTTAAATATAGTATTACTGGATGCCAATGCAGTAACAGACAAGAAAACAAAATTAACTCACTAATGATCATTACAAATGTAATGAAAAAACATTTTTAAAGGAAGACAACTCTATCATCAAATTCATGAAGAATGCAAGAGTTATCTTTTTATCGATTATGAAATGCCAGATTCCTCCTATTTTGGTTGTTAAACCACTGAAATACAAGCATAATCAGAATGCACCAACACTTGACCTTTAATGTATAAACATGAATCACACATAAGGTCGTATTTATTTAACAGTACTACTCAAGACAAGCTTTAAACTACAGCCTAATGATTCAACACAGCGGTTATTTTGAAAATGGTTCAATCTTCCCAGGTGGAACGCTTTTATGACATTACAAATGGTGGTCAAGGAACAGGGGATGTTAATGTGAGGCCCTTCCAACAGTGGCACTGACTAATCGTCTTGTATTTCATAATGAATACGTATTGACCTTTAACAGAAATGTATTCGACTACAAATCATGAAATCATATGAAAATATTGCACCTATCAATATTCCCCTTAGAGCCAAGTATTTTTGTCTAAATCCCCACAGTAGGAGATGCCAGTGGGACCCAATATTACCTGGATCTAAAAATCCGACCCAAGTCTAATTCATGTCAAATTCCTGCCTGTTGAGAATTACTTTCAGTCTATTGTCCCGTATATGCCCGTCGCTCCCCGCCCCCCCTCTGGCAAAATATTGATAGGTGCATACATGTATATGGTATGTAAGGAAGATGCATATACAGTAATGCTTGACTGGGCAATTTAGCCGGATACTTACAGTAAATGTCCATGCGTAAAGAATAATTATAATCACCAAATGAGTGAATGTCAATCTTGTGTACCCTCTTCTTTAACTGATCAGCATTCAGTCTGCTTTTCCCTAAAACCATGACATCTGTATAGCTCGAAAACATTAACCTGACACTGATATTCATGCATAAATTTATTAAAATATCGTTATGATGAATATGTTAATTTCCGTACAGGAATCAAATGAAATCAATGGAAGTGTATCCCATTAAAGTACAGTTGTGATATATTTAAACTCGTGCATGAAAAAAACCGAGAATAAATATAGGAAACAAGTATGAGCACATAATTTATGCTAATAAGAGTTTACCATTATCAGGATAATGTTTTCGAGCTATTACAAACAAAGTAATGCATACTAAGAAATCAAATGAAAACGAATACATTGAAGATACCAAGGTGAAAGTGTATATTTTACATTGTGAAATGATGGACACTTGCATGCAGATTGTTATGCACGAGCACAGACTTCAAACAGTATTAACAGCAACCAATAATATGGTTTTTGTCATAAAGCTGTTCCATAGTAATATGCCAACACAAAGCTTCAGGCACATTATATTTTTCCATAAAGAAAGAAGTTCTAGGTCATCCTGAACTGCTGTAGTCAGTGGAGCTAGAAGATTGGTTCCCCGTCACACGATGGCGTACTGCTTGTACAACAGATCACGCACTCTGAAATAGTCCTTTGAAATGGCGCCCTCTAGCTGCATACGTCCAGCCTCATTCTAATAAAATAAATGTACAGAACTACAGGAATGACATCTTTCATTGAAACCTCATTGCGTAATAAGCTGATGCTTTAACTGAGATATAACAATATTTTGACGAAGAATTTTACTGAAACATTAACTCATAACCTGGCATTCTATTTATATATCAATATAGACTTCTATGACAATACATCAGAAAGTAACCAATTTCTCTAGACTTTCCAATAAGAACTTATATGTCATGCGTTGAAGTAACAAATGCTTGACATTTTCTCAGTTTTCAAGCTACGGTAAAAAAAACAAATTGTGTGTTTCAGGCAACGGTCTCAAAAAAGTCGGGTAGGGTCAGGAATGAGTTTTTTCAACCTTTTTATAAGACACATTTCATTCTAAAAACATTGAAAATGTTCTAAAATCTAACAAATACAGATTTCACGGAAAAATATCGTTGCTAAAAACTTAAGGGTCGTTTTTTTTTTTCGCTAGGTAGGGTAGGGTTGCCTGAAACACAGAAATTAATTTTTTGGGCCTAAATACTACTGATTTCCCAACCTACCCTTCGGACAGCGATGGTATCATTGCACACGAGTGCGCCTGCACTAAACTCTGCCTGTATCCCCTCCTGTAGAAGAACCATCTTGAAGTCGCTTAGCTTTGGTTCATTGATGTACACCGCCATGTGACCGGGCACCTGCAAGAAGAATGGTTCAATGTGGTCAGCTTACTGCGCGGCATTAAAAAACATTACAGGGGCATTCTGACTGTATTTCCCATGAATTTAGACACATATTAAAACAATAGCAATAACTCGTTGATGGAATCGCTAAGAAAGAATATATACAAAGCCAAACATTTTTTGTTGGATACAAAGCTCCAGCAGGATTCAAACTCATGCCTATAAAATCCTGCACTTCAATGAAAACTTCCTATGCTACACAACATTGTTATACCTCACTTTTGTCTACAATGATAAATTCCCATTACTCGAGAAAGAGATATTTTGACTGTCAAAAATATCTAAACCTTTTCGACACGTGATCAAGCAAAAAGTGACTGTGAGGTCATGTGACCGCGCTGACATTTTGAATTTCATATAAGAGCAAGTAACTGTTCAGATTTTTTAAGCCGCATCATGAAAATATTACCTCCCTCGTCGTAACATAATATAATCATGGCATCACTATTCTATGTTTAAACAAGCGATTCTCTTCAAAGTTAACTGTAAGAAAAACAGTTTTTAAGTATTTCTGAAGATGAAAGAAGATATAGGCATTCTTCAATCTTGATGGGCAGAATTAAGCACGTGTTGACCTTTTTTTAATTTAATCGTGTTGACCTTTTTTTAATTTAATTTTGTTCGGTATAATAAAATAAATATCATATGGCAGCGTGTGTGACATAGATACTGTCAACCCTCGAAAAACGATGTCAACACACGGCATTTGCCTCCTTTGACATTCTGCCCTCGGGTTGACAATATCAATATCACACACGCTGCCATATGATATTTATATAATGTTGCACATGTGTTTAATGGTACCTCATGTATTTCATTCATATTGATTGTACTACTACTACTACTAATTTTCCAATGTCCGTGAAAGTTTTATTGAGCTTTATTTTTGCAAATGATATTGACAATCTACCTTCAATACCACCCTTTTAAAAGCATAATCACAAAAATCATCATCAACATCATCAAAGTTGTGGAAGTGCAAAAGTTTAGCTTTTTCAATGTAGTTATAATGTTTCACACATTTATAGACTTTAATATTTTAAACATTAAATGGGTGTCAGGATAACAAAACTTTATTTTAACACTCAGTTACTACATAATGGCTAAAATATAATAAAACATGCATTTAAAGTCTCATTTCTTCAATAATGATTGCAGTATTATTACAACAAATTCATCACATTAAGAACTTTTAATCATGCATGCAAATACAGTTATTTCTCTATTTCTGGGAAACACTTAAATATCTCTCATTTATTGAGGTAAACAACCTCCTAATGGGAAATCCTTCTGGATTAATAGCGAAATAAATGTCTATCATTACATCTCTTCATGGCCATAATATTGCACATCTGTAACCAACTTGTGGAGCCACTTACAAAATCAAACCAATATCGTGACTAACAGTTTACATTAGCAACAGTTTACATTAGCAAAAGTTTACATTAGCAACAGTTTACATCGTCCAAACAAACAGGGTTGAGAAAGTGGAACATCAAGTTATTTTTCTGAAAACTAATTTTATCAACTACATTATTTGTTTGCATTTCCAAGAAAATAGCAAATTATTGATATGTTGAAAATAAACAAAACCAAATTAAGACCATACCTAAGTGAAAAAGTTCACGAACAAGTAAGGCAAAAGGTGCAACATTTTACACGAATATTTATAGAAGCTGAAATAAAAACTAGTTTTTAGTTATTCTGAAAATACTGGTTATTTGAGAATATACAATTTGATCATAGAAGTTGACATTCAAATTGAGTATAGCTTCAAATGAAGTTAATTGACCATTGGATATAAGGGTTGGAACTGGACAGATATTATTATGTGGCGCGTCATGAGAAAACTGGTCATAATGCATGTGCGTAAAGTGTCGTCCCGGATTAGCCTGTGCAGTCCGCACAGGCTAATCCAGGACGGCACTTTTTGCTTTTATGGTATTTTCTGTTTCAAGGAAGTCTCTTCTAAACAGAAATACACTGTAGGCGGAAAGTGCCATCCTGGATTAGCCTGTGCGGACTGCACAGGCTAATCTGGGACGACACTTTACGCATATGCATTAAGTCCGGTTTCCCACGACGTGCCTCTTATGTCTTTTGATACGCTATGTGTTCTTTTCTACCACAAAACATCTATACTTGGGGCAGTTAATTGTGTGTTTCGTGCAACAGTCTCAAAAAAGTTAGATAGTGTCAGGATTGAGTTTTTATTTGTAGACTTTTTTTGTAAAGACACATTTCGAGGGTTGAGCATTAAACTATTGTATCTGATATAGAAGTGTTAAGCAAATAGAACAGTTTCATGCTCAAGACTCGATTTCGGTAAAAAAAAAAATCTAAAATCTGAAAACTACGAATTTCATGGAAAACCATCGTCGCTAAAAACTTTAGGGTCATGGTTTTTTCACTAGGTAGGGTAGGGTTGCCCGAAACATTGAAATTTTTTTGGCCTTACTTGTAGGTAAAACATTGAACCACATTTACATGAAGGATCTTAAGCAATTCAGTTGTCTAATAAATAAATCTGGATACAAAATTAATTTTTTTTTACCAAATGCAAAACAAAACTTCATAAAAATACACCTACATTGTGTGTTTTATTTTCCTTTTGACTAAAATGGAAATGTTTGGGCCAGAATTCACCAAACACATTCCTTACAATAAACACACCATGAACATATAAACATATATGTGAAATTTAATTAAGCCGGGCTTAATGCATGTGCATAAAGTGTTGTCATGGATTAGCCAGTGCAGTTCAAACAGGCTAATCCAGGAGGGCACTTTCCGCCTGTTAAACTGTATTTCTAATTTTTGTGTGTGTTTTTTTGTGTGTGACAGCATACATGCCATAATTTTTTCAGGTCAAAACGGGACATTTGACAAAAAAACGCCGGGACATTTGAGCAGGACACCTAGCCTGTTTTCATGACATAAAAAAAAGTTACAGATATTTACTCACAAGGACGTTTTTCATTGTTGTCCATAATGTGTAACATAATATATTTTTAACTATTTAGTAATTATAACATCACGTATGAAAATTCGTATAATCAAATCGAATCTGAAACGCCTATCCAAATTTTACTGTTCAAGCAAAGTAACACAAGTTTTGTTTACAGTTAAGATGCACATGCATTGCATGTAAACTCTGTGTTCTGCTAGAAAAGAGGGGGAAAATTATGCCAATATCTACAATATCACATCATCCGCATGGAAAGCGTGGGTTTATTGACCGCAATATAAAAATTGTGTAGCGCAAAGAACTGTGAAATCTTTACTTTTTTATTAAACTTTCGTAGCGCAAAACAACAAAATTGGGTATCAGTAGATCTAGATCGAATGATGGGGAGTACATATTGTTTCTCGGTCTTTTGTCAACATAAAAATTTCCTTTACAATGACAAGCAGTTACGCAGTATTGCTAATTTTATTGTAATTCAGATATGTTAGTATTGATTTATGACATACAGTTACTGAAACTGCCCTCCTCGTGTAGCACGTTTTTCACGACCCATATCTGTAATTCGGCTGGTAAACAGAGCGACAGCCAAGAAAAGACGTTGCCATGGGTGGCACACGCGATGACGTCAAACTGTTACACTCTGATGTTGAGCAGGTCGGCTGATTGTTTTTCGCACAATACAGGTGTCAATGACTAGCATCGTAGGCGCGAAAATCCTGACCAAACAGGACAATCATTACTGATCCTTTTTGACACGTGGCTGACGGGTATTGTTGTCGTAGGGACCAATTAAGAGATTAACGATGTTAAGTTATTTGTTGGCCCAATAAAGCACACTAACATCGATTTTTGTGATTGACCGGGACAAAATGCATCTGAGCAGGACACCGGGACAATCCCCGCAAGACCGGGACATATGGCATGTATGGTGACAGTAATGCATGTAAACAACAATAAAAAGTAGTCCCTCATGAATATTAATAGAGGCAACTGGCTTCATTGAAAAATAAAAGCCTGTCACATGATGCATTTCAGCCAATCAGAACACTGTAAAATGATGAAACCAAAGGAAATTGTAATTATTCAACATTGAATAAAAAATCCTGTGTGCAAGCCAATAATTGATAACTTGTTGATGCTTTTTTCCACACACAAGGGGCAAAAACTCCGTTGTTTCTGGCCCGATCATACGTATATTCAACTTCACCTGTAATCTTACGTTCATAGACAAACTGTGCATGATTGGTGAAGATTGGATGAAAAATGAAGTCTCTGTATATTTTTTTTTCACAAACAAAGTGCAATAAATTTGGTGTTTCTGGCCCGATTTTGCTTAAATTAGACTTCACCTTTAATTTTATGATCATACACAAACTACGCAAGATTGGTGAAGATTGCATGAAAAATGAAGTCTCTATCCTGAGTAATGTCCATTTTTGCGTATTTTTTCACAAACAAAGGGCAATAACTCCAGTGTTTCTGGTCCGATCTTGCTTATATTCGACTTCAACTGTAATCTCATTGTAATAGACAAACTGTGCAAGATAAGTGAAGATCGGATGAAAAATGAAGTCTTTATCCTGAATAATGTCCATTTTTGTATATTCTTTATAAACAAATTGCAATAACTCTGGTGTTTGAAAAACAATCTGGCCAATTTTTGGCGTCTGCCAAGATCTGATGGTCATACATTAACTGTGAAATTTTGTTTAAGATTGGATGGAAAATAAAGTCTATATGTTGGAAAAAGGCATTTTTGCACTTTTTTGCATGAAAAAGGGGCAATTACTCTAGTGTTACAGTTGTGATGAGGCCTAATAACAATCCTGTCCAAGATTTTATGGTTATACACAAACTGTGCAAGTGTGGTTAAGATTGGATAAAAAGTGAAGTCTCAAGCGTGAGAACGAACAATTCACCGGTAATAACTCCACAATTCCTGGGCTGATTTGACTGGTTATCAAACTTGGCCGAGATATTATTATAACAAACATTTTCATGAAGTTTGGTGAAGATTCGATGAAAACTGTCGGACATAGAAAGTGGAAACCACTAAAAAAGCCAATATCAGATAATTAAAGGGCAATAACTCCACAATTCCTAAGGTGATTTGGCTGATTATTGAACTTGACCTAGACAGTATTATTACAAACATTTTCATAAACTGTTGGACTTAGAGAGCAGAAACGGCTAAGAAGGCTAATTTTACACAATTCAAGGGCAATAACTCCACTATTCCTAAGGTGATTTGGCTGATTATTGAACTTGACCTAGACAGTATTATTACAAACATTTTCATAAAGTTGGATGAAGATTGGATGAAAACTGTTGGACTTAGAGAGCAGAAACGGCTAAGAAGGCTAATTTACACAATTCAAGGGCAATAACTCCACAATTCCTAGAGCGATTTGGCCGCTTATCGAACTTCACCTAATATTATGGCTACAAACATGTTCATGGAGTTTGGTGAAGATCAGATGAAAACTGTTGCACTTAGAGAGCGGAAACGAAAGTGGTCTACCGACCGGCTGACCGACCAACCAACATTAGCAAACCAATATACCCTGCCATCTTTGATGGGGGGGCATAAAATACAATAAAAGCGGAAAGTGGTGTCCTATATTAACCTGTGCTGACTCCGGGACGACACTTTATGTACATGCATCCCATGGCACGCCTCAATTTCTTTGTGATTCAAAATGGGAATGTTTAGCTAAACATTTATTTTAAAAACTTTCTCTTAGTCTGTAATTGCCAGTAACTTAATGTGTCTCAAAGGAATTCAAAAATCAAACCTTTGTCACGTTTCTATTCCAATAGTATTAGGTTTAACATGTTAATATGTTCTTTTTTAACTCGGGGAAGGTTACATGTAAATAGGGAAGGACTGATACAAACGTTGAAAAACTACTTCTCTAACTAAAGATCCAAAGCATCAATAGCACAAACAAATTGAGGTCATAATGATGTAGTAAATATGGTGTCCATCTTGCAACAGGCAGGTCCCGGGTTTGATCCCAGATTTTTCCAAAGACAACAAGTACTGGTTCTTCCCAGGAAATGGACTCGAGAGTGTCTCTATAAGCCTAAGGCTTTTGATGCAATCGAGCTAAAATAAATAGGTTTAAACTAAACAAATTGAGAGTATGTCAATAAATGTGTTGCTATTAATTAATTAGTACATTGCCTAAAAATTACTATAGGATACTGTGCTCTGAACTTTTATGAATAATGTTGTGTAGTGGGCAAAATATCAAAAAGATGATATATTCAAAGTCAGTTTTTATATTATTTGTATTTTAAGATTTATATTTAGAAACCTCACCCTTGAACACTTTTAACTACAAATCTAAGAAACTAAGATGATTATGATATATTTGTATGATTACTTCTGGACATAACTCAGTTTTTTTTGCATTGTGAAATGGTCTAAATTTCATCTTGTAATTCATGCCGACATTATTGACTGCTGTATCAAGACATGCCAACCTGAGAAGGTGGCAGAGCTTCTAGACATGGGACTTTCTCCAGACCAGCCTGACCTCGCACCACTGAAAAAACAGACTTACTATGTTCAAGTGCATATATATGATTTTTTTTTTTAAAGAAACAATGTTTATCCCAAGCATACTTAAATAATAAAATAATATAATACCTGATTTATAAACATCATTATAACATAGTCAATATGTTAATAAATTATTATTCTTTGACTGAGACCATCAGCGTATTACATGTTTCATTCTTTTGAAATTTTTCCGCTACAAAATGTGTTTTTGCTTTTCAACAAAATCAAAACAATATTTATTATACAATTTACTCATAGAAGCTGCCATAAAACTGATAATAGTTATACATAAAGTGAATTGGCTGTTGGGGATTTAAGTTTTGAACACTCTTTTGTCAAACTAAAACAGTAGTTATGACGACTCGTACCTGAAGGTTTGATCTCATCGTCCATGTCCTCCTTCTCCAAGTCCACGTCGTCGTCGTTCATGCTGATACAGCCATCAATCCAGGCCAGCTCGGCGTCCCGAGCCTTGGAAAACTCCAGCGCCGACACCAGGTAGTCCTTTAACTTCACCTGAATAGAGGTGCTCAAACCTAGAGTGTTTGTTTGTTTGGATTTTTCGCCTGTTTTAACAGTATTTGAGTCATACCACGGTAACAGTTAACCTACTCACACTTTTCCTTGGCAAGCTTTGCCGATCTAAGTGGTTTACCCATATTAAGTGCACATACTTATGCCAGTAACTGACAACTGACCTACTTGAATCAGAGGCAGGGAGAAAATGGCCATAGAATAATTTCATGACCAATCCCCACACAAGTTATGTGGCCGGGCTGGTGTTCGGACTCACGATCCCCGAATTGGGGTGACCCTCAGATCCCCATTCAGACCCAGGAGTTAAGGATTTAAAAAACAATTTGAGGCATGGCGTGGAAAAACTGGGCCTAATGCATGTGCATAAAGTGTCATCCCGGATTAGCCTGTGCAGTCTGCACAGGCTAATCCAGGACGACACTTTCCGCCTACAGTTGATTTAGGTTTAGAAGAGCCTTCCATGAAACAGAAAATACCATAAAATTGGAAAGAGCCGTCCCGGATTAACCTGTGCAGTCTGGGTTTCACATGACACACCTGATTTATTACTGGGAGATGAGCAAATTGCCTGCCTAGACGGAGGTCTGAGCTCTGTGAGTGCTTTCTAGTGTTAAACAAATAATTTTGGTAGCTGTTTCAACAATATATTTGTGGCGCGTCGGGAGAAAACCGGACTTAATGCATGTGCGTAAAGTGTCGTCCCGGATTAGCCTGTGCAGTCCGCACAGGCTAATCCAGGACGGCACTTTCTGCCTACAGTATATTTATGTTTAGAAGAATACCATAAAAGCGGAAAGTGCCGTCCCGGATTAGCCTGTGCGGACTGCACAGGCTAATGCGGGACAACACTTTACTCACATGCATTAAGTCCGGTTTTATCACGACGCGCCACATTTTCACAATCTTGAGAAGTATGATGTAAACATGTAAAATCTCATCTGTATATATAAGCTTGATGAGATTCAACAAACGGATATTTTCAATCACTTCAACATTAATACTGGCATACCTTAACAAACATTTTGCCTATACAAGGCATCTCAAGTATTCATAACAGCAGGTGACCAAATACATGTATATACAAACAAACAAACTTGGTATGACAATGACTTCAATACCTGATATATGTGAGACTCAGTTGTTGCGTCGATGACCTCTCCGATGCTGGGTGTGAACACTGAGCCCTGTACGAGACCCGCCGTGGATCGACAGTAGTCTGCCAGGGTATCCGTCGCCTCCTCTGATCCATGGATCAGCACCTGGAAAATTAGAAAAAATATGGTGTGATGTAACCTCTACAGGACTAGAGTTGTATGTTACCTCTGCCGGACTGTTCATAAGTCATGTGTAACCTCTTTTGAACTAAAGTTGAGTGTTACCTCTGACAGACTGTTCATAACTCATGTGTAACCTCTACTGCACAAGAGTTGTGTGTTGCCTCTATGGACTGTTCATACGTCATGTGTAACCTCTACTAGACTAAAGTTGTGTTACCTCTGACGGACTGTTCATAAGTCATGTGTACCTCTATTGGACTAGAGTTCTGTGTTACCTCTGATGGACTGTTCATCAGTCATGTGTACCTCTATTGGACTAGAGTTCTGTGTTACCTCTATGGACTGTCCATGAGTCGTGTGCGATGGACTGTTCACAAATATAGTATGTAGCACCTAATAAGGTGTAATAAGAGTATGATGTAATGGACTGAACCCGACTATAGGCATGTTTTTTTGTATACTGATAATAATACAATGCAAATGATTTGTGTCCAGTTGCTCAAACTTTAACAGCCATTGAAGCAAATGGTTGTTTAACTTGTGACAAAGTCATTTAATGTAATGCAAACTTGGATTTTGAATTCAATTTTTATAAATTTAATTTAACACGAATAAAAACTGTTTATTTATAAAAACTGATAAAATAGTAAAATCATAAAACCATAAAATTATTTTGAAAAATTGCTACAGAAAATAATTTTATTCATTTGTACGTGTTATGGGCTTTTTAAAAAAAGTTCACCCGGGGGGAGTTTGGGGGGCGGGGGGAATGGTTGGGGGGGGGGGAATAGACTTTGGTCAGATTTCAGATTGGTAATATTGGGCAATTTAGACACAGGCTTGTGCATACAACTTAAATATGGCACCTCCCACTTTGGGGATTTAAATGCTTGGCTCTAGGGTGGGGAATTAGACCCCAAACAAGATTCTGTGTTTGATAAACACACATGCCCCCGGTTGGTGCTGGGTAGCCCAAATTAGGTCAACGTCAAAGTGAGGTTGTGTGATATGGGTGGATAGGGAATGGTCATTGCAACAACTGTGCAAGTACCCAAGTATTGTAGTAAGCAGTGTTGGTGCTAGACGAAACGGTACTATCTACTTAACCTTGTCACAGACCCACGGACAATCATATGCCTCCCGCATCAAGATGTCGGGGGGGGGGGGGGGGGCATAAAAATGAAAATTCCCCAGGAAGAATGGCTGGGGGAAAATAATGACAGGTACATAAGTTCTACTCATTGAAAACACCACAACGGTAGCTCAGGTCACAAATTTTAACACAAACAATAAAATTGTTTTGAACCAAAAGACTAATGGATTAATACAATTTATAGCCTGAAACAAAGAACAGAAAATGAAACACATTATAACCCACGCTCTATTGTACCAATCTGTGAAAGTGCTGGAAAACTAATAAGTTACATAACAATGGACCATTAAACACTTGCTGATGACAGGTCTTGATTAGGATTTTAGATGAACACTTGAAAACCCATTATTTATAAACCCCCTATGGCATTTTATGGGACCACTAATAGATTCCCAGCAACAGGAACTATTCCTATTGAGAACTACTGAAATTGTTATTTACTGTGCTATTTACTGTGCTGCCATATTTCACTTTATTTTTTGGCTTGATTTTGGAAGTGTTGAAACATGTTAGCTTAAAGTGTAACAGATTTGGTAAACCCATATTACTTTCGCAACATGCTTAACAGAAAAAAAGCATTACCTTCGTTTTTATAAGTCAAAACAAATAATCATTTTTGTTCATTTAGGGAGGCAATGACAGTTTATTGTTTTAATACAAAGAAAAAACAAATGTGGCATGTGATGGGAAAGCCAGGCCCGGGCTTTTGGGCTCCACCCCCCCCCAGCTGAGCCCGGCGGTATCATTTTTGGACTGGGCTTTGATCTTACACATGTTGTAAAGGGCTGATGTGTCAATAAGTATACCTTATATTGCTTTATTGTATGACTGCCAGGATTGGGCTTTGATCTCAGACAAGCAGTAACCGGCTGGCGTGTCACTTTGTGAACCGTATATATTGCCTTATTTATCACTTTATCTGGACATTTTAATTAGTAGAATAATATTGGTCACGGGCTCGACGTCGTTAAGTAACCATGGTCGGAAGCACCCTAAATGTAACAAGAGGTGTTTGTAAAACATGTATGGCCCCCGACTTGCAGCCAAGTTGTGAATATGTGCAATTGTTAAGAAATTTTTTATTATGCAATCCCAAGCGAGGTCTCGATATATGGTATCTTTGTATGAAGTTTCATTAAAATATCTCGATGCGTTCTCAAGTTATTGAGTGGAGACCGTTTTTCTACTTTTTAGCAATGGTGACCTTGACCCCACCCATCCCATATGCAATCCCAAGTGAGGTCTCTATATAAGGTATCTATGTATGAAGTTTCATTAAAATATCTAGCTGCGTTCTGAAGTTATTGAGCGGAGACCATTTTTCTGTTTTTAGTAACTGTGACCTTGACCTTGACCCCACCCACCCCATATGCAATCTCAAGCAAGGTCTCAATATAAGGTATCTATGTATGAAGTTCCATTAAAATATCTCTATGCGTTCTCAAGTTATTGAGCGGAAACCGTTTTTATATTTTTAGTAACGGTGACCTTGACCCCACCCACCCCATATGCAATTCCAAGCGAGGTCTCGATATAAGGTATCTATGTATAAAGTTTCATTAAAATAGCTCATTGCGTTCTCAAGTTATTGAGAGGAAACCGTTATATATTTTTAGCAATGGTGACCTTGACCTTTGACCTGTTGACCTGAAAATGTATAGACGTCTTCCTTTCCTCCCAAGTAACCAGCATACCAACTTTCATGATTGTAGGTCAAAGCGTTCTCTAGATATCGTGCAGAAACGAAATGGTCTACGGACAGACAGACCATCCGACTGACCGACCGGCCTACCGACCGACGGACAGGTGCAAAGCAAGATACCCCCACTTCATCGAAGGGGGGCATAATTAAGAGACTTATATAGGCGTAAAAAGCATATGTTGTTGCAGGTTACCGGACCTACCCTAAAAAATTGAGTTTGTCAGATATTTTTTGTTTTATGTACCTTTTTTAATAATTAAATGTGTTTTTTATAAATAAGTGTTTTGTTTTGATAGCATCCACTTAAAAAAAAAGTTTAAAGATATTACCAATATGTTTTGAATAATTGTTCATTTAGTTTTTAAATCTTGAAGTTGACGATTTACTAAATAAGAAAAATAAATCCCTAACTATCTACCTACCTAATTTGTTTTGGGCATGTAACAATAGACAAACATAATATTATTTACGCCTTATTGAAACTATCTGGTTTAGGTAGAGGTACTGAATCCCAAAGATTTCAGGAAAAAAATCTACCACAATACATTTTGTTTGTACAGAGATGTTTCGATACAATAATGATATAATATTAACTGTACTTTACAATGAAATAAGAAGCATCTATTTTGATGATGTGCTAACATATGATATTTTTGTAAACCTATCTGACATTGAAAAAATTGCATTTCTTGTGAGCAATAACACAAGGCAATAAGCAAAATACATTCTAAAAGCCTTCACCAAAAGACAAAACAGTTTGTTTTCATAAGGCATCAACTTAACATTTAAATACGTAATTAATTTTAAATATATATATTTATAGTCATGATTTAATAATAGCAAACACGTCCATCGTGACTGTAAACTCTTTCGATTGATGTATATAAATTTAATGCACTGTTTTTATATTCTCATTTTATAATGATTAATAATTTTATCCAAATTTAATTTTGTATTGATAGCGAGGTGACCTACAGGCCCGGTGGGCCGGGTGTATTCATGTATCATGTTTTGATTCTTATATTTTGTTACTTGTACACATGTCACTATAATAAACAACTTACTACTTACTTACTTATTTACTATTAATAATGTTACTGTATATAATACGAATACCCCCGTAGATACGGAAACAATCCATGTGAAAGTAAATTTAGGGCGAAAAGCTCGTGATTTAAAGTGTGCAAAAATATGTCTATGGTCCCTGCTATATAGAATATGGTATATAGCCTATATTGTTATGTTATTTTGTTTGTTGTAATAAATCACAAATTTATAACTTGAGTTCTATTTGGTCCAAAAATAGGTACTTTGTCGAAATTTATGTATGACAGTTGAAACAGTCCTATGAACATAAAATGAAAAAAAAAAAAAAGAACAAAACTACTTAAAGCCATCACAAATGACCATTCCCAATATATTATAAACTGGTAGCCAAAACAATCTAGTTTTTTTTTTCTGCTTTTTTTAATTTGCAAGGTCTTTCAAGGTCCATAATTGTGTGATTTTTTTTGTATAATCTGTGATTGATATAAAAAAAAACTACTTTTTCTACTACACCTCAACTACTGCTGCTGCTTATTCTACTACTGCAGTTGCTGCTGTTACTACTACTACTACTACTACTACTACTTCTACTATTACTACTTCTACTACCACCACTACTACTACTACTACTACTACCACTACTACCACTACTAATACTACTACTGCTGCTACTGCTGCTGTTATGGCTACTACTGGTGCTGTTGCTACCACCTCCACTACAATAACTGCTGCTGCTGTTGCAACTGCTGCTAAAATTACTGTCACTACCAATTCTACATCATCTTAGTCCAGCCCCCCCGGCCAAGCCTGGTCTGCGTAGCGGCCCTGAATGCACCTGCGTAAATTGTTGTCCCGGATCAGCCTGTGTGAACGGAGACGACACTTTCAGCTTTAATGGTATTTTCTGTTTCAATGAAGTCTCTTCTAAACATAAATCCACTGTAGACGGAAAGGGTCGTCCTGGATGAGCCTGTGCAGTCTGCTCTGGGACGACACTTAACGCACATGCATTAAGCCCGGTGTTCCCACGACACACCCAAATATATTTATATCAACTTTCAACTTGTGTTTGTTTCATTGTTTTTGTGTTGAATACACTGCTAGAGTTTTATCACCCTGGCTGGGTAGGAGGGTTGTGGGATGCAGTTCATAAAATGAAAGATTTAAAGCACAACATACACAGTGTTCGATTTTGATTATTTAGTTTATTTCACAATGTGTCAAGTTCAATAATAACAAATAACAATTACTTCCACTGCCATTGACGAATGCCCCCCATTGATCTGACGGAGTGAATTATTTCATCAACCGGGATGTGAATCAATGGCAAAACTAACTTAATAACATTTGAAAAACCTACGTTCAGCCAATGTCCAGTTGTTGCCCAGACCAACCTACCTAACAAATTTAATTAACCTAGGCCTACAGTTACATTAAAAGTTATTACCTGGACAAGGTTTTCCAACTATTTGTTAGTTTGACCTTGACCTTTGACCCAATAATCAATAGGGATCCACTTCTAGTCTTAACCAACCTACCTACTAAATTGTATGATTTTAGTCCTAAGGGTTCTATTGTTATTTCTTGGACTGTTTTTTCATCTATTGGTCAGTTTCACCTTGACCTTTGACCCTATGTGGGGATCCACTTCTAGCCAGTTAACCATCCTATCAACCAAATATTAAGACCCTAGGCTTAAGGGTTCCATAGTTATTGCCTGGACAAGTTTATACAATTATTGGTCAGTTTGACCATGACCTTTGACGCAAGGACCCGATAATCAATGGGATCCTCTACTAGTCTTGATCAACCTACCTACCAAGTTTAAAGAACCTAGGCCTAAGGGTTGCATAGTTTTAAACTGGACAAGGTTTTACAATTATATTTTTTATATCAAAGGTGGTAGGTTTGGTCTCTTGACCTTTGATGCAAGTACCCCAAAATCAATAGGTATCTTCTACGAATCATGACCAACCTACCTACCAAGTTTTAAGAACCTAAGCCTTAGGGTTGCAAAGTTATTACCCAGACAAGGTTTAACAATTATTGTTCTGTTGTTGTTTTTTTCTTACAATCTTTTGATCAGTTTGACATTGACCTTTAACCCAAGGACCCTAAAATAAATAGGGATCTTCTACTAGTCATAACCAACTAACCTACCAGGTCTGAAGAATCTAACTTTAAGGGTTCATTAGTTATTCCAAGGACAGGATTTGGTGTACAAAAGATTCTGATTACTAATAGTTTTAATTTTAATCTTCTTTTGTAACAAAATATTGTTAAACACAATTTAAAATCAAGGTTAACACTTTATTAAATTTTCAAGAAATATTATAAATTTGCCTAACTAGTACATGTACCAGCAAACTGTTTGTTTCGTAAAGGAATAGAGAAATTATTTTTTGTATTATCAGAACCAGTCCTGACCAATCCTAATCATTCATGTTCTGACTCACACCATCCCCCTTGTGACACGCAAACCAACGTCTAAAGTGCTAATTTACTTCAAAATCATCCATTTACTCTTAAAACAACCAGATTTCATCAGCGTAAAATGTCCATGAAATTCCATATATGCCTTAAGCAACACATTACTGTCAGTGTATCAAGAAGTTACCTGATGGAGAATGTCTTTCTCATGAATTTCCAAAACTTTAATATCTCTGTGGGGACAACTTTATTTGGCCTTGGCACACAGAAGTAGAACAATTTCAGAAATTGGAGTGGCAAAGATTGAACTATGTGAAAATTGTGATCCAGTCAAAGTCCTTTTTTTCTCCTACTTTGTTACTTCATTATTTCCAGCAGTAAACTATCTCATAAATTACAGCTTTGTTTCTGATGGGACAAATAACAAGAGCTGCCTCAGGACAGCGCGCTCAACTATTCAACCCCTTTGGCAGAGTTATTGGCCTTTATCACTGCAAAAAAGGGGCATAATTCTGCTAAAATGCTGGTCACAGTTATGTGCCTTGGCCAGTGACCTTATATAATGACCTTGAAGACATGTGTTAAGTTTTAATTGCATATCTGTAGCAGATAAAGAGATATTAAGTTGTTGCACGTGAACTTTAATCTGAAATTTTTAAGTACAAAAAGGGGCATAATTCTGCTTAATTGCAGGTCAGAGTTATGGGCCTTGGTCAGTGTTCTTATATAATGACCCTGAAGACATGTGAGAAGTTTCAATTGAATATCTGTTGTTGTTATAGAGATATGGAGTTGTTGCACGCAAACTTGAACCTGAATTTCTAAGTACAATAAGGGGCAAAGTTCTGCTAAATTGCAGGTCAGAGTTATGGGCCTTAGTGACTTTATATAATACCCTGAAGGCATGTGTAAAATTTCAACTGAATATCTGTAGTAGATATAGAGAAATGGAGTCATTGCACACAAACTTTAACCTGAATTTCCAAGTACAATATAAGATTCTGTAGTAGTTACAGAGATATGTACTTATTGCACGCAAACCTTAACCAGAGCATTACGCCAATGCCGACGAACGGGTGAGTAGTATAGCTCGAACTATTTGGTGAATAGTTAAGCTAACAATTATAAATCAAAGAAAACCACTTCAAGGTTCTTTAACAATATTTTACATATATACTGTAACAACACAAATTGGTCTTTACCGGCACCTTCACAACCTCAATTGGTCTTTACCTGCACTTTAACAACCTAAATTGGTCTTTACCTGCACCTTATAACAACACAAATTGGTCTTTCCCTGCACCTTAACAACACAAATTGGTCTTTATCTGCACCTTCACAACCTAAATTATTCTTTACCTGCACCTTATTAACCTAAATTGGTCTTTACCTGCACCGTAAACCAACACAAATTGGTCTTTACCTGCACCTTAACAACACAAATTGATCTTTATCTGCACCTTCACAACCTAAATTATTCTTTACTTGCACTTTAACAACCTAAATTGGTCTTTACCTGCACCTTAAAACAACACAAATTGGTCTTTACCTGCACCTTAACAACACAAATTAGTCTTTACATGCACCTTAACATCCTAAATTATTCTTTACCTGCACCTTAACAACCTAAATTGGTATTTACCTGCACCTTAACCACACAAAATGGTGTTTACCTGTACCTTAACAACACAAATTGGTATATACCTGCACTTTAACAACACAAATTGATCTTTACCTGCACTTTACAAATTGGTCTTTAGCTGCATGTTAACAACACAAATTGGTCTTTACCTGCACCTTAACATCACAAATTAAAATCTTTGGAAAAACTATATGTGTCATAGACACGGATGCTCCCACGACGCATGTTTGGACACAGACAAAGGGCGTGTCGCCAGCACTAATTTTTGCCTTCACAAATATGTGAATATAAATTCTAAAGTGGGAAAAAGGGAAAAAAGGCAAAGGGCCATAATTCTGCCAAAATTGGCCACAGCCAAAATTCCTTCCTTTTCCGATCATTTACAAATTACGGTTGTTCAGCAGTGAAAGTTTGAACAAAATCCTCCCAGCCATTAAAGAGTTAAGTCCACAACATTTAACGAAGTATATATAGTGGAGAAAATGTCAAAGGGCCATAATTCTGCCAAAATTGGTTGCAGCCGAAATTCCTTCCTTTACGATCACCTACACATTAAGGTTGTTCAGTAGTGAAAGTTTGAGCGAAAGCCGCCTAGCCGTTAAAGTGGAGTTAAGTCCACAACATTTCATAAAGTATATATAGTGGAAAAAATGTCAAAGGGCCATAATTCTGCCAAAATTGGATGCAGCCAAAATCCTTTCTTTACGATCACCTACACATTAAGGTTGTTCAGCTGTGCAAGTTTGAACGTAATCCGCCCAGCCATTAAAGAGGAGTTGAGTCAACAAAATTTAAAGAAGTATATATAGCAGGAAAAATATCAAAGGGCCATACCATAATATTACGAATATACACTTTTTTCCCTAATTTTTTTTATCAGAAGTAGGGGGTGCATATTACACTTGAATGTAAAGCTTACCTAAAAACTTTCATCCTAATATTTGCTTAAAACGACTGCCATTTTGTTTGAATACAAAGGGAGACACTTGCTGTTTTGCTGGTAGTTTCAAATGACCTCAGTGTCACTGTCAGCTTTGTGTGGTATATTAATTTGCTATTCTGAGCAGTTTTGCACTTGAATGAGAGGTGTTGAGACTAGGAGTAAGTGTGAAAATCCATATCTAATTGATAACAAAGAACAAAGAGACGTGATTTTCACAGCAAATGAATTTTACGAGACCAAAACAAACGAAATATACCGTGTGCATTATGCACAGACACCTCAATTTTGGATGCGTATTATATTTAGATTATATTTTTTCCACAAAAATATTAAAACTTGGGGATGCCTATAATACACGAGTGCGTATTGTATTCATAAGATTACCATAATTCTGCCAAAATAAGTCGCAGCCAAAATTCCGTCCTGTACCATCATCTACACATGAGGGTTGTTCTGCTGTGAAAGTTTGAGCCAAATCCGCCCAGCCATTAAAGAAGAGTTGAGTCCGCAAAATTTCAGGACGTACGGATGTACATATGTACGTACGGACGTACAAGTGCAATGCTTAATGCCACCCACTTTTTGGAGGCATAAAAAAATGTTCCATAGAGAAACCTACCAGCTGTCGAGGTTTTATCTGGTTAAGGATCTTCCTCATGGACTCTCCATCTGTCCGTCCCTCGAAATCAATGTACTGGATACTGGCATTGATGTCCAGAGTCACCGTCACGGCTATGCACTTGGTAGGGACTTCAGACACGTCTAAAATCACAGGCAACTTGTTTACGATAGTTTCACTGCATTCTTAGATCGTTTATTGACAGCTGCTAACAGGCAAGGAGTGACATCAGTGCTGACACGTGCTGCGAAAGCACTAAATGTGCTATACGGTTGCTTCTTCTTTTTTAAGAAGACATACAGTGCTTACATATTATAGGCAGACTTGAAATGTAAAGAATACAGAATATGTACTTTTAATTTCAAATGATAATTGAGAGCGCAAATGTTCTTTAAATTTTCCATCTCAGTTTGTCTGAAACAGTCTTTTGTTCATCCATTTCTTTTACTTTCCATTGAGATTTGTTAATACCAATATTTTGAGTTCTTTGGATTCTTTTGTTTTCTTATTCTACATTTGATTGAAGAATTTGTGTTTGTTTTTTATTTTGTATTACATGAAGTGCTGTATAGGCAACTGATCACAGGCCTGAAAATATACGGAACGAAGCTCAGCTGCTGCAGTAGATACACCACTTTATATTAATCATCAAACATGTGAACAAATAACAATGGATGTGAAAAAAAGAGTGAATTATTTTATAAACCACTATACAAAGCAATGTCTTAGCTTCTTTATTCTTGCAAATTCCCAACATCAATGTGGAGAAATTGTGCTTTTTGTTAAGAAAGTGGCAACAAAATTGCAATCCTCCAGATTTCCAAGAAAAATTCGATCTATCAAAGGCAAGGACACTTTTGACTAAAATGTACAGAACTGCTCTGCATCTGTCAATTTACTGTGAGACATCCATGCAAAGTTTCAAGAAAAGTAATTTGTCGCTTAATCTTCTTTTGAAAAATACCAGAGCCGTCTTAAGATTGCCAACAATGGTGTGACACTCAATGTCAATAAACATTTACTGCAAATGACTCCCGTAACGAGTTACTTCCCATTTAATTACAAGATTAATTTGAAATAGCAATGACAGCCAAATATTTCCTTCATAAAGTCATGGATGATCGACAATATAACATTCTAGCAACTGTTCATAATTTTCTACATACAAAATGTATAAGTCACCAATTAAAACCTTAAATAATTGATGGGTATATTTCAAAATGGGTCCTGTTTGCTCATAGTATTTAATTCTGAAATCTATAATGTTTGTCATTCAAAAATAATTTATGTCCATTTCAATTTCAGTGTCAACTAGAAATGACACAGATAGTGCAGACTTCCAAAGTTGAAATACTTAACTGTGGTATTGATTGATCATTGCTAAAAAATAATTTTACATTAAAAGAGTATACACCAGAAAGAACAATTTTTCATTCAGCACTTATAATGGTTTTAGAAGAATTCTAAATTAAGGCAGACAATTTAGTACATAACATGAATTATTCACAGTCATGACATTCTGTAAAAGTCATGAAATAATGTATCATAAAATATTGACACTCCTCTGCTATTTCACACTCAGCACAAATAGAGCATTGTCATACAATTTAAAAGTAAATGAATAAACAGGGGAATCCAGTTCAATTAAATAGGCATTGTAAATGATTCTGCATAATTAAAGGAAATTTGACTCCTCGAATTTATAAATCAGGTTCAAAATACTGACATTTGATTCCTTACTATTCAATTATTAAAACATTTGAATATTTTATAACAAGTTTTATGTCTGAACACTTGAATTCTTCGTGAACATGGGACTGAGCATAGGCGGATTCAGAGGGGGGCGGAAGAGGCGTAAGCCCCTCTAAAATTGTCCAACATTTGAATTTTAAACATCTCATTGACTTTAACATATGCACTTTGTTGCCAATGATGTGTTCTCCAATCAATTTAGTTTAATTATTCCATTTTGATGATACTGTATCCTAACATCTAAGGCCAACAAACAAAATTCCGTGTTTAAGGCAACCCGACCATACCTAGCGAAAACCCCCCGACCCTAAAGTTTTTAGCGCAACTGTTTTCCGAGAAATCCGTATTCATCAGATTTTAGATAATTTATAATGTTTTTTTGCCCAAAATGTGTCTTTAAAAAAAACGTAAAAAAAAAAAAATTGATCCCCTTCCCTACCGAACTTTTTTGAGACCGTAGCCCGAAAGAGACAATGTATTTTATTGGCCGAAGAGAAACCAATAGCAGTTTGTTGGCAGTAACCAAATATTTCCAATCCTTCTTACTCACAATCCTGCATCAGATTTTGTGCCTGCGGTAGATGACAATTTGGTTCAATGGAATAAGTGTAAAGTCCTTGAACGCTGCCTGAACCTTCTGTGACAAGGCAAGAGAACCATATTTGACATGAGTTACACACCATCTGACACTTTTTCAATAAACATTTTATTGAAAATGCCCAATCTTCTGCCACCACCCCCCACACTAGTTATCGCAAAGAAATCCATTTCAAGAAACGGGGGGGGGGGGAGGGGATTGGACACACAAGGGCAAATTTATATGCCCCACTTCTGAAAGGGGGGGGGGTCATAAATAAAACCCAAAGCGGGTATCAAACTCACGACTTAGAAGCCATATGAAGAAATGACAGAAGACAGTGCTTAACCAACTGCACTAATCTGCCCATGTTTTAAATATATTTTTATTTCAGAATGCACAAACTTTTTTCCCATTATATATACCTTATTTTATATTAACCGTTATTACATGCCATTATAAATATCTTAATTTCAGATTTTTAAAAAGAAATTGCCCTTTTTGTTGACCGAGTCCCTTTAAAATATAGTAAGGCTTTACAACAATTGTTTACATGACAGAAGGACAACCAGACACAGACAAATGTTTATGCTTGTTTGTTATTTGTTTGTTTGTTTGGATTTTTCGCCGTTTTTTAACAGTATTTCTGTCATATCACGGCGGTCAGTTAACCTACTCACACTTTTCCTGGGCAAGCGTAGCCGATCTAAGCGGGTTACCAGTACTCAGTGCTCATAGAATCTATGGGACTGAAACATGAGAATCACGAACATTTTATATATTCTATATAACTGTAAATAAATTATTCTAAATAATGTACATTATCACATAGCTGAGGATTGAGCCTCCTACCCAACAAATGAGTAATATAGCTCAACAATTTCAGATGAATTTGTTTACTCTCACATATGTCTCTGAATTCAAGGCAACACACATTATTAAAATTGAAAATTGGTTATTGTTGCTACTTATTATGGACACATTTTATGGACACATGGACATATTTCTGCTTTAGCATCAAAGGAAGAGAAATACTCTTAGAAGTTCACAAGTCTACCGTAAACTCTTAGAAGTTCACAAGTCTACTGTAAACAAATGATATCTTCATAACGTTCATAGATACCATACTTCGTGATTTAATAATGAAAATCAGAAAAAAAATCTTTTAAAAGTGTATGTATGTATGTATGTATGTATGTATGTATGTATGTATATATATATAATAAATTATAACTACAATAATAATACCATGCAACTAGAAAAACTCACAGATGAATTATTTTTTGCTTGTTTTCACAAATCTTTGTCAGTCATTGACAATTTAAACCTGTCCTACAGAAAGAAAACTATCCAAAAGATTATGTAATCATGTAAATTATTGTAATTATGTTCAATGAAAAGAAAATAATGATGTGATCATAATGTACTTAGAGCGAAATAAAGGAATAATGATGTATTTTTGGTACATGTATCTTTTTATATCCTTATTTTTATAATTCTTGTACTTTGGTAATTATTATAACTTTCCCAGATAAGAGTCGCTGTGGTGTAACAGACATGGTGTTCGCCTTGCCATCGGGAAATCGTGAGTTCGATGTTTACTGGGAAAGCGTTAGAATGATCTTGATAAAAAAGACACAAAGTACTGGTTCTACCCAGGAAATGGAATTGAAACTGTCACAATAAGCTTTCGCCACAAGCGAGCTTTATAATAAATAGGAGAAATTAAACTGTTCAAGATCCTGCGCATTCGTCTACTTTAAAATCTGATTTAAAGATCATGCCCAATATGGTTTGCCTGCATACTTAAAACCCGTACACATTTCCAGAACGTACTTCTGCATGTTCAAGAAACATTTTAAGTTTGTCTTAACATATTGTAACTGACAGTGTTTTTTTTCATCTTTGGGGGAAAGGTGACGGGACCCTTCAGATGGCGAATTTTGCCCCACAAGGGGAATTTTTATTTAGAAAACTATTATTAAATGTTTATGTTTTACTTTGTTATAAAACTTTAATCAATTGATTTGCTAAAAACAATAACTTTGATTATGCATTAACTTGGTGTGATGCAAAATAGCTGGGATTGTTTACGACAATTCCTCTATCTTAGTTAATTTCTGTCCGATTTTAGTCTTTTTTCACAAACTTTTTCACAAAATAAAGCTTCCATTCTGAGGGGAATTTTAAGGTAAATATAGGGGAAAAATATGTACCATTTAAGCAGGGGAATGGGGCCGAATTTCGACCCCAAATTGGCCCCCCAAAAAACCCTGACTGAAGTTAAAAATTTCGAAATGTTATACATTCAAAGCCAACAATAAATTTGTGAATCTCTTTACAGTTAAAGATAAAAAAAAAAAAAATATAGCTGATTATTAACTAATACTTCACATAATGTACTATGCGCATGAAATACAAAGGTAAACAAGAGATGTTTGTAAAACATGTATGCCCCCGACTTGCAGCCAAGTCGTCAATATGTGCAATTGTTAAGAGATTTTTTAAATATTGTATGTGCACATTAACACATGGGGAGGAAATTAAAGTTGATGCTTTAGAAAGTAAATATAAAGCTGAAAGAAAGATAGAGTATAATTATGGATTTATTTTTACAGTCTATTATATAAGGATACCTGTTTTCTGATTGAATTAAACATCAAATAGGCCAAAACATCTCTAGATATCCTGCGGAAACAAAATGGTATATGGAGAAAACAGTTTTCATGTTACAAGCCCCTGTGACCTTGACCTTTGACCTCAAAATTGATAGGCGTCTTCCTTTCCTCCAGAGTAACCAGCACACCAACTTGGATTATCGTAGGTCAAAGCGTATTCTACATATCATGCGGAAACAAAATGGTCTACAGAGGAAACAGTTTTCATGTTACAAGCCTCTGTCACCTTGACCTTTGACCTGCGGAAACGAATGTCATGTTACAAGCCTCTGTGACCTTGACCTTTGACCTGTTGACCTTTGATCTCAAAATTGATAGGCGTCTTTACTTTCCTCCCGAGTAACCAGCATACCAACTTGGATGATCGTAGGTCAAAGCGTATTCTACATATCATGCGGAAACAAAATGGTCTACAGAGGAAACAGTTTTCATGTTACAAGCCTCTGTCACCTTGACCTTTGACCTGTTGACCTCAAAATTCCTTTCCTCCCAAGTAAACAGCATACCAACTTAAATGATCGTAGGTCAAAGCGTTCTCTAGATATCGTGCGGAAACGAATTTCATGTTACAAGCCCCTGTGACCTTGACCTTTGACCTGTTGACCTCAAAATCAATAGGCATCTTCCTTTCCTCCCAAGTAACCAGCATACCAACTTAAATTATCGTAGGTCAAAGCGTTCCCTAGATATAGTGCGGAAACGAAATGGTCTACGGACAGACCGACCGACCATCCGACCAACCGACGGACAGGTGCAAAGCAATATACCCCACTTCTTCGAAGCGGGAGCATAATAAAATGACGACTTTAAGGTTAAGGATACAATATTACTTAAGATGTTTTAGAATATGGCCCAATGTTACCTGTGATATTTCCTAAACGAATGAACTTTAGTTTATATTCTTGTTACATAATTGGGAAAGAGTAAATCTAATTTCATTATAACCAGATTACTGATCAGAATCTAAACAGCTTGCCTTTTTCTGCCTCATCTCTTAATGGCATGCAAAATTGGGCTCCATTAAAGTGTAAGGTTAATGGCAGTAATTGGATTTAGCTACATGTGGGTCTCAATTATCGAATGATGGGCTTAATGCATATGCGTAAAGTGTCATCCGGATGATCCGGTACAACACTTTCCGCTTTTATGATATTTTCTGTTTCAAGGAAGTCTCTTCTAAACATAAATCCACTGTAGGCGGAAAGTGCCGTCCTGGATTAGCCTGTGCAGACTGCACAGGCTAATCCGGGGACGACACTTTACGTACATGCATTAAGCCCGGTTTTCCCACGACACGCGTTATTTAACCCTTTTCTAGTCTAGTAGTTCAAAAAGTTCAGTGACTTTTTTAACTAATAATAATCTGCATCACCCACTCTGTGATGACAAGTCTTTCAACCATGATTTCATATTGTTTGTGACTAATATCCAACTGAGGCTTGTACGTTGCATCAAGCTGTCTTCCTTGTGTGTGTACGTGTGTCGGAATAACACTTCATTTATAAAGAAATAATAACGTGAGAGTGTGTGTGAGTTGTGAATAACAATTGTTTGTGACTAATATCCAACTGAAGCTCGTATGCTGCATCAAGCTTTCTTCCTTGTGTGTGCACGTGTGTCGGAATAACACTTCATTTATAAAGTAATAATGTGTGAGTGTGTGTGAGTTGTGAATAACAATTGTTTGTGACTAATATCCAACTGAGGCTTTTATGTTGCATCAAGCTGTCTTCCTTGTGTGTGCAAGTGTGTCGAAATAACACTTCATTTATAAAGAAATAATAACGTGTGAGTGTGTGTGAGTTGTGAATAACAATTGTTTGTGACTAATATCCAACTGAGGCTTGTATGTTGCATCAAGTTGTCTTCCTTGTGTGTGCACGTGTGTCGGAATAACACTTCATTTATCAAGAAATAACGTGTGAGTGTGTGTGAGTTGTGAATAACAATTGTTTGTGACTAATATCCAACTGAAGCTCGTATGCTGCATCAAGCTTTCTTCCTTGTGTGTGCACGTGTGTCGGAATAACACTTCATTTATAAAGAAATAATAAAGTGTGAGTGTGTGTGAGTTGTGAATAACAATTGTTTGTGACTAATATCCAACTGAGGCTTGTATGTTGCATCAAGCTGTCTTCCTTGTGTGTGCACGTGTGTCGGAATAACACTTCATTTATAAAGAAATAATAAAGTGTGAGTGTGTGTGAGTTGTGAATAACAATTGTTTGTGACTAATATCCAACTGAGGCTTGTATGTTGCATCAAGCTGTCTTCCTTGTGTGTGCACGTGTGTCGAAATAACACTTCATTTATAAAGAAATAATAAAGTGTGAGTGTGTGTGAGTTGTGAATAACAATTGTTTGTGACTAATATCCAACTGAGGCTTGTATGTTGCATCAAGCTGTCTTCCTTGTGTGTGCACGTGTGTCGGAATAACACTTCATTTATAAAGAAATAATAAAGTGTGAGCGTGTGTGAGTTGTGAATAACAATTGTTTGTGACTAATATCCAACTGAGGCTTGTATGTTGCATCAAGCTGTCTTCCTTGTGTGTGCACGTGTGTCGGAATAACACTTCATTTATAAAGAAATAATAACGTGTGAGTGTGTGTGAGTTGTGAATAACAATTGTTTGTGACTAATATCCAACTGAGGCTTGTATGTTGCATCAAGCTGTCTTCCTTGTGTGTGCAAGTGTGTCGGAATAACACTTCATTTATAAAGAAATAATAACGTGTGAGTGTGTGTGAGTTGTGAATAACAATTGTTTGTGACTAATATCCAACTGAAGCTTGTATGTTGCATCAAGCTGTCTTCCTTGTGTGTGCACGTGTGTCGGAATAACACTTCATTTATAAAGAAATAATAAAGTGTGAGCGTGTGTGAGTTGTGAATAACAATTGTTTGTGACTAATATCCAACTGAGGCTTGCATGTTGCATCAAGCTGTCTTCCTTGTGTGTGCACGTGTGTCGGAATAACACTTCATTTATAAAGAAATAATAACGTGTGAGTGTGTGTGAGTTGTGAATAACAATTGTTTGTGACTAATATCCAACTGAGGCTTGTATGTTGCATCAAGCTGTCTTCCTTGTGTGTGCACGTGTGTCGGAATAACACTTCATTTATAAAGAAATAATAACGTGTGAGTGTGTGTGAGTTGTGAATAACAATTGTTTGTGACTAATATCCAACTGAGGCTTGTATGTTGCATCAAGCTGTCTTCCTTGTGTGTGCACGTGTGTCGGAATAACACTTCATTTATAAAGAAATAATAACGTGTGAGCGTGTGTGAGTTGTGAATAACAATTGTTTGTGACTAATATCCAACTGAGGCTCGTATGTTGCATCAAGCTGTCTTCCTTGTGTGTGCAAGTGTGTCGGAATAACACTTCATTTATAAAGAAATAATAACGTGTGAGTGTGTGTGAGTTGTGAATAACAATTGTTTGTGACTAATATCCAACTGAAGCTTGTATGTTGCATCAAGCTGTCTTCCTTGTGTGTGCACGTGTGTCGGAATAACACTTCATTTATAAAGAAATAATAAAGTGTGAGTGTGTGTGAGTTGTGAATAACAATTGTTTGTGACTAATATCCAACTGAGGCTTGTATGTTGCATCAAGTTGTCTTCCTTGTGTGTGCACGTGTGTCGGAATAACACTTCATTTATAAAGAAATAATAACGTGTGAGCGTGTGTGAGTTGTGAATAACAATTGTTTGTGACTAATATCCAACTGAGGCTTGTATGCTGCATCAAGCTTTCTTCCTTGTGTGTGCACGTGTGTCAGAATAACACTTCATTTATAAAGAAATAATAACGTGTGAGTGTGTGTGAGTTGTGAATAACAATTGTTTGTGACTAATATCCAACTGAGGCTTGTATGTTGCATCAAGCTGTCTTCCTTGTGTGTGCAAGTGTGTCGGAATAACACTTCATTTATAAAGAAATAATAACGTGTGAGTGTGTGTGAGTTGTGAATAACAATTGTTTGTGACTAATATCCAACTGAGGCTTGTATGCTGCATCAAGCTTTCTTCCTTGTGTGTGCACGTGTGTCGGAATAACACTTCATTTATAAAGAAATAATAACGTGTGAGTGTGTGTGAGTTGTGAATAACAATTGTTTGTGACTAATATCCAACTGAGGCTTGTATGTTGCATCAAGCTGTCTTCCTTGTGTGTGCACGTGTGTCGGAATAACACTTCATTTATAAAGAAATAACGTGTGAGTGTGTGTGAGTTGTGAATAACAATTGTTTGTGACTAATATCCAACTGAGGCTTGTATGTTGCATCAAGCTGTCTTCCTTGTGTGTGCAAGTGTGTCGGATTAACACTTCATTTATAAAGAAATAATAACGTGTGAGTGTGTGTGAGTTGTGAATAACAATTGTTTGTGACTAATATCCAACTGAGGCTTGTATGTTGCATCAAGCTGTCTTCCTTGTGTGTGCAAGTGTGTCGGAATAACACTTCATTTATAAAGAAATAATAACGTGTGAGTGTGTGTGAGTTGTGAATAACAATTGTTTGTGACTAATATCCAACTGAGGCTGGTATGCTGCATCAAGCTTTCTTCCTTGTGTGTGCACGTGTGTCGGAATAACACTTCATTTATAAAGAAATAATAACGTGTGAGTGTGTGTGTGTTGTGAATAACAATTGTTTGTGACTAATATCCAACTGAGGCTTGTATGTTGCATCAAGTTGTCTTCCTTGTGTGTGTCGGAATAACACTTCATTTATAAAGAAATAATAACGTGTGAGCGTGTGTGAGTTGTGAATAACAATTGTTTGTGACTAATATCCAACTGAAGCTCGTATGTTGCATCAAGTTGTCTTCCTTGTGTGTGCACGTGTGTCGGAATAACACTTCATTTATAAAGAAATAATAACGTGTGAGTGTGTGTGAGTTGTGAATAACAATTGTTTGTGACTAATATCCAACTGAGGCTTGTATGTTGCATCAAGTTGTCTTCCTTGTGTGTTCACGTGTGTCGGAATAACACTTCATTTATCAAGAAATAACGTGTGAGCGTGTGTGAGTTGTGAATAACAATTGTTTGTGACTAATATCCAACTGAGGCTTGTATGTTGCATCAAGTTGTCTTCCTTGTGTGTGCACGTGTGTCGGAATAACACTTCATTTACAAAGAAATAACGTGTGAGCGTGTGTGAGTTGTGAATAACAATTGTTTGTGACTAATATCCAACTGAGGCTTGTATGTTGCATCAAGCTGTCTTCCTTGTGTGTGCACGTGTGTCGGAATAACACTTCATTTATAAAGAAATAATAACGTGTGAGCGTGTGTGAGTTGTGAATAACAATTGTTTGTGACTAATATCCAACTGAGGCTTGTATGTTGCATCAAGCTGTCTTCCTTGTGTGTGCACGTGTGTCGGAATAACACTTCATTTATAAAGAAATAATAAAGTGTGAGCGTGTGTGAGTTGTGAATAACAATTGTTTGTGACTAATATCCAACTGAGGCTTGTATGTTGCATCAAGTTGTCTTCCTTGTGTGTGCACGTGTGTCGGAATAACACTTCATTTATAAAGAAATAACGTGTGAGCGTGTGTGAGTTGTGAATAACAATTGTTTGTGACTAATATCCAACTGAGGCTTGTATGTTGCATCAAGTTGTCTTCCTTGTGTGTGCACGTGTGTCGGAATAACACTTCATTTACAAAGAAATAACGTGTGAGCGTGTGTGAGTTGTGAATAACAATTGTTTGTGACTAATATCCAACTGAGGCTTGTATGTTGCATCAAGCTGTCTTCCTTGTGTGTGCACGTGTGTCGGAATAACACTTCATTTATAAAGAAATAATAACGTGTGAGCGTGTGTGAGTTGTGAATAACAATTGTTTGTGACTAATATCCAACTGAGGCTTGTATGTTGCATCAAGCTGTCTTCCTTGTGTGTGCACGTGTGTCGGAATAACACTTCATTTATAAAGAAATAATAACGTGTGAGCGTGTGTGAGTTGTGAATAACAATTGTTTGTGACTAATATCCAACTGAAGCTCGTATGCTGCATCAAGCTTTCTTCCTTGTGTGTGCACGTGTGTCGGAATAACACTTCATTTATAAAGAAATAATAAAGTGTGAGTGTGTGTGAGTTGTGAATAACAATTGTTTGTGACTAATATCCAACTGAGGCTTGTATGTTGCATCAAGCTGTCTTCCTTGTGTGTGCACGTGTGTCGGAATAACACTTCATTTATAAAGAAATAATAAAGTGTGAGTGTGTGTGAGTTGTGAATAACAATTGTTTGTGACTAATATCCAACTGAGGCTTGTATGTTGCATCAAGCTGTCTTCCTTGTGTGTGCACGTGTGTCGAAATAACACTTCATTTATAAAGAAATAATAAAGTGTGAGTGTGTGTGAGTTGTGAATAACAATTGTTTGTGACTAATATCCAACTGAGGCTTGTATGTTGCATCAAGCTGTCTTCCTTGTGTGTGCACGTGTGTCGGAATAACACTTCATTTATAAAGAAATAATAAAGTGTGAGCGTGTGTGAGTTGTGAATAACAATTGTTTGTGACTAATATCCAACTGAGGCTTGTATGTTGCATCAAGCTGTCTTCCTTGTGTGTGCACGTGTGTCGGAATAACACTTCATTTATAAAGAAATAATAACGTGTGAGTGTGTGTGAGTTGTGAATAACAATTGTTTGTGACTAATATCCAACTGAGGCTTGTATGTTGCATCAAGCTGTCTTCCTTGTGTGTGCAAGTGTGTCGGAATAACACTTCATTTATAAAGAAATAATAACGTGTGAGTGTGTGTGAGTTGTGAATAACAATTGTTTGTGACTAATATCCAACTGAAGCTTGTATGTTGCATCAAGCTGTCTTCCTTGTGTGTGCACGTGTGTCGGAATAACACTTCATTTATAAAGAAATAATAAAGTGTGAGCGTGTGTGAGTTGTGAATAACAATTGTTTGTGACTAATATCCAACTGAGGCTTGTATGTTGCATCAAGCTGTCTTCCTTGTGTGTGCACGTGTGTCGGAATAACACTTCATTTATAAAGAAATAATAACGTGTGAGTGTGTGTGAGTTGTGAATAACAATTGTTTGTGACTAATATCCAACTGAGGCTTGTATGTTGCATCAAGCTGTCTTCCTTGTGTGTGCACGTGTGTCGGAATAACACTTCATTTATAAAGAAATAATAACGTGTGAGTGTGTGTGAGTTGTGAATAACAATTGTTTGTGACTAATATCCAACTGAGGCTTGTATGTTGCATCAAGCTGTCTTCCTTGTGTGTGCACGTGTGTCGGAATAACACTTCATTTATAAAGAAATAATAACGTGTGAGTGTGTGTGAGTTGTGAATAACAATTGTTTGTGACTAATATCCAACTGAGGCTTGTATGTTGCATCAAGCTGTCTTCCTTGTGTGTGCACGTGTGTCGGAATAACACTTCATTTATAAAGAAATAATAAAGTGTGAGCGTGTGTGAGTTGTGAATAACAATTGTTTGTGACTAATATCCAACTGAGGCTTGTATGTTGCATCAAGCTGTCTTCCTTGTGTGTGCACGTGTGTCGGAATAACACTTCATTTATAAAGAAATAATAACGTGTGAGCGTGTGTGAGTTGTGAATAACAATTGTTTGTGACTAATATCCAACTGAAGCTCGTATGTTGCATCAAGCTGTCTTCCTTGTGTGTGCAAGTGTGTCGGAATAACACTTCATTTATAAAGAAATAATAACGTGTGAGTGTGTGTGAGTTGTGAATAACAATTGTTTGTGACTAATATCCAACTGAGGCTTGTATGCTGCATCAAGCTTTCTTCCTTGTGTGTGCACGTGTGTCAGAATAACACTTCATTTATAAAGAAATAATAACGAGTGAGTGTGTGTGAGTTGTGAATAACAATTGTTTGTGACTAATATCCAACTGAGGCTTGTATGTTGCATCAAGCTGTCTTCCTTGTGTGTGCAAGTGTGTCGGAATAACACTTCATTTATAAAGAAATAATAACGTGTGAGTGTGTGTGAGTTGTGAATAACAATTGTTTGTGACTAATATCCAACTGAGGCTTGTATGCTGCATCAAGCTTTCTTCCTTGTGTGTGCACGTGTGTCGGAATAACACTTCATTTATAAAGAAATAATAACGTGTGAGTGTGTGTGAGTTGTGAATAACAATTGTTTGTGACTAATATCCAACTGAGGCTTGTATGTTGCATCAAGCTGTCTTCCTTGTGTGTGGAAGTGTGTCGGATTAACACTTCATTTATAAAGAAATAATAACGTGTGAGTGTGTGTGAGTTGTGAATAACAATTGTTTGTGACTAATATCCAACTGAGGCTTGTATGTTGCATCAAGCTGTCTTCCTTGTGTGTGCAAGTGTGTCGGAATAACACTTCATTTATAAAGAAATAATAACGTGTGAGTGTGTGTGAGTTGTGAATAACAATTGTTTGTGACTAATATCCAACTGAGGCTTGTATGTTGCATCAAGCTGTCTTCCTTGTGTGTGCACGTGTGTCGGAATAACACTTCATTTATAAAGAAATAACGTGTGAGCGTGTGTGAGTTGTGAATAACAATTGTTTGTGACTAATATCCAACTGAGGCTTGTATGTTGCATCAAGTTGTCTTCCTTGTGTGTGCACGTGTGTCGGAATAACACTTCATTTATAAAGAAATAATAACGTGTGAGTGTGTGTGAGTTGTGAATAACAATTGTTTGTGACTAATATCCAACTGAGGCTTGTATGTTGCATCAAGTTGTCTTCCTTGTGTGTTCACGTGTGTCGGAATAACACTTCATTTATCAAGAAATAACGTGTGAGCGTGTGTGAGTTGTGAATAACAATTGTTTGTGACTAATATCCAACTGAGGCTTGTATGTTGCATCAAGTTGTCTTCCTTGTGTGTGCACGTGTGTCGGAATAACACTTCATTTACAAAGAAATAACGTGTGAGCGTGTGTGAGTTGTGAATAACAATTGTTTGTGACTAATATCCAACTGAGGCTTGTATGTTGCATCAAGCTGTCTTCCTTGTGTGTGCACGTGTGTCGGAATAACACTTCATTTATAAAGAAATAATAACGTGTGAGCGTGTGTGAGTTGTGAATAACAATTGTTTGTGACTAATATCCAACTGAGGCTGGTATGTTGCATCAAGCTGTCTTCCTTGTGTGTGCACGTGTGTCGGAATAACACTTCATTTATAAAGAAATAATAAAGTGTGAGCGTGTGTGAGTTGTGAATAACAATTGTTTGTGACTAATATCCAACGGAGGCTTGTATGTTGCATCAAGTTGTCTTCCTTGTGTGTGCACGTGTGTCGGAATAACACTTCATTCATAAAGAAATAACGTGTGAGCGTGTGTGAGTTGTGAATAACAATTGTTTGTGACTAATATCCAACTGAGGCTTGTATGTTGCATCAAGTTGTCTTCCTTGTGTGTGCACGTGTGTCGGAATAACACTTCATTTACAAAGAAATAACGTGTGAGCGTGTGTGAGTTGTGAATAACAATTGTTTGTGACTAATATCCAACTGAGGCTTGTATGTTGCATCAAGCTGTCTTCCTTGTGTGTGCACGTGTGTCGGAATAACACTTCATTTATAAAGAAATAATAACGTGTGAGCGTGTGTGAGTTGTGAATAACAATTGTTTGTGACTAATATCCAACTGAGGCTTGTATGTTGCATCAAGCTGTCTTCCTTGTGTGTGCACGTGTGTCGGAATAACACATCATTTATAAAGAAATAACAAAGTGTGAGTGTGTGTGAGTTGTGAATAACAATTGTTTGTGACTAATATCCAACTGAGGCTTGTATGTTGCATCAAGCTGTCTTCCTTGTGTGTGCACGTGTGTCGGAATAACACTTCATTTATAAAGAAATAATAAAGTGTGAGTGTGTGTGAGTTGTGAATAACAATTGTTTGTGACTAATATCCAACTGAGGCTTGTATGTTGCATCAAGCTGTCTTCCTTGTGTGTGCACGTGTGTCAGAATAACACTTCATTTATAAAGAAATAATAACGTGTGAGTGTGTGTGAGTTGTGAATAACAATTGTTTGTGACTAATATCCAACTGAAGCTTGTATGTTGCATCAAGCTGTCTCCCTTGTGTGTGCACGTGTGTCGGAATAACACTTCATTTATAAAGAAATAATAAAGTGTGAGCGTGTGTGAGTTGTGAATAACAATTGTTTGTGACTAATATCCAACTGAGGCTTGTATGTTGCATCAAGCTGTCTTCCTTGTGTGTGCACGTGTGTCGGAATAACACTTCATTTATAAAGAAATAATAACGTGTGAGTGTGTGTGAGTTGTGAATAACAATTGTTTGTGACTAATATCCAACTGAGGCTTGTATGTTGCATCAAGCTGTCTTCCTTGTGTGTGCAAGTGTGTCGGAATAACACTTCATTTATAAAGAAATAATAACGTGTGAGTGTGTGTGAGTTGTGAATAACAATTGTTTGTGACTAATATCCAACTGAAGCTTGTATGTTGCATCAAGCTGTCTTCCTTGTGTGTGCACGTGTGTCGGAATAACACTTCATTTATAAAGAAATAATAAAGTGTGAGCGTGTGTGAGTTGTGAATAACAATTGTTTGTGACTAATATCCAACTGAGGCTTGTATGTTGCATCAAGCTGTCTTCCTTGTGTGTGCACGTGTGTCGGAATAACACTTCATTTATAAAGAAATAATAACGTGTGAGTGTGTGTGAGTTGTGAATAACAATTGTTTGTGACTAATATCCAACTGAGGCTTGTATGTTGCATCAAGCTGTCTTCCTTGTGTGTGCACGTGTGTCGGAATAACACTTCATTTATAAAGAAATAATAAAGTGTGAGTGTGTGTGAGTTGTGAATAACAATTGTTTGTGACTAATATCCAACTGAGGCTTGTATGTTGCATCAAGTTGTCTTCCTTGTGTGTGCACGTGTGTCGGAATAACACTTCATTTATAAAGAAATAATAACGTGTGAGCGTGTGTGAGTTGTGAATAACAATTGTTTGTGACTAATATCCAACTGAGGCTTGTATGCTGCATCAAGCTTTCTTCCTTGTGTGTGCACGTGTGTCAGAATAACACTTCATTTATAAAGAAATAATAACGTGTGAGTGTGTGTGAGTTGTGAATAACAATTGTTTGTGACTAATATCCAACTGAGGCTTGTATGTTGCATCAAGCTGTCTTCCTTGTGTGTGCAAGTGTGTCGGAATAACACTTCATTTATAAAGAAATAATAACGTGTGAGTGTGTGTGAGTTGTGAATAACAATTGTTTGTGACTAATATCCAACTGAGGCTTGTATGCTGCATCAAGCTTTCTTCCTTGTGTGTGCACGTGTGTCGGAATAACACTTCATTTATAAAGAAATAATAACGTGTGAGTGTGTGTGAGTTGTGAATAACAATTGTTTGTGACTAATATCCAACTGAGGCTTGTATGTTGCATCAAGCTGTCTTCCTTGTGTGTGCACGTGTGTCGGAATAACACTTCATTTATAAAGAAATAACGTGTGAGTGTGTGTGAGTTGTGAATAACAATTGTTTGTGACTAATATCCAACTGAGGCTTGTATGTTGCATCAAGCTGTCTTCCTTGTGTGTGCAAGTGTGTCGGATTAACACTTCATTTATAAAGAAATAATAACGTGTGAGTGTGTGTGAGTTGTGAATAACAATTGTTTGTGACTAATATCCAACTGAGGCTTGTATGTTGCATCAAGCTGTCTTCCTTGTGTGTGCAAGTGTGTCGGAATAACACTTCATTTATAAAGAAATAATAACGTGTGAGTGTGTGTGAGTTGTGAATAACAATTGTTTGTGACTAATATCCAACTGAGGCTGGTATGCTGGATCAAGCTTTCTTCCTTGTGTGTGCACGTGTGTCGGAATAACACTTCATTTATAAAGAAATAATAACGTGTGAGTGTGTGTGTGTTGTGAATAACAATTGTTTGTGACTAATATCCAACTGAGGCTTGTATGTTGCATCAAGTTGTCTTCCTTGTGTGTGTCGGAATAACACTTCATTTATAAAGAAATAATAACCTGTGAGCGTGTGTGAGTTGTGAATAACAATTGTTTGTTACTAATATCCAACTGAAGCTCGTATATTGCATCAAGTTGTCTTCCTTGTGTGTGCACGTGTGTCGGAATAACACTTCATTTATAAAGAAATAATAACGTGTGAGTGTGTGTGAGTTGTGAATAACAATTGTTTGTGACTAATATCCAACTGAGGCTTGTATGTTGCATCAAGTTGTCTTCCTTGTGTGTTCACGTGTGTCGGAATAACACTTCATTTATCAAGAAATAACGTGTGAGCGTGTGTGAGTTGTGAATAACAATTGTTTGTGACTAATATCCAACTGAGGCTTGTATGTTGCATCAAGTTGTCTTCCTTGTGTGTGCACGTGTGTCGGAATAACACTTCATTTACAAAGAAATAACGTGTGAGCGTGTGTGAGTTGTGAATAACAATTGTTTGTGACTAATATCCAACTGAGGCTTGTATGTTGCATCAAGCTGTCTTCCTTGTGTGTGCACGTGTGTCGGAATAACACTTCATTTATAAAGAAATAATAACGTGTGAGCGTGTGTGAGTTGTGAATAACAATTGTTTGTGACTAATATCCAACTGAGGCTTGTATGTTGCATCAAGCTGTCTTCCTTGTGTGTGCACGTGTGTCGGAATAACACTTCATTTATAAAGAAATAATAAAGTGTGAGCGTGTGTGAGTTGTGAATAACAATTGTTTGTGACTAATATCCAACTGAGGCTTGTATGTTGCATCAAGTTGTCTTCCTTGTGTGTGCACGTGTGTCGGAATAACACTTCATTTATAAAGAAATAACGTGTGAGCGTGTGTGAGTTGTGAATAACAATTGTTTGTGACTAATATCCAACTGAGGCTTGTATGTTGCATCAAGTTGTCTTCCTTGTGTGTGCACGTGTGTCGGAATAACACTTCATTTACAAAGAAATAACGTGTGAGCGTGTGTGAGTTGTGAATAACAATTGTTTGTGACTAATATCCAACTGAGGCTTGTATGTTGCATCAAGCTGTCTTCCTTGTGTGTGCACGTGTGTCGGAATAACACTTCATTTATAAAGAAATAATAACGTGTGAGCGTGTGTGAGTTGTGAATAACAATTGTTTGTGACTAATATCCAACTGAGGCTTGTATGTTGCATCAAGCTGTCTTCCTTGTGTGTGCACGTGTGTCGGAATAACACTTCATTTATAAAGAAATAATAACGTGTGAGCGTGTGTGAGTTGTGAATAACAATTGTTTGTGACTAATATCCAACTGAAGCTCGTATGCTGCATCAAGCTTTCTTCCTTGTGTGTGCACGTGTGTCGGAATAACACTTCATTTATAAAGAAATAATAAAGTGTGAGTGTGTGTGAGTTGTGAATAACAATTGTTTGTGACTAATATCCAACTGAGGCTTGTATGTTGCATCAAGCTGTCTTCCTTGTGTGTGCAAGTGTGTCGGAATAACACTTCATTTATAAAGAAATAATAAAGTGTGAGTGTGTGTGAGTTGTGAATAACAATTGTTTGTGACTAATATCCAACTGAGGCTTGTATGTTGCATCAAGCTGTCTTCCTTGTGTGTGCACGTGTGTCGAAATAACACTTCATTTATAAAGAAATAATAAAGTGTGAGTGTGTGTGAGTTGTGAATAACAATTGTTTGTGACTAATATCCAACTGAGGCTTGTATGTTGCATCAAGCTGTCTTCCTTGTGTGTGCACGTGTGTCGGAATAACACTTCATTTATAAAGAAATAATAACGTGTGAGTGTGTGTGAGTTGTGAATAACAATTGTTTGTGACTAATATCCAACTGAGGCTTGTATGTTGCATCAAGCTGTCTTCCTTGTGTGTGCAAGTGTGTCGGAATAACACTTCATTTATAAAGAAATAATAACGTGTGAGTGTGTGTGAGTTGTGAATAACAATTGTTTGTGACTAATATCCAACTGAAGCTTGTATGTTGCATCAAGCTGTCTTCCTTGTGTGTGCACGTGTGTCGGAATAACACTTCATTTATAAAGAAATAATAAAGTGTGAGCGTGTGTGAGTTGTGAATAACAATTGTTTGTGACTAATATCCAACTGAGGCTTGTATGTTGCATCAAGCTGTCTTCCTTGTGTGTGCACGTGTGTCGGAATAACACTTCATTTATAAAGAAATAATAACGAGAGAGTGTGTGTGAGTTGTGAATAACAATTGTTTGTGACTAATATCCAACTGAGGCTTGTATGTTGCATCAAGCTGTCTTCCTTGTGTGTGCACGTGTGTCGGAATAACACTTCATTTATAAAGAAATAATAACGTGTGAGTGTGTGTGAGTTGTGAATAACAATTGTTTGTGACTAATATCCAACTGAGGCTTGTATGTTGCATCAAGCTGTCTTCCTTGTGTGTGCACGTGTGTCGGAATAACACTTCATTTATAAAGAAATAATAACGTGTGAGTGTGTGTGAGTTGTGAATAACAATTGTTTGTGACTAATATCCAACTGAGGCTTGTATGTTGCATCAAGCTGTCTTCCTTGTGTGTGCACGTGTGTCGGAATAACACTTCATTTATAAAGAAATAATAAAGTGTGAGCGTGTGTGAGTTGTGAATAACAATTGTTTGTGACTAATATCCAACTGAGGCTTGTATGTTGCATCAAGCTGTCTTCCTTGTGTGTGCACGTGTGTCGGAATAACACTTCATTTATAAAGAAATAATAACGTGTGAGCGTGTGTGAGTTGTGAATAACAATTGTTTGTGACTAATATCCAACTGAAGCTCGTATGTTGCATCAAGCTGTCTTCCTTGTGTGTGCAAGTGTGTCGGAATAACACTTCATTTATAAAGAAATAATAACGTGTGAGTGTGTGTGAGTTGTGAATAACAATTGTTTGTGACTAATATCCAACTGAGGCTTGTATGCTGCATCAAGCTTTCTTCCTTGTGTGTGCACGTGTGTCAGAATAACACTTCATTTATAAAGAAATAATAACGTGTGAGTGTGTGTGAGTTGTGAATAACAATTGTTTGTGACTAATATCCAACTGAGGCTTGTATGTTGCATCAAGCTGTCTTCCTTGTGTGTGCAAGTGTGTCGGAATAACACTTCATTTATAAAGAAATAATAACGTGTGAGTGTGTGTGAGTTGTGAATAACAATTGTTTGTGACTAATATCCAACTGAGGCTTGTATGCTGCATCAAGCTTTCTTCCTTGTGTGTGCACGTGTGTCGGAATAACACTTCATTTATAAAGAAATAATAACGTGTGAGTGTGTGTGAGTTGTGAATAACAATTGTTTGTGACTAATATCCAACTGAGGCTCGTATGTTGCATCAAGCTGTCTTCCTTGTGTGTGCAAGTGTGTCGGATTAACACTTCATTTATAAAGAAATAATAACGTGTGAGTGTGTGTGAGTTGTGAATAACAATTGTTTGTGACTAATATCCAACTGAGGCTTGTATGTTGCATCAAGCTGTCTTCCTTGTGTGTGCAAGTGTGTCGGAATAACACTTCATTTATAAAGAAATAATAACGTGTGAGTGTGTGTGAGTTGTGAATAACAATTGTTTGTGACTAATATCCAACTGAGGCTTGTATGTTGCATCAAGCTGTCTTCCTTGTGTGTGCACGTGTGTCGGAATAACACTTCATTTATAAAGAAATAACGTGTGAGCGTGTGTGAGTTGTGAATAACAATTGTTTGTGACTAATATCCAACTGAGGCTTGTATGTTGCATCAAGTTGTCTTCCTTGTGTGTGCACGTGTGTCGGAATAACACTTCATTTATAAAGAAATAATAACGTGTGAGTGTGTGTGAGTTGTGAATAACAATTGTTTGTGACTAATATCCAACTGAGGCTTGTATGTTGCATCAAGTTGTCTTCCTTGTGTGTTCACGTGTGTCGGAATAACACTTCATTTATCAAGAAATAACGTGTGAGCGTGTGTGAGTTGTGAATAACAATTGTTTGTGACTAATATCCAACTGAGGCTTGTATGTTGCATCAAGTTGTCTTCCTTGTGTGTGCACGTGTGTCGGAATAACACTTCATTTACAAAGAAATAACGTGTGAGCGTGTGTGAGTTGTGAATAACAATTGTTTGTGACTAATATCCAACTGAGGCTTGTATGTTGCATCAAGCTGTCTTCCTTGTGTGTGCAAGTGTGTCGGAATAACACTTCATTTATAAAGAAATAATAACGTGTGAGTGTGTGTGAGTTGTGAATAACAATTGTTTGTGACTAATATCCAACTGAAGCTTGTATGTTGCATCAAGCTGTCTTCCTTGTGTGTGCACGTGTGTCGGAATAACACTTCATTTATAAAGAAATAATAAAGTGTGAGCGTGTGTGAGTTGTGAATAACAATTGTTTGTGACTAATATCCAACTGAGGCTTGTATGTTGCATCAAGCTGTCTTCCTTGTGTGTGCACGTGTGTCGGAATAACACTTCATTTATAAAGAAATAATAACGTGTGAGTGTGTGTGAGTTGTGAATAACAATTGTTTGTGACTAATATCCAACTGAGGCTTGTATGTTGCATCAAGCTGTCTTCCTTGTGTGTGCACGTGTGTCGGAATAACACTTCATTTATAAAGAAATAATAAAGTGTGAGTGTGTGTGAGTTGTGAATAACAATTGTTTGTGACTAATATCCAACTGAGGCTTGTATGTTGCATCAAGTTGTCTTCCTTGTGTGTGCACGTGTGTCGGAATAACACTTCATTTATAAAGAAATAATAACGTGTGAGCGTGTGTGAGTTGTGAATAACAATTGTTTGTGACTAATATCCAACTGAGGCTTGTATGCTGCATCAAGCTTTCTTCCTTGTGTGTGCACGTGTGTCAGAATAACACTTCATTTATAAAGAAATAATAACGTGTGAGTGTGTGTGAGTTGTGAATAACAATTGTTTGTGACTAATATCCAACTGAGGCTTGTATGTTGCATCAAGCTGTCTTCCTTGTGTGTGCAAGTGTGTCGGAATAACACTTCATTTATAAAGAAATAATAACGTGTGAGTGTGTGTGAGTTGTGAATAACAATTGTTTGTGACTAATATCCAACTGAGGCTTGTATGCTGCATCAAGCTTTCTTCCTTGTGTGTGCACGTGTGTCGGAATAACACTTCATTTATAAAGAAATAATAACGTGTGAGTGTGTGTGAGTTGTGAATAACAATTGTTTGTGACTAATATCCAACTGAGGCTTGTATGTTGCATCAAGCTGTCTTCCTTGTGTGTGCACGTGTGTCGGAATAACACTTCATTTATAAAGAAATAACGTGTGAGTGTGTGTGAGTTGTGAATAACAATTGTTTGTGACTAATATCCAACTGAGGCTTGTATGTTGCATCAAGCTGTCTTCCTTGTGTGTGCAAGTGTGTCGGATTAACACTTCATTTATAAAGAAATAATAACGTGTGAGTGTGTGTGAGTTGTGAATAACAATTGTTTGTGACTAATATCCAACTGAGGCTTGTATGTTGCATCAAGCTGTCTTCCTTGTGTGTGCAAGTGTGTCGGAATAACACTTCATTTATAAAGAAATAATAACGTGTGAGTGTGTGTGAGTTGTGAATAACAATTGTTTGTGACTAATATCCAACTGAGGCTGGTATGCTGGATCAAGCTTTCTTCCTTGTGTGTGCACGTGTGTCGGAATAACACTTCATTTATAAAGAAATAATAACGTGTGAGTGTGTGTGTGTTGTGAATAACAATTGTTTGTGACTAATATCCAACTGAGGCTTGTATGTTGCATCAAGTTGTCTTCCTTGTGTGTGTCGGAATAACACTTCATTTATAAAGAAATAATAACCTGTGAGCGTGTGTGAGTTGTGAATAACAATTGTTTGTTACTAATATCCAACTGAAGCTCGTATATTGCATCAAGTTGTCTTCCTTGTGTGTGCACGTGTGTCGGAATAACACTTCATTTATAAAGAAATAATAACGTGTGAGTGTGTGTGAGTTGTGAATAACAATTGTTTGTGACTAATATCCAACTGAGGCTTGTATGTTGCATCAAGTTGTCTTCCTTGTGTGTTCACGTGTGTCGGAATAACACTTCATTTATCAAGAAATAACGTGTGAGCGTGTGTGAGTTGTGAATAACAATTGTTTGTGACTAATATCCAACTGAGGCTTGTATGTTGCATCAAGTTGTCTTCCTTGTGTGTGCACGTGTGTCGGAATAACACTTCATTTACAAAGAAATAACGTGTGAGCGTGTGTGAGTTGTGAATAACAATTGTTTGTGACTAATATCCAACTGAGGCTTGTATGTTGCATCAAGCTGTCTTCCTTGTGTGTGCACGTGTGTCGGAATAACACTTCATTTATAAAGAAATAATAACGTGTGAGCGTGTGTGAGTTGTGAATAACAATTGTTTGTGACTAATATCCAACTGAGGCTTGTATGTTGCATCAAGCTGTCTTCCTTGTGTGTGCACGTGTGTCGGAATAACACTTCATTTATAAAGAAATAATAAAGTGTGAGCGTGTGTGAGTTGTGAATAACAATTGTTTGTGACTAATATCCAACTGAGGCTTGTATGTTGCATCAAGTTGTCTTCCTTGTGTGTGCACGTGTGTCGGAATAACACTTCATTTATAAAGAAATAACGTGTGAGCGTGTGTGAGTTGTGAATAACAATTGTTTGTGACTAATATCCAACTGAGGCTTGTATGTTGCATCAAGTTGTCTTCCTTGTGTGTGCACGTGTGTCGGAATAACACTTCATTTACAAAGAAATAACGTGTGAGCGTGTGTGAGTTGTGAATAACAATTGTTTGTGACTAATATCCAACTGAGGCTTGTATGTTGCATCAAGCTGTCTTCCTTGTGTGTGCACGTGTGTCGGAATAACACTTCATTTATAAAGAAATAATAACGTGTGAGCGTGTGTGAGTTGTGAATAACAATTGTTTGTGACTAATATCCAACTGAGGCTTGTATGTTGCATCAAGCTGTCTTCCTTGTGTGTGCACGTGTGTCGGAATAACACTTCATTTATAAAGAAATAATAACGTGTGAGCGTGTGTGAGTTGTGAATAACAATTGTTTGTGACTAATATCCAACTGAAGCTCGTATGCTGCATCAAGCTTTCTTCCTTGTGTGTGCACGTGTGTCGGAATAACACTTCATTTATAAAGAAATAATAAAGTGTGAGTGTGTGTGAGTTGTGAATAACAATTGTTTGTGACTAATATCCAACTGAGGCTTGTATGTTGCATCAAGCTGTCTTCCTTGTGTGTGCAAGTGTGTCGGAATAACACTTCATTTATAAAGAAATAATAAAGTGTGAGTGTGTGTGAGTTGTGAATAACAATTGTTTGTGACTAATATCCAACTGAGGCTTGTATGTTGCATCAAGCTGTCTTCCTTGTGTGTGCACGTGTGTCGAAATAACACTTCATTTATAAAGAAATAATAAAGTGTGAGTGTGTGTGAGTTGTGAATAACAATTGTTTGTGACTAATATCCAACTGAGGCTTGTATGTTGCATCAAGCTGTCTTCCTTGTGTGTGCACGTGTGTCGGAATAACACTTCATTTATAAAGAAATAATAACGTGTGAGTGTGTGTGAGTTGTGAATAACAATTGTTTGTGACTAATATCCAACTGAGGCTTGTATGTTGCATCAAGCTGTCTTCCTTGTGTGTGCAAGTGTGTCGGAATAACACTTCATTTATAAAGAAATAATAACGTGTGAGTGTGTGTGAGTTGTGAATAACAATTGTTTGTGACTAATATCCAACTGAAGCTTGTATGTTGCATCAAGCTGTCTTCCTTGTGTGTGCACGTGTGTCGGAATAACACTTCATTTATAAAGAAATAATAAAGTGTGAGCGTGTGTGAGTTGTGAATAACAATTGTTTGTGACTAATATCCAACTGAGGCTTGTATGTTGCATCAAGCTGTCTTCCTTGTGTGTGCACGTGTGTCGGAATAACACTTCATTTATAAAGAAATAATAACGAGAGAGTGTGTGTGAGTTGTGAATAACAATTGTTTGTGACTAATATCCAACTGAGGCTTGTATGTTGCATCAAGCTGTCTTCCTTGTGTGTGCACGTGTGTCGGAATAACACTTCATTTATAAAGAAATAATAACGTGTGAGTGTGTGTGAGTTGTGAATAACAATTGTTTGTGACTAATATCCAACTGAGGCTTGTATGTTGCATCAAGCTGTCTTCCTTGTGTGTGCACGTGTGTCGGAATAACACTTCATTTATAAAGAAATAATAACGTGTGAGTGTGTGTGAGTTGTGAATAACAATTGTTTGTGACTAATATCCAACTGAGGCTTGTATGTTGCATCAAGCTGTCTTCCTTGTGTGTGCACGTGTGTCGGAATAACACTTCATTTATAAAGAAATAATAAAGTGTGAGCGTGTGTGAGTTGTGAATAACAATTGTTTGTGACTAATATCCAACTGAGGCTTGTATGTTGCATCAAGCTGTCTTCCTTGTGTGTGCACGTGTGTCGGAATAACACTTCATTTATAAAGAAATAATAACGTGTGAGCGTGTGTGAGTTGTGAATAACAATTGTTTGTGACTAATATCCAACTGAAGCTCGTATGTTGCATCAAGCTGTCTTCCTTGTGTGTGCAAGTGTGTCGGAATAACACTTCATTTATAAAGAAATAATAACGTGTGAGTGTGTGTGAGTTGTGAATAACAATTGTTTGTGACTAATATCCAACTGAGGCTTGTATGCTGCATCAAGCTTTCTTCCTTGTGTGTGCACGTGTGTCAGAATAACACTTCATTTATAAAGAAATAATAACGTGTGAGTGTGTGTGAGTTGTGAATAACAATTGTTTGTGACTAATATCCAACTGAGGCTTGTATGTTGCATCAAGCTGTCTTCCTTGTGTGTGCAAGTGTGTCGGAATAACACTTCATTTATAAAGAAATAATAACGTGTGAGTGTGTGTGAGTTGTGAATAACAATTGTTTGTGACTAATATCCAACTGAGGCTTGTATGCTGCATCAAGCTTTCTTCCTTGTGTGTGCACGTGTGTCGGAATAACACTTCATTTATAAAGAAATAATAACGTGTGAGTGTGTGTGAGTTGTGAATAACAATTGTTTGTGACTAATATCCAACTGAGGCTCGTATGTTGCATCAAGCTGTCTTCCTTGTGTGTGCAAGTGTGTCGGATTAACACTTCATTTATAAAGAAATAATAACGTGTGAGTGTGTGTGAGTTGTGAATAACAATTGTTTGTGACTAATATCCAACTGAGGCTTGTATGTTGCATCAAGCTGTCTTCCTTGTGTGTGCAAGTGTGTCGGAATAACACTTCATTTATAAAGAAATAATAACGTGTGAGTGTGTGTGAGTTGTGAATAACAATTGTTTGTGACTAATATCCAACTGAGGCTTGTATGTTGCATCAAGCTGTCTTCCTTGTGTGTGCACGTGTGTCGGAATAACACTTCATTTATAAAGAAATAACGTGTGAGCGTGTGTGAGTTGTGAATAACAATTGTTTGTGACTAATATCCAACTGAGGCTTGTATGTTGCATCAAGTTGTCTTCCTTGTGTGTGCACGTGTGTCGGAATAACACTTCATTTATAAAGAAATAATAACGTGTGAGTGTGTGTGAGTTGTGAATAACAATTGTTTGTGACTAATATCCAACTGAGGCTTGTATGTTGCATCAAGTTGTCTTCCTTGTGTGTTCACGTGTGTCGGAATAACACTTCATTTATCAAGAAATAACGTGTGAGCGTGTGTGAGTTGTGAATAACAATTGTTTGTGACTAATATCCAACTGAGGCTTGTATGTTGCATCAAGTTGTCTTCCTTGTGTGTGCACGTGTGTCGGAATAACACTTCATTTACAAAGAAATAACGTGTGAGCGTGTGTGAGTTGTGAATAACAATTGTTTGTGACTAATATCCAACTGAGGCTTGTATGTTGCATCAAGCTGTCTTCCTTGTGTGTGCACGTGTGTCGGAATAACACTTCATTTATAAAGAAATAATAACGTGTGAGCGTGTGTGAGTTGTGAATAACAATTGTTTGTGACTAATATCCAACTGAGGCTGGTATGTTGCATCAAGCTGTCTTCCTTGTGTGTGCACGTGTGTCGGAATAACACTTCATTTATAAAGAAATAATAAAGTGTGAGCGTGTGTGAGTTGTGAATAACAATTGTTTGTGACTAATATCCAACGGAGGCTTGTATGTTGCATCAAGTTGTCTTCCTTGTGTGTGCACGTGTGTCGGAATAACACTTCATTCATAAAGAAATAACGTGTGAGCGTGTGTGAGTTGTGAATAACAATTGTTTGTGACTAATATCCAACTGAGGCTTGTATGTTGCATCAAGTTGTCTTCCTTGTGTGTGCACGTGTGTCGGAATAACACTTCATTTACAAAGAAATAACGTGTGAGCGTGTGTGAGTTGTGAATAACAATTGTTTGTGACTAATATCCAACTGAGGCTTGTATGTTGCATCAAGCTGTCTTCCTTGTGTGTGCACGTGTGTCGGAATAACACTTCATTTATAAAGAAATAATAACGTGTGAGCGTGTGTGAGTTGTGAATAACAATTGTTTGTGACTAATATCCAACTGAGGCTTGTATGTTGCATCAAGCTGTCTTCCTTGTGTGTGCACGTGTGTCGGAATAACACTTCATTTATAAAGAAATAATAAAGTGTGAGTGTGTGTGAGTTGTGAATAACAATTGTTTGTGACTAATATCCAACTGAGGCTTGTATGTTGCATCAAGCTGTCTTCCTTGTGTGTGCACGTGTGTCGGAATAACACTTCATTTATAAAGAAATAATAAAGTGTGAGCGTGTGTGAGTTGTGAATAACAATTGTTTGTGACTAATATCCAACTGAGGCTTGTATGTTGCATCAAGCTGTCTTCCTTGTGTGTGCACGTGTGTCGGAATAACACTTCATTCATAAAGAAATAATAACGTGTGAGTGTGTGTGAGTTGTGAATAACAATTGTTTGTGACTAATATCCAACTGAGGCTTGTATGTTGCATCAAGCTGTCTTCCTTGTGTGTGCACGTGTGTCAGAATAACACTTCATTTATAAAGAAATAATAACGTGTGAGTGTGTGTGAGTTGTGAATAACAATTGTTTGTGACTAATATCCAACTGAAGCTTGTATGTTGCATCAAGCTGTCTTCCTTGTGTGTGCACGTGTGTCGGAATAACACTTCATTTATAAAGAAATAATAAAGTGTGAGCGTGTGTGAGTTGTGAATAACAATTGTTTGTGACTAATATCCAACTGAGGCTTGTATGTTGCATCAAGCTGTCTTCCTTGTGTGTGCACGTGTGTCGGAATAACACTTCATTTATAAAGAAATAATAACGTGTGAGTGTGTGTGAGTTGTGAATAACAATTGTTTGTGACTAATATCCAACTGAGGCTTGTATGTTGCATCAAGCTGTCTTCCTTGTGTGTGCAAGTGTGTCGGAATAACACTTCATTTATAAAGAAATAATAACGTGTGAGTGTGTGTGAGTTGTGAATAACAATTGTTTGTGACTAATATCCAACTGAAGCTTGTATGTTGCATCAAGCTGTCTTCCTTGTGTGTGCACGTGTGTCGGAATAACACTTCATTTATAAAGAAATAATAAAGTGTGAGCGTGTGTGAGTTGTGAATAACAATTGTTTGTGACTAATATCCAACTGAGGCTTGTATGTTGCATCAAGCTGTCTTCCTTGTGTGTGCACGTGTGTCGGAATAACACTTCATTTATAAAGAAATAATAACGTGTGAGTGTGTGTGAGTTGTGAATAACAATTGTTTGTGACTAATATCCAACTGAGGCTTGTATGTTGCATCAAGCTGTCTTCCTTGTGTGTGCACGTGTGTCGGAATAACACTTCATTTATAAAGAAATAATAACGTGTGAGTGTGTGTGAGTTGTGAATAACAATTGTTTGTGACTAATATCCAACTGAGGCTTGTATGTTGCATCAAGCTGTCTTCCTTGTGTGTGCACGTGTGTCGGAATAACACTTCATTTATAAAGAAATAATAACGTGTGAGTGTGTGTGAGTTGTGAATAACAATTGTTTGTGACTAATATCCAACTGAGGCTTGTATGTTGCATCAAGCTGTCTTCCTTGTGTGTGCATGTGTGTCGGAATAACACTTCATTTATAAAGAAATAATAAAGTGTGAGCGTGTGTGAGTTGTGAATAACAATTGTTTGTGACTAATATCCAACTGAGGCTTGTATGTTGCATCAAGCTGTCTTCCTTGTGTGTGCACGTGTGTCGGAATAACACTTCATTTATAAAGAAATAATAACGTGTGAGCGTGTGTGAGTTGTGAATAACAATTGTTTGTGACTAATATCCAACTGAAGCTCGTATGTTGCATCAAGCTGTCTTCCTTGTGTGTGCAAGTGTGTCGGAATAACACTTCATTTATAAAGAAATAATAACGTGTGAGTGTGTGTGAGTTGTGAATAACAATTGTTTGTGACTAATATCCAACTGAGGCTTGTATGCTGCATCAAGCTTTCTTCCTTGTGTGTGCACGTGTGTCAGAATAACACTTCATTTATAAAGAAATAATAACGTGTGAGTGTGTGTGAGTTGTGAATAACAATTGTTTGTGACTAATATCCAACTGAGGCTTGTATGTTGCATCAAGCTGTCTTCCTTGTGTGTGCAAGTGTGTCGGAATAACACTTCATTTATAAAGAAATAATAACGTGTGAGTGTGTGTGAGTTGTGAATAACAATTGTTTGTGACTAATATCCAACTGAGGCTTGTATGCTGCATCAAGCTTTCTTCCTTGTGTGTGCACGTGTGTCGGAATAACACTTCATTTATAAAGAAATAATAACGTGTGAGTGTGTGTGAGTTGTGAATAACAATTGTTTGTGACTAATATCCAACTGAGGCTTGTATGTTGCATCAAGCTGTCTTCCTTGTGTGTGCAAGTGTGTCGGATTAACACTTCATTTATAAAGAAATAATAACGTGTGAGTGTGTGTGAGTTGTGAATAACAATTGTTTGTGACTAATATCCAACTGAGGCTTGTATGTTGCATCAAGCTGTCTTCCTTGTGTGTGCAAGTGTGTCGGAATAACACTTCATTTATAAAGAAATAATAACGTGTGAGTGTGTGTGAGTTGTGAATAACAATTGTTTGTGACTAATATCCAACTGAGGCTGGTATGCTGCATCAAGCTTTCTTCCTTGTGTGTGCACGTGTGTCGGAATAACACTTCATTTATAAAGAAATAATAACGTGTGAGTGTGTGTGTGTTGTGAATAACAATTGTTTGTGACTAATATCCAACTGAGGCTTGTATGTTGCATCAAGTTGTCTTCCTTGTGTGTGTCGGAATAACACTTCATTTATAAAGAAATAATAACGTGTGAGTGTGTGTGAGTTGTGAATAACAATTGTTTGTGACTAATATCCAACTGAGGCTTGTATGTTGCATCAAGCTGTCTTCCTTGTGTGTGCACGTGTGTCGGAATAACACTTCATTTATAAAGAAATAACGTGTGAGCGTGTGTGAGTTGTGAATAACAATTGTTTGTGACTAATATCCAACTGAGGCTTGTATGTTGCATCAAGTTGTCTTCCTTGTGTGTGCACGTGTGTCGGAATAACACTTCATTTATAAAGAAATAATAACGTGTGAGTGTGTGTGAGTTGTGAATAACAATTGTTTGTGACTAATATCCAACTGAGGCTTGTATATTGCATCAAGTTGTCTTCCTTGTGTGTTCACGTGTGTCGGAATAACACTTCATTTATCAAGAAATAACGTGTGAGCGTGTGTGAGTTGTGAATAACAATTGTTTGTGACTAATATCCAACTGAGGCTTGTATGTTGCATCAAGTTGTCTTCCTTGTGTGTGCACGTGTGTCGGAATAACACTTCATTTACAAAGAAATAACGTGTGAGCGTGTGTGAGTTGTGAATAACAATTGTTTGTGACTAATATCCAACTGAGGCTTGTATGTTGCATCAAGCTGTCTTCCTTGTGTGTGCACGTGTGTCGGAATAACACTTCATTTATAAAGAAATAATAACGTGTGAGCGTGTGTGAGTTGTGAATAACAATTGTTTGTGACTAATATCCAACTGAGGCTGGTATGTTGCATCAAGCTGTCTTCCTTGTGTGTGCACGTGTGTCGGAATAACACTTCATTTATAAAGAAATAATAAAGTGTGAGCGTGTGTGAGTTGTGAATAACAATTGTTTGTGACTAATATCCAACGGAGGCTTGTATGTTGCATCAAGTTGTCTTCCTTGTGTGTGCACGTGTGTCGGAATAACACTTCATTCATAAAGAAATAACGTGTGAGCGTGTGTGAGTTGTGAATAACAATTGTTTGTGACTAATATCCAACTGAGGCTTGTATGTTGCATCAAGTTGTCTTCCTTGTGTGTGCACGTGTGTCGGAATAACACTTCATTTACAAAGAAATAACGTGTGAGCGTGTGTGAGTTGTGAATAACAATTGTTTGTGACTAATATCCAACTGAGGCTTGTATGTTGCATCAAGCTGTCTTCCTTGTGTGTGCAAGTGTGTCGGAATAACACTTCATTTATAAAGAAATAATAACGTGTGAGCGTGTGTGAGTTGTGAATAACAATTGTTTGTGACTAATATCCAACTGAGGCTTGTATGTTGCATCAAGCTGTCTTCCTTGTGTGTGCACGTGTGTCGGAATAACACTTCATTTATAAAGAAATAATAAAGTGTGAGTGTGTGTGAGTTGTGAATAACAATTGTTTGTGACTAATATCCAACTGAGGCTTGTATGTTGCATCAAGCTGTCTTCCTTGTGTGTGCACGTGTGTCGGAATAACACTTCATTTATAAAGAAATAATAAAGTGTGAGTGTGTGTGAGTTGTGAATAACAATTGTTTGTGACTAATATCCAACTGAGGCTTGTATGTTGCATCAAGCTGTCTTCCTTGTGTGTGCACGTGTGTCGGAATAACACTTCATTTATAAAGAAATAATAAAGTGTGAGCGTGTGTGAGTTGTGAATAACAATTGTTTGTGACTAATATCCAACTGAGGCTTGTATGTTGCATCAAGCTGTCTTCCTTGTGTGTGCACGTGTGTCGGAATAACACTTCATTTATAAAGAAATAATAACGTGTGAGTGTGTGTGAGTTGTGAATAACAATTGTTTGTGACTAATATCCAACTGAGGCTTGTATGTTGCATCAAGCTGTCTTCCTTGTGTGTGCACGTGTGTCAGAATAACACTTCATTTATAAAGAAATAATAACGTGTGAGTGTGTGTGAGTTGTGAATAACAATTGTTTGTGACTAATATCCAACTGAAGCTTGTATGTTGCATCAAGCTGTCTTCCTTGTGTGTGCACGTGTGTCGGAATAACACTTCATTTATAAAGAAATAATAAAGTGTGAGCGTGTGTGAGTTGTGAATAACAATTGTTTGTGACTAATATCCAACTGAGGCTTGTATGTTGCATCAAGCTGTCTTCCTTGTGTGTGCACGTGTGTCGGAATAACACTTCATTTATAAAGAAATAATAACGTGTGAGTGTGTGTGAGTTGTGAATAACAATTGTTTGTGACTAATATCCAACTGAGGCTTGTATGTTGCATCAAGCTGTCTTCCTTGTGTGTGCACGTGTGTCGGAATAACACTTCATTTATAAAGAAATAATAACGTGTGAGTGTGTGTGAGTTGTGAATAACAATTGTTTGTGACTAATATCCAACTGAGGCTTGTATGTTGCATCAAGCTGTCTTCCTTGTGTGTGCACGTGTGTCGGAATAACACTTCATTTATAAAGAAATAATAACGTGTGAGTGTGTGTGAGTTGTGAATAACAATTTTTGTGACTAATATCCAACTGAGGCTTGTATGTTGCATCAAGCTGTCTTCCTTGTGTGTGAATGTGTGTCGGAATAACACTTCATTTATAAAGAAATAATAAAGTGTGAGCGTGTGTGAGTTGTGAATAACAATTGTTTGTGACTAATATCCAACTGAGGCTTGTATGTTGCATCAAGCTGTCTTCCTTGTGTGTGCACGTGTGTCGGAATAACACTTCATTTATAAAGAAATAATAACGTGTGAGCGTGTGTGAGTTGTGAATAACAATTGTTTGTGACTAATATCCAACTGAAGCTCGTATGTTGCATCAAGCTGTCTTCCTTGTGTGTGCAAGTGTGTCGGAATAACACTTCATTTATAAAGAAATAATAACGTGTGAGTGTGTGTGAGTTGTGAATAACAATTGTTTGTGACTAATATCCAACTGAGTCTTGTATGCTGCATCAAGCTTTCTTCCTTGTGTGTGCACGTGTGTCGGAATAACACTTCATTTATAAAGAAATAATAACGTGTGAGTGTGTGTGAGTTGTGAATAACAATTGTTTGTGACTAATATCCAACTGAGGCTTGTATGTTGCATCAAGCTGTCTTCCTTGTGTGTGCAAGTGTGTCGGAATAACACTTCATTTATAAAGAAATAATAACGTGTGAGTGTGTGTGAGTTGTGAATAACAATTGTTTGTGACTAATATCCAACTGAGGCTTGTATGCTGCATCAAGCTTTCTTCCTTGTGTGTGCACGTGTGTCGGAATAACACTTCATTTATAAAGAAATAATAACGTGTGAGTGTGTGTGAGTTGTGAATAACAATTGTTTGTGACTAATATCCAACTGAGGCTTGTATGTTGCATCAAGCTGTCTTCCTTGTGTGTGCAAGTGTGTCGGAATAACACTTCATTTATAAAGAAATAATAACGTGTGAGTGTGTGTGAGTTGTGAATAACAATTGTTTGTGACTAATATCCAACTGAGGCTTGTATGTTGCATCAAGCTGTCTTCCTTGTGTGTGCAAGTGTGTCGGAATAACACTTCATTTATAAAGAAATAATAACGTGTGAGCGTGTGTGAGTTGTGAATAACAATTGTTTGTGACTAATATCCAACTGAGGCTGGTATGCTGCATCAAGTTGTCTTCCTTGTGTGTGCACGTGTGTCGGAATAACACTTCATTTATAAAGAAATAATAACGTGTGAGTGTGTGTGAGTTGTGAATAACAATTGTTTGTGACTAATATCCAACTGAGGCTTGTATGTTGCATCAAGTTGTCTTCCTTGTGTGTGCACGTGTGTCGGAATAACACTTCATTTATAAAGAAATAACGTGTGAGCGTGTGTGAGTTGTGAATAACAATTGTTTGTGACTAATATCCAACTGAGGCTTGTATGTTGCATCAAGTTGTCTTCCTTGTGTGTGCACGTGTGTCGGAATAACACTTCATTTACAAAGAAATAACGTGTGAGCGTGTGTGAGTTGTGAATAACAATTGTTTGTGACTAATATCCAACTGAGGCTTGTATGTTGCATCAAGCTGTCTTCCTTGTGTGTGCACGTGTGTCGGAATAACACTTCATTTATAAAGAAATAATAACGTGTGAGTGTGTGTGAGTTGTGAATAACAATTGTTTGTGACTAATATCCAACTGAGGCTCGTATGTTGCATGAAGTTGTCTTCCTTGTGTGTGTCGGAATAACACTTCATTTATAAAGAAATAATAACGTGTGAGCGTGTGTGAGTTGTGAATAACAATTGTTTGTGACTAATATCCAACTGAAGCTCGTATGTTGCATCAAGTTGTCTTCCTTGTGTGTGCAAGTGTGTCGGAATAACACTTCATTTATAAAGAAATAATAACGTGTGAGCGTGTGTGAGTTGTGAATAACAATTGTTTGTGACTAATATCCAACTGAGGCTTGTATGTTGCATCAAGCTGTCTTCCTTGTGTGTGCACGTGTGTCGGAATAACACTTCATTTATAAAGTAATAATGTGTGAGCGTGTGTGAGTTGTGAATAACAATTGTTTGTGACTAATATCCAACTGAGGCTCGTATGTTGCATCAAGCTGTCTTCCATGTGTGTGCAAGTGTGTCGGAATAACACTTCATTTATAAAGAAATAATAACGTGTGAGCGTGTGTGAGTTGTGAATAACAATTGTTTGTGACTAATATCCAACTGAGGCTGGTATGTTGCATCAAGCTGTCTTCCTTGTGTGTGCACGTGTGTCGGAATAACACTTCATTTATAAAGTAATAATGTGTGAGTGTGTGTGAGTTGTGAATAACACCCTATTTATTAAGAGTAATGCACTAGGTGGTTTAGTTCCCACTGTTGATCCATGGTCAGTGATTTTTTCCTTATTTGTCAAGGTCTGGTAAAAGGACCTATTCCCAATCCCATCTAGAATTGTCACACGAGTGACGGATATACCCCCACAATATGGCCTTGTCACAAAACTGGGAATTTTAAGTCGAAAAGGGGCCATAACTCTGTAAAAAAAATAGTGGTTTGTAACCAATATCGAACTTGACCTGTATTCTATGATGTTACACGTGTACCAAAAATTATTTGAATATGTCAAGCCTTTCTTGAGTTATCATCCGGAAACTAAAAACCAACAGACCGACCGATGGATGGACCAACAGACCGACGGACAGACTGACCGACAAGCTCACTCCTATATACCCCTAAACTTCGTTTGTGAGGGTATAAATACGGTATATTTTTCCCAACAGGAATGAAAACAGCCACGAACGTAAAGTGAGAAAATCCTAAATACATTGGAAATGTGAATTTAAGTTGTAAATCATGTATGGTTATAGATCCACACCTTTCAGTGCCAGGTGTGTAGCACCTAGTACACAGCACCTCAATTTAACGTCTCATGCGAAAGGCGAGTTAGTAGGTTAGGGTGCAACAGGGAACCTGCGACCCCTGGTTTGTGAAGCCAGTGCATTACCACTAGACCATGGATCTTTTAATGCCATTTTTGTATGTTTTCGACAAATGCCATTTGTTATTACAGTAATCCTTTCTGGCAAATGTTCACTTGTGCATACATGATCCAGGACAAGCTGGGAAATATGGACAATTGATTTATCCACCCCTGCTATATAGAGGAAATAGTTTACCTCTGCAGATGTTTTCAAGACACATTAATTTTGTGGATGAAAGGGGGTCCAACTTTCGTAGCTTTATGAGGTGTCATGGGAAAACTGGGCTTAATGCACGTACGTAAAGTGTCGTCCTGGATTAGCCTTTGTAGTCCACACAGGCTGATCCGGGACATCACTTTCCGCTTTTATGGTATTTTCAGTTACCGTCCTGGATTAGCCTGTGCGGACTGCACAGAATGATCCGGGACGACACTTTACGCAAGTGCACAAAGCCCGGTTTTCCTACGACAAGCCTCATATATCTTTCCGACTAAAACTCACTACAGGAAAGACTAATACCGGCAATATTGCAATTGAAATCCAGTGATTGCACAACATGGCTTTTAAATACTGATTTAATGTTTATGTTATGTTAATGAAATTAGAATTAAAACTGCTAAACTTAACAGTTGTGGTACCTTGAAGTTGGTCTGATTCTGCTACTAACTTCTCCTGAAAAACAACATGAGAATAATAGATTCCTTTTACATCACTCCATAGTTTTTAAACGATTGCATTGCTTACTATTCCTATATATTATACATCTCAAGTTACATTTATGTGAAAATAAAATATGAAACTACTGCAACCAATAATATATTGTCACAAAATTATGAAATAAAAAGCATTAGTTACATTTTACTAGAATAAGACTTGTTAATGTAAACTTAACATGTACTGAAAGAGCCATATATATATTTTTTAAAGATTTTTGAAAAGAACTTAAATTTTACTATGTTTTGTTAAACTAAAATAGTTTGGTTTGTATGGAGCTTTCAATCAACTGAATCATACCCTGACAAATAATCAAGAAAACTACCGTTGAGATGTTTTCTTCTGTCGCTGTAGTCTCTCCTATTATGTAATCTTCAGGCCTAGAAAACATACAGAGGATATTTGTTTACTGCAGTGTAAGATCGTACTTTATTTCATGAGTCCCGGGAAATAGACTTTGGTTGGATTTTAGATCCCCCTAATATTGGGCCTCCCCCCCCCGGGCCATTTGATATAGAGGATATTTGTTTAATGCAGTGTAAGATCGTATTTTATTTCATGAGTCCCGGGAAATAGACTTTGGTCGGATTTTAGATCCCACTAATATTGGGCCTCCCCCCCCCCCCCGGGCCATTTGATATAGAGGATATTTGTTTACTGCAGTGTAAGAACGTATTTTATTTCATGAGTCCCGGGAAATAGACTTTGGTTGGATTTTAGATCCCCCTAATATTGGGCCTCCCCCCCCCCCCCGGGCCATTTGATATAGAGGATATTTGTTTACTGCAGTGTAAGAACGTATTTTATTCCATGAGTCCCGGGAAATAGACTTTGGTTGGATTTTAGATCCCCCTAATATTGGGCCTCCCCCCCCCCCCCCGGGCCATTTGATATAGAGGATATTTGTTGACTGCAGTTTAAGATCGTATTTTATTTCATGAGTCCCGGGAAATAGACTTTGGTTGGATTTTAGATCCCACTAATATTGCCCCCCCCCCGCCCCCCCGGGCCATTTGATATAGAGGATATTTGTTTACTGCAGTGTAAGATCGTATTTTATTTCATGAGTCCCGGGAAATAGACTTTGGTTGGATTTTAGATCCCACTAATATTGGGCCTCCCCCCCGGGCCATTTGATATAGAGGATATTTGTTTACTGCAGTGTAAGATCGTATTTTATTTCATGAGTCCCGGGAAATAGACTTTGGTTGGATTTTAGATCCCACTAATATTGGGCTCCCCCCCCCCCCCAATTTGATATAGAGGATATTTGTTTACTGCAGTGTAAGATCGTATTTTATTTCATGAGTCCCGGGAAATAGACTTTGGTTGGATTTTAGATCCCACTAATATTGGGCCTCCCCCCCGGGCCATTTGATATAGAGGATATTTGTTTACTGCAGTGTAAGATCGTATTTTATTTCATGAGTCCCGGGAAATAGACTTTGGTTGGATTTTAGATCCCACTAATATTGGGCTCCCCCCCCCCCCCCCAATTTGATATAGAGGATATTTGTTTACTGCAGTGTAAGATCGTATTTTATTTCATGAGTCCCGGGAAATAGACTTTGGTTGGATTTTAGATCCCACTAATATTGGGCCTCCCCCCCGGGCCATTTGATATAGAGGATATTTGTTTACTGCAGTGTAAGATCGTATTTTATTTCATGAGTCCTGGGAAATAAACTTTGGTTGGATTTTAGATCCCACTAATATTGGGCCTCCCCCCCCCGGGCCATTTGATACAGAGGATATTTGTTTACTGCAGTGTAAGATCGTATTTTATTTCATGAGTCCCGGGAAATAGACTTTGGTTGGATTTTAGATCCCACTAATATTGGGCCTCCCCCCCGGGCTATTTGATATAGAGGATATTTGTTTACTGCAGTGTAAGATCGTATTTTATTTCATGAGTCCCGGGAAATAGACTTTGGTTGGATTTTAGATCCCACTAATATTGGCCCCCCCCCCCCCCCCCCGCCATTTGATATAGAGGATATTTGTTTACTGCAGTTTAAGATCGTATTTTATTTCATGAGTCCCGGGAAATAGACTTTGGTTGGATTTTAGATCCCACTAATATTGGGCCCCCCCCCCCCCCCCCGGGCCATTTGATATAGAGGATATTTGTTTACTGCAGTGTAAGATCGTATTTTATTTCATGAGTCCCGGGAAATAGACTTTGGTTGGATTTTAGATCCCACTAATATTGGCCCCCCCCCCCCGCCATTTGATATAGAGGATATTTGTTTACTGCAGTTTAAGATCGTATTTTATTTCATGAGTCCCGGGAAATAGACTTTGGTTGGATTTTAGATCCCACTAATATTGGCCCCCCCCCCCCCGCCATTTGATATAGAGGATATTTGTTTACTGCAGTGTAAGATCGTATTTTATTTCATGAGTCCCGGGAAATAGACTTTGGTTGGATTTTAGATCCCCCTAATATTGGGCCCCCCCTCCCCCCCCCGGGGCCATTTGATATAGAGGATATTTGTTTACTGCAGTGTAAGATCGTATTTTATTTCATGAATCCCGGGAAATAGACTTTGGTTGGATTTTAGATCCCACTAATATTGGCCCCCCCCCAGGCCATTTGATACAGAGGATATTTGTTTACTGCAGTGTAAGATCGTATTTTATTTCATGAGTCCCGGGAAATAAACTTTGGTTGGATTTTAGATCCCACTAATATTGGGCCTCCCCCCCCCGGGCCATTTGATACAGAGGATATTTGTTTAATGCAGTGTAAGATCGTATTTTATTCCATGAGTCCCGGGAAATAGACTTTGGTTGGATTTTAGATCCCACTAATATTGGGCCTCCCCCCCCGGGCCATTTGATATAGAGGATATTTGTTTACTGCAGTGTAAGATCGTATTTAATTCCATGAGTCCCGGGAAATAGACTTTGGTTGGATTTTAGATCCCACTAATATTGGGCCTCCCCCCCCCGGGCCATTTGATATAGAGGATATTTGTTTACTGCAGTGTAAGATCGTATTTTATTCCATGAGTCCCAGAAAATAGACTTTGGTTGGATTTTAGATCCCCCTAATATTGGGCCTCCCCCCATCCCCCGGGCCATTTGATATAGAGGATATTTGTTTACTGCAGTGTAAGATCGTATTTTATTCCATTAGTCCCGGGAAATAGACTTTGGTTGGATTTTAGATCCCACTAATATTGGGCCCCCCCCCCCCCCCCCCGGGGCCATTTGATACAGAGGATATTTGTTTACTCCAGTGTAAGATCGTATTTTATTTCATGAGTCCCGGGAAATAGACTTTGGTTGGATTTTAGATCCCAATAATATTGGGCCTCCCCCCCCCGGGCCATTTGATATAGAGGATATTTGTTTAATGCAGTGTAAGATCGTATTTTTATTTCATGAGTCCCGGGGAGGGAATAGACTTTGGTTGGATTTTAGATCCCACTAATATTGGGCCTCCCCCCCCCCCCGGGCCATTTGATATAGAGGATATTTGTTTAATGCAGTGTAAGATCGTATTTTATTTCATGAGTCCCGGGAAATAGACTTTGGTTGGATTTTAGATCCCACTAATATTGGGGCCCCCCCTCCCCCCCCGGGCCATTTGATATAGAGGATATTTGTTTACTGCAGTGTAAGATCGTATTTTATTTCATGAGTCCCGGGAAATAGACTTTGGTTGGATTTTAGATCCACTAATATTGGCCCCCCCCCCCCCCCCCGGGCCATTTGATATAGAGGATATTTGTTTACTGCAGTGTAAGATCGTATTTTATTTCATGAGTCCCGGGAAATAGACTTTGGTTGGATTTTAGATCCCACTAATATTGGGCCTCCCCCACCCCGGGCCATTTGATATAGAGTATATTTGTTTACTGCAATGCAAGATCGTATTTTATTTCATGAGTCCCGGGAAATAGGTCTTTGGTTGGATTTTAGATCCCACTAATATTGGGCCCCCCCCCCCTGGGCCATTTGATATAGAGGATATTTGTTTACTGCAATGCAAGATCGTATTTTATTTCATGAGTCCCCGGGAAATAGTCTTTGGTTGGATTTTAGATCCCACTAATATTGGGCCTCCCCCCCCTGGGCCATTTGATATAGAGGATATTTGTTTACTGCAATGCAAGATCGTATTTTATTTCATGAGTCCCGGGAAATAGTCTTTGGTTGGATTTTAGATCCCACTAATATTGGGCCCCCCCCACCCGGCCATTTGATATAGAGGATATTTGTTTAATGCAGTGTAAGATCGTATTTATTCCATGAGTGGTCATACAAACAATATTTTCACGAGTGAAAATATCTAGTTTCTATGACCACAAATGAAATAAAATACGATCTTACACTGTATTAAACAAATTTTATTTTTATTTCATGCGTTTGAACGATAAATAAAAAAAAAATATGCGGGATATGCTGAAGCGTCGCAAGTTTTGTGCATTATGACGTCATAAATATGATTCCAAAATTGTCGATCACTGTTGTGGTGGGAAAATAGTGCCACTCTAACTGCGACGTTGTTGAATTTTATTATGTGTTTTCTGTTGTTTACAAAGGCCGATGTTTACACTGAGGATTAGGGTATTCACATTCTTTCAAAAAATAAACATAAAAACAAAGTTAAAAGTAGTTTCCATATAGCCAAGAGTGAAATGATCAAAATTTATCATTTCACTCGACTTAGAGTGAAATGATCAGGTTATTATTCACTGGTATTCTCCACTAATTCACCGCACAGCATGAAATAAAAAGCAATAATTAGTGCAACTGCATTTATTCATCTAGTGACCCAATAAACTGCAAATGAAATGGCTTTTCTGCACGCCAGATCCCCGTACGTTTTGTTTACCCCGGTCATGGAGTCACACAACCACTTTAAAAACCAATATCTGTGAATTCCACGTCCGACTTAAGCAGACATGATTTCTCGTAAATTGTGAACATCTTGGCAAGTAAACCAAATTTAAGAAGGACGCCCATCATTTTTTTTTTATATAACGGGGTCTGGCAAAAGGACACCGGGGTCCGGTAAAAGGACCCATTCCCAATGCCAAATCCCAAATCAGAAGTACCAAAATGCTAAAAACATAGAAAATGTGATTCTAAGTTGTAAATCATGAACTTACTTGTATGTGTACAGATAAACACCATTTAAATACCAAATTCAACAAATAAAACACCAGTAAAAGTAGTTTATTAATTGAATTTCTTTCATAACTTTTTCCCAATTGCAAGTGTTCACGTCGCGAAATTCCCAATTTGATGGGTACCGGAATCATTCCCAAAGCAGTGAACAAAAAAATTGCTACATCAGGGAAGATTAACAGCAGGCCAACAAATGAGGCATGTCATGGGAAAAACGGGCTAAATGCATGTGTGTAGAATGTCGTCCCTGTTTTATGGTATTTTCTGTTTCAATGAAGTCTCTTCTAAACATAAATCCACTGTAGGCTGAAAGTGGCGTCCTGGATTAGACTGTGCCGACTCCAAGGGATGGCACTTTATGCACATGCATTAAGCCCAGTTTTCGCACGACACGCCTCAAATATATATTAAATATATCAAATTTGACTTTGCCATATGCCGGTATAATTGTTCAAGCTAAAGCTGTATTCATATACACATCAAGAGAAAATCCCTCAATAAAACTTGTATTTGTGCCACAAATGTGATGACTTAGTAATATGCTATAGTTATATTAAAATATGTCCTTCTGGAAACACATACGGAACTGTTATCACACAAGTTGTGACAAGCAAGTCAAATGTGACTTCCACTATATTAACATTATCTAGGATCCACATTCATAGAAATTTTGCACAATTATCATAAACATTTCAATGTATTCTCAATTCTCAGTTTACCAACATAACAACATGTTGGAAACAAACACTGCATGATGTCTAACAGATACCTAACCAGGGTTTCCCGCAGGATTTCTTGACGGCATGTCGGCATCCCGGACACCACCACCCGCAACAAAAATCGGCTCGACCCCCCCACCCCCCCGAGATCGAATTCGGCCGCATAGCCCGACCCCAGCTAATACAAATCGGCTTCAACGATCAACCCCACTTCCCCGAAATCGGCTTCAACGATCAACCCCACTTCCCCGAAATTGGATTCACCGATCGAATCCAACTCCCCAAAATCGGCCGCATCACGCAACCCACCTTTACAAAATCGGTTACGACTTTCGAGATCCCGGCGGCGAACAAAGCGGCAGTATCGCTTTAACTACCGCCCTTTGTCGCATAAACGACCTAGCCTATTGCTCGACCAGCACCTCTCTTTGCATAATCTTTAATTTGGGAATTCTTAATTTTATAAAACTGAAACTATTACAAAGATTTCTACTACTAAAATCACAACTTTTTTAATTGAATAAAAACGTGTTGACTGCTTTGGAGGCAGTGTACAACATAATACTAGGGTGCATTTTGTTATGGAATTAATTTTCAATCATACATAATATTCAGATTCGTTGAAAAGCCTAGCTTTTTTCCGCCATGAAATTCTTCATGACCGCTCATTTTTTTTCCAACAACTTTTTTATTTAATTAATTGTTTTCAGATGCAAAAGAACTCAATAATTAATATCAGTTATACTACATGCGGACATTAAAAGCCGACAAAAATCACCGTTGTTTTTAAATACTTGAAATAATGCGGTTGTAAATCGGGCCTGTATCTCCATGTATAAAGCGTGTTTTGCTACAAAAGCGCGCGAAAATTACACAAGATCACGGATGCCTCATGAAAAACATGCTTGTACTGGTCACGTGCTTAATTGCAGTATTAATGAGAACAAAATGACGTCTGACGACGTGAAAATGTGTTTTAAAATGAGGCTCTATATTACATTATTCGTTTCCATCATTTTGATTATCAGTTTGTGAAATGGATAAGGAAATTACCTTGATAAAATAAAACGTTAAAATATAATAATAAAATGTTTTAAAAATGCCTGTTCACTTTTCACATCAACGCTAGTATTTGTTGTCAAACAAGTTTTTAGTTGTTAGTAAGGTATAAACGTCGCCTAAAAATCGTCGTATTTGACTGGCTACTCAGTGCGTTGTGGGCGCATCTACACAGTTCAGTCACTTGTCAATAACACTGTTGGAAGTTAGACCTTATCGATCAATACGGTGTTCAATTATGACCCTGTGATTAAAGATGGTGTAATAGATAAAGGGATTAAGGGTTGTCGCTTTAAACATTAAAGCCCGTTGGCGTTATTTAAGCATGTCGTCAAATGACTAACTGCTGTGAAGGCATGTCGGGCCTGACATGCGAAACAGGCCTGCGGGAAACCCTGCTAACAAACATGTATTGACCAAGTAATAAAATCATATTTATTAATCAGTTGCCTCATGTGGGGGCTGAAACTTATGACAAATAAGCAAACAACAATTGTATTCAATGTCAAGCCCTTAGTAGGACTAGATGCCTGTTGGCAACATGTTGAGCCCGTTGTCAAGAAAGCAACTCATATTGTAATTATTCTAAAATCACATTGGAAACAAGCTGTATAATGCTCATATTTGACCTTTGACCATATTTGACCTCTAAGTGTGACCTTGACCTTTGAGTCAGGAACACAGGTCTTGCACAGAACAAGGTGTCCGCGTTTGGTGAACATTTGTGAAAACTATTTCAAACCACAAATGAAGAAGTAAGTTCTGAACCAGCTGTAACATGCCCATATTTAACCTTTGACCTCTAAGTGTGACCTTGACCTTTTACCCAAAGACGTTCCGACTCCAAATGGTGAACATCTGTGCAAAACTATGTCAAACTCCACTCAGAACATGAAGAACATCTGGTCCAAACAAGCTGTATTATGCCCGTATTTGACTTTTGACCTTTAAGTGTGACCTTGACCTTTGAGCTAGGGACATGGGTTATGTGTGTGACAAGCCATCAAAAGTGAACATTTGTGGCAAGATATTTTAAATTGCTCGATGAATAAAGAAGTTCCAATCCAGACGATATCGGATTTACGCATACGGGCCCTCATGTATGCACTCACGCACACACGCACTAATGCAGTGCGACACATACACTGAACCGCCACAGTGACAACTAAGTCTAGCTGACCGCAGGCGGGCTCAACAAACATGAAATGAAGCTGACAACTTTGAAATGTTGCACTTTTCAGAAATTTATAATATTTATTGTTTATATTGAGATTTTTGTTTCCTCGATGCATGCACCCACATTTGACTCTCTGTATTATTTAGACATTTACAACACCCACTGCACCACTTGCTTCATTATCAACACATAAACACAACCAACCATATTACTTTGCAGCTTATCAACACGTCTACACAACCCACCATATCACTTTCCCATATTATCAACATACTTACACAATCCAATATATCACAGTCCCATTTCATCAACACATTTACACAATCCACCATATCATGTTCCCATTTCATCAACATACTTACAAAATCCACCATATCACTTTCCATATTATCAACATGCTTACACAATCCACCATATCACTTTCCCATATTATCAACATACACAATCCACCATATCACTTTCCCATATTATCAACACATTTACACAATCCACCAGATCACTTTCCCATATTATCAACATACTTACTCAATCCACTGTATCACTTTCCCATATTATCAACACATTTATACAATCCACCATATCACTTTTCCATATTATCAACACATTTACACAATCCACCATATCACTTTCCCATATTATCAACATACTTATACAATCCACCATATCACTTTCCCATATCACTTTCCCATATTATCAACATACTTACACAATCTAATATATCACTTTCCCATATTATCAACATACTTATACAATCCACCATATCACTTTCCCATATTATCAACACATTTAAAAAATCCACCATATCACTTTTCCATATTATCAACACATTTACACAATATACCATATCACTTTCCCATATTATCAACATACTTACACAATCCACCATATTACTTTCCCATATTATCAATACATTTACACAATCCACCATATCACGTTCCCATATTATCAACATACTTACACAATCCACCATATCACTTTCCAATTCAATTTCCCATATTATCAACATGCTTACACAAGCCACGATATCACTTTCCCACATTATCAACACATTTACACAATCCACGATATCACTTTCCCATATTATCAACATACTTACACAATCCACCATATCACTTTCCCATATTATCAACATGCTTACACAATCAACCATATCACTTTCCCATATTATCAACATACTTACACAATCCACCATATCACTTTCCCATATTATCAACATGCTTACACAATCCACCATATCACTTTCCAATATTATCAACATGCTTACACAATCCACCATATCACTTTCCCATATTATCAACAAACTTACACAATCATCCATATCACTTTCTCATATTATGAACATACTTACACAATCCACGATATCACTTTCCCATATTATCAACATACTTACACAATCCACCATATCACTTTCCCATATTATCAACATGCTTACACAATCAACCATATCACTTTCCCATATTATCAACATACTTACACAATCCACCATATCACTTTCCCATATGATTAACATACTTACACAATCGACCATATAACTTTCCCATATCACTTTTCCATATTATCAACAAATTTACACAATTCACCATATCACTTTCCCCTATTATCAACATACTTACACAATCCACCATATCATTTTCCCATATTATCAACATACTTACACAATCCACCATATCACTTTTCCATTTTATCAACACATTTACACAATCCACCATATCACGCTCACATATTATCAACACATTTACACAATCCACCATATCACTTTCCCATATAATCAACATACAGAATCCACTGAAAACATTTACCCATATTATCAACACATTTACACAATCCACCATATCAATGTCCCATTTTATCAGCACATTTACACAATCCACCATATCACTTTCCCATATTATCAACATACTTACACAATCCACCAGATCACTTTCCCATATCACTTTCCCATATTATCAACACATTTACACAATCCACCATATCACTTTCCCATATTATCAACACATTTACACAATCCACCATATCAATGTCCTATTTTATCAGCACATTTACAGTACCCACTATATCTCTTTCCCACAGTATCAACACATGTACACCTACCACTAAACCACTTGCTGTATTAAACCCACCTTATCACCTCGCCATATTCGTCCCATTTCATCCTCTCCTCTGTATACGGAAACATCGGGTACGACTTCTTGGCCTGCTTGAAAAAGCTTGACCGACCTTTACCCTAGAACGAACAAACATGGTTTAAAAATGGAAACATTCTGTTCAATCTCTGGTCATTGTAAACAAACAGTGCCACAAGAAACACTGCTGAGAGTTAAAGTAAATGGAATGCTCCGTATTATTTCATGATAATTGTCATGGCATGAGCCTGATCACTAAAGGGGAGAGGTTGTGTGGCGGCCCATTTGGCTCAGTCGGGAAAGCACTCACTCTCTAAGTGAGAGGTCACAGGTTTGAGACCTGGACTAGCTGCACAGTTTTCAATTCCTGTGACACTTGGCGTGGGGCCGTGATCATTCCTGGGTATACTCTCAAGAGGCCCGTTTTATAAACACCCCTGAATTCCCTTAAGTTTGAGGACAAATTCATTGTTTGAGCGAGGTCACTATGTCACGGCATGAACTTGGTCACTAAAGGGGAAGAGTTGTGTGGGGGCCCGCTTAGCTCAGTCTGGAGAGCACTGGCTCTGTAAGCAAAAGGTCCTGGGTTCGAGTTCATGAATTTCCATTTTAATGATTAATAATCATTTTTTAATATATTATATTCATACAAAATGCATGGAATTTGCATGCATTTTCTATTATGCTAACCAAACATGATATGCTAAATGTCAATGCCCAGTCATGGAAACACAAGTCATTCCCTCTTTGCCTGAACAAATATTCCCATTTCAAAAAAGCCAAGATTGATTTATGAGATATTTATTACTTATTGTTTGAAATGCACCTGCTCACTCTAAAAATAGTTTATACACTAGGCAAGGTATCTTTCTTTATTGTTTTGCATACTAACTATATAAACTCTTTCTCCATCACAATAAAACAGTCATTAGAAGGCTTTCTTGTAATTATTTTCTGGAGTGACTGGAAGTGAACGTTTAAGAGACAGACAATAAATAATTTGATTGATGACAGAAGAAAAATAATTTTTAGTATACATTCAATTCTTTCATTTTGGGATTCTTTCATTTTTAACAATAAAGGAGGGCCGAGGCAGGTTGCAATTTATGGCTAGACAGCACTGAATTACCCACAGGTACCGTAAAGGTTATACAATAGTGTGCTAAGTATTTGTAAACAGAAAGAAATGTAGTTTTCAGCTCATGCAAATGCTGCATTGAAGATTCACTACATTGGTACCGATTAATTCATTGGTTCACCCTCTAAAAACAAATTGTATATGATATTTATTTTTCCAAAGATAATACGCGTATTGTTAATAATTATTTCTCAGTGCTATGACTTTTCGACCTATCATAACTATGACATCTGCTGCTTTGTATTTTGAATTTGTTTCGACAATGTATTTTGTATAAGCTGCTAATAACATTTCTGTTCAGTTCTGTTAATGATTTGCTATTGCTCAGTAGTAGTTTTAACCCGATCAGATACAAGGGTACTCGAGTACTCGTCCCAGGGTCGGTATGCACAAAGCTCCTAAGGAAAATCTTAACTTAAGTGGAAATTTCAGATCAACTTTTTAATGTGAAATCTAATGATTTCTGTTTACACAAGGGTAAAACATGATTTAGCTTAGCAATATTGACTAGTTTAAATCATTTTAAAGTAAAATTACCTATACATGAAACAGCTAAAGACTTCTAATTTGTACATTTTTCCCTAAGGAGCTTTGTGAATATGGGCCCAGCTCTTATTTGAAAACAGAATTTTGATAAAAACGGACAATTCACTTGAGACTGGATTATTACATACAACCATGTATGAGAGAAAGTTTCAGAACCATGTATGAGAGAAAGTTTCAGAACCATGTATGAGAGAAAGTTTCAGAACCATGTATCAGAGAAAGTTTCAGAACCATGTATCAGAGAATGTTTCAGAAAGGCAAACAATTATCTTCTAATGTCGCCATTTTGGAATTCTTCTCTATAGCTTCTGGTTTTCCATGTCACATGTAATTTCCATGCAGCTGTTTTACAAACCCATCATGTATTTTAACACGCGTATTATTCAACAAAACACAATCAGTTCAATGACATTCTTGTTGGCTTGTTTGTTCATTTCTTGAAGAATAATACCCGCTTGAGTATAAGCAGCATTTCTTATCAAGTAACAAAGCATGTTATCCTCTTAGCAAGAACAAAACCAGCTAAACATTGGCAGGTTGGATTTTTTTCTGTCAATGACCCTTTAAGATTTGTGATTCACAGTAATATGTTGTGAAAGAAAAATAGTTTATCGCATCATCACACCTACATTGACGAAATAACACCCCATGGGTTAAACTTAGCTGTATTCCACCCTGTTGAAGACAGCAAACACGCGCATTATAATGATGTCGTGTTGTTTATTTTTGTGACGTCATTTGATGTTTTTCATGTTATTCAGGGATTTTCTTTTGTTTATTTTCATAATAAAGGCAGAAATGATGGGATAAATAGAATACCAGGTAAGTGTTAAATACAGATAAGTTTATTTGCTCGCCTCGAAAGCCAAAACCAATCGCCAAGGCTCGTGGTTAAGGTTTTCTAAGCCTCGCTAAATAAACTTATCTGTATTCAACACTAACCTAGTATTCTCTATATCTATCAAGTCAGAATGTTGACTGAACACTATTACAGCAAATAGCATAAGTGCTGTCCAAATTTTGACACTGGTCACAGGGCCCCGTCTGGCTGAAAGTGTTCTTTAGCCAAATTTACTATACTATATAAAAATCCTATTCCTTTTATAGGATTTTATGAAGAAAAATTTATTACACTATATTAAAATCCTATTCATTTAAATATTTTATAGTGTTTAATGAAGACAAATATTTAGCCAAATAGACATTTCTTTCCCCAAATTTGCTATACTATTGGGTCATATGACAAATGACAGAGTTGGCCCTGAGTCCCATTGGCGATCCTAAACAAGGCTTCAATTTCTGTAAACAATGTTTCACAAGATTAAGTTACACCCATCTCAAGTAACTGGATAGCAACAGAAAGCTAACACTGCAGTGATGCCAGTGCTTGCCAACACAATACAAGACAATAACTTAGTAAATAAACTAATGCATTTATTAGTAAGGAACCTATAGTTTTTTTTGCAAACTATTTACTACATAATTATATGCATAACAGTAAACAGTCAAACTAATCCACATTTTCTGATGAAGCATAGTGTAACAAATTTAGCGCTTTATAACCTGCGGTGTGCATCGTATCCTGGAGAATACAAAAGTAGGTTACGTGATGCAAGTTCTTGAATTTGCCAAGGTAAAAACTGTTCGCTTCTGCCAAAAGGCTTAAAATGAACAACCATGAAAAATGAAAAACAAAATGTGCACCCACCTCCTGTTTAATGATGATGTCGTGTTTGGCCTTGGAGGAGCTGGGTAATGGGGCGGCACCATCCACTTCCATCTCTGCATCGCTCTCATCACTCGACTCCTCCCTGAAATAGTGGCTCAAACCATGAAGACATATTCCTCCTCACTACTACAGAGGCTTAAGCCATGCATACATATCCCTCCCCTCTGATACAGTGGCTTAAACCATGAACACATATCCCTCCCCACTGATACAGTGGCTTAAATCATGGACATATATCCCTCCTGTCTATGACTAATATAGAGGCTTAAACCATGAACACATATCCCTCCTATCTATGACTAATATAGAGGCTTAACCATGAACACATATCCCTCCTATCTATGACTAATATAGGGGCTTAAACCATGAACACATATCCCTCCTATCTATGACTAATATAGAGGCTTAAGCCATGAACACATATCCCTCCTATCTATGACTTATATAGAGGCTTAAACCATGGACACATATCGCTCCTATCTATGACTAATATAGAGGCTTAAACCATGGACACATATCCCTCCTATCTATGACTAATATAGAGGCTTAAACCACGGACATATATCCCTCCTATCTATGACTCATACAGAGGCTTAAACCATGGACATATATCCCTCCTATCTATGACTTATATAGAGGCTTAAACCATGGACACATATCCCTCCTAACTCATACAGTGGCTTAAACCATGAACACATATCCCTCCTATCTATGACTAATATAGAGGCTTAAACCATGGACATATGTCCCTCCTATCTATGACTAATATAGAGGCTTAACCATGAACACATATCCCTCCTCAATCATACAGTGGCTCAAATCATGGACATACATCCCTCCTGTCTATGACTAATATAGAGGCTTAAACCATGAACACATATCCCTCCTGTCTATGACTAATATAGAAGCTTAAACCATGAACACATATCCCTCCTGTCTATGACTAATATAGAAGCTTAAACCATGAACACATATCCCTCCTCAATCATACAGTGGCTTAAATCATGGACATACATCCCTCCTGTCTATGACTAATATAGAGGCTTAACCATGAACACATATCCCTCCTATCTATGACTAATATAGGGGCTTAAACCATGAACACATATCCCTCCTATCTATGACTAATATAGAGGCTTAAGCCATGAACACATATCCCTCCTATCTATGACTTATATAGAGGCTTAAACCATGGACACATATCGCTCCTATCTATGACTAATATAGAGGCTTAAACCATGGACACATATCCCTCCTATCTATGACTAATATAGAGGCTTAAACCACGGACATATATCCCTCCTATCTATGACTCATACAGAGGCTTAAACCATGGACATATATCCCTCCTATCTATGACTTATATAGAGGCTTAAACCATGGACACATATCCCTCCTAACTCATACAGTGGCTTAAACCATGAACACATATCCCTCCTATCTATGACTAATATAGAGGCTTAAACCATGGACATATGTCCCTCCTATCTATGACTAATATAGAGGCTTAACCATGAACACATATCCCTCCTCAATCATACAGTGGCTCAAATCATGGACATACATCCCTCCTGTCTATGACTAATATAGAGGCTTAAACCATGAACACATATCCCTCCTGTCTATGACTAATATAGAAGCTTAAACCATGAACACATATCCCTCCTGTCTATGACTAATATAGAAGCTTAAACCATGAACACATATCCCTCCTCAATCATACAGTGGCTTAAATCATGGACATACATCCCTCCTGTCTATGACTAATATAGAGGCTTAAACCATGAACACATATCCCTCCTCAATCATACAGTGGCTTAAACCATGGACATATATCCCTCCTGTCTATGACTAATATAGAAGCTTAAACCATGAACACATATCCCTCCTCAATCATACAGTGGCTTAAATCATGGACATATATCCCTCCTCTCTATGACTAATATAGAGGCTTAAACCATGAACACATATCCCTCCTCAATCATACAGTGGCTTAAACCATGGACATACATCCCTCCTGTCTATCACTAATATAGAGGCTTAAACCATGAACACATATCTCTCTTCACATATATTGTGGCTTAAACCATGTAACTAGAACTCCGCCAGTCGGATGTGTCGGCTGACTGGGCATACCTCAAGTACAATACGAGCAATAATGCTGAAAACCAAAACTAACCTTCCTTTTATGCCTACTAACACTTAACTAAAGTTTCATAATGATTGCACAAAAACTTCTCAAGTTATTGTCTGTACAAGCCTTATTTGAACTATTAAAAAACAACAACAAGACACTGTGTTCGATAAACACACATGCCCCCGGTAACTGTGCTGGACAGCCCATTTGAATTATTCTACGTCCAAATTAGGTCAAGGTCAAAGTATGGTTGGGTGATATGGGTGGATTGGGAATGGTCATAAGCAACAACTGTGTCCTGCAGTAAGCGGTGCTGGTGCCAGACGAAACGGTAAAATCTAGTTAACAAAGAATAGCCCATTTTAATTATTCTAAGTCCAGATTAGGTCAAGGTCAAAGTGAGGTTGGGTGATATGGGTGGATTGGGGATGGTCCTAAGCAACAACTGTGTAAGTATCCAAGTGTTGTAGCAAGCGGAGTCGGTGCTAGACGAAACGGTAAAATCTAGTTAACCAAGAAACAGCCCATTTGAATTATTTGAAGTGCAAATTAGGTCAAGGTCAAAGTGAGGTTGTGTAATATGGGTGGATAGGAAATGGTCACAAGCAGCAACTATGTAAGTATCCAAGTGTTGTAGTAAGCGGTGTTGGTGCCAGATGAAACGGTAAAATCTACTTAACCTTGTCACAGACGGATGGAAGGATGGACAGATTGACGGACAGGACAATCACTATATGCCTCCCGAATCAAGATGCCAGGAGCATAAAAAAGGGCTTAACTCAAATACGATAAAAGCAAATATTCCAAAAATTACACTTAACCTTCCTTTAATGCCCACTAACACTTCCCTAAAGTTTCATACTGATTACACAAAAACTTCTCATGTTATTTACTGCACAAACTGAAGGGGACGCTGCCAATAATGCAGCCGCCACCATAAATACTCCTATATGTCGCTATTTCAGGAGACACAAAAAGAGGCTAAACTTGAGGTCTAGACTGGAGATCCAAAAGGGAGGTAACCCAGATTACAACAAGAGAAAAATGCGGAAACTGCATTAAAGCCGGATTTTTTATTTTGCCGATGGGGGTACATGTACAAATCAATGTTGGTGAAGAAGTATGGAAGTTTCATATCGATGATCTACAATGTATGCAGTTTGGTGAGGCTTGGCAAAAATTTGGTCTCAAAATAAAATGGGAAAAAAGTGTGGACTAGAGAGATTGCATTAAATTTCTGGCGTTTAGATATATTTCTGTTTTTAGCTCTGGCGGCCATCTTGTGGAGTGAGGCGGAACCATTTGAATAAGTTTGGTAGAGGACCACTAAACGAACATTGGTGTGAAATTATTTGAAAATCTAGCCATAGGTTTAGAAGACATTGGCGTTTAGACATATTGCTATTTTTAGCTCTGGGGCCATCTTGTGAAGTGAAGCGGAACCATTTTCACAGGTTTAGTAGAGGACCATCCAAGGAACATTTCTGTACAGTTTCATGAAGATTGACCAAGAACTTTTGAAAGTATGACAGGAATACAAAACATTAACGCAAATTGTTAATGACATCGCAACGCCCGCCCGCCCAACCAACCGGTTTTCGCTTATCTATAAGCCAAGATTTTTCGTTGAAAAATCCGGCTAAAAATGACATGGGACATCATCTCACAGACTTCTTCAGTAGCTCAGTAATCAAGACAATTTTACAAACAGTTTGAGCAGTTCTTAAAAACTCTATAATAGTATATTACTTGTCACTTTTCTTTACAATTTACAGTTCCCCATTACCTTGGGCAAAGATTGTTATTATTCTTAGTATCTGAGATAATTAGTTTTATGAATGTTGTTTCACTTAAACAACTTATATTATTTGATAGCATTGTTTTATAAAAACCTGCAGGAAATAATACATACTGGTGAGTGAGTATTTGTCGGACGAAATATGCATTTATTTTGAGACAGTTTTAATTCATGAACAAACTCAACGATGAAACATCCTGGGTTGATCACCCGTTTGCGTATGTAAACAAAATAAGTTTAACTTGTGTGCATGCGCAACAATAGCGGCCCTGAAAGGGGTCCATAAAACACGGTCTTTTTCACATTGACAGTAGTATTTTCCTGACGTTTTTTTTAACATTGAAATATACGAAGAAATGCTTTATAACTTTATTTAATCTATATTAGACAACAAATAAATAATCAGATGCATAATTTATATCAAAATTATACCACTTTATCAAATCATTTAATAATTACTAGAGAATATAAGTAAGGAGTTGAAACAAATATGGAAGTCTGACGTTTTAAAGAGTTTACTAGACGTTACGTATCTATGAAGATACTACGCATGTTCTTAACGTCGTAGCGGGTTAAGTAATGTTCTGCCAGAGTTCGTCTGCTATAATGAGCAGACAGCCAATACTATCACAAACCCTGTCTGGGCCCCAAATTGGGATTTTATCGCGCATGTGCACATCATTTTACTTCCCCAGATGACAGTTGCATGCGTGTCAAGCCATCAACGTAAACATTTGGGGTTTCACCAAAAAATAAACTCACTATTTTCGAAGAAAAACGAAACATACTTGAAAATATAAGTGTTTATTTGTATTTTGATGATAAAATACGAAAAGCAGTTACGAAACGCGAATATTTAAAAACGTCCGGATAATACTACTATCCGACAAATACTCGCTAACCAGCATGCAGGAAATAATGCATACAATCAAAGACATTATTTTCTACAGTTCTTCCCCAAATTAGTTCCTCAATATATTTATAAGAAATGTCCTAAGTGCCTGGGTCCGTATTCCAGAAACATCTCAAGTTTATCTTAAAATATTTTCACTTAAGTTCCAATTTTTTGTAAGGTAATATTTTTAAAACTAGATATAAATTAATGAATCCAACTGCAGTTAAGTAAATAGTAGTTAATAATAAGTTGACAATTAGTGAACATTTGGCAGAATGTCATGCTTACATGGAATAAAATGCTTAAGAAAAATTACAATTTTAAGGCTAAGGATAACATTCCACTTAAGATGTTTCTGGAATACGTCCCCTGGTTCTCCTGAAACAGATCTGTGAAAAGCCCCAATGGACTGCCCTGTGAAAGATAAATATTGGAAAATTGGAGGAAAAAGACAGAACTGTTGAATTAAAACTAAAAGCTGGTGTGTCTACTGGGTGTCGTTCTAAAACTTATTAATGCTATTTGATTGCATTTTTCGAGAGCACCACTGTGGTTGAGGCAAGTGGCTCATGATACTCATTTTCCGAGATACAATGTATCTGAAAGCAAAAGTAAGTATAATAATTATCTCTTAAGAACATGCACATTTCAGAGAATTAATATTTAAACCGTTTCTAAGAGAAAGCTATAGCTGGTAATAGCACAGTCACAACTTTGTTCTTATTTCTCTGTGATGGCATATATGAGTTTGATTCTCAGTTAGAGTTTTCCCTTTTATTAGCAATTTTCTAACCCAAAATTGTATCTGATAATGTAAACTTTTATTTACACACTTTTTATTTATTTGTATGGAAAATAAGAATAATTTCATTTTTGTTTAAAGGAGATAACTGTATTGTATAACTGTTTATGTATTCTTGTTAAATACTGTAACATACTGTATATTGTTCATAAAACTTTAACAAAAATGGAAGTATTCAGTTTTTGTCATAACAGTATGCTAAAACACCAAAACCATATTTGTTTTGTTAAATACTACAATCCTTAATATTATTGACATTTGATATATTTATAGCTATTTTGTTGCTCTCCATATTGAAAGGAATGTTGCCACTAACATTTCTCATATGCACAGCAGCAACTTTAAAAAAAACAACAACAGAATCTTGATGCTGTGACCAAATAAGGTAACCGAAAAGATTAATTCAAACTAGAACCATGTGAGGGACAAATTGATTGAATCAAATCAAATAAGAGAATTCCCAAGTTAAACTCTGTTCAGACGTCAATTTCCATTTGGTATGCAGACCAGACAATGAACTGCATAAACAAAGGTAGGTCATAGCACATGGCTGTTTCCATATGCCTATTTTCACATTACTTGATTTTGCATGTCTGAATTTTGCAACAAATATCAATTACGTGACTCAATGACAAATATCAGGTAACAAATCAATTATAGGTATATCAATTCCATCAAAAGGTGATGCAAATTAATTGCATCGTTCAATGAGTCAACAACTAATTGCACCACTCAAAGACAAGTATCAACTGCACCACTCGAAGATCAATTGCACCACACAATGACAAATATCAATTGCGCCACTCGAAGATAAATATTAACGGCACCACTCAATGACAAATATCAATTGCACCACTCAATGACAAATATAAATTGCACCACTCAATGACAAGCATCAATTCCTCCATGTAAAGACAAATATAAATTGTACTACTCAAAGACAAATGTCAATAGCACTACACAATGACAAGCATCAATGGCACCACTCAATGACAAATATGAATTTGCACCACACAATGACAAATATCAATTGTACCACTCAATAACAAATATCAATTGCAACACTCAATGAAAAATATCAATAGCACCACACAATGATATCAATGGCACCACTCAATGACGGGTATCAATTGCACCACTCATAGACAAATACCAATTGCACCACTCAGTGACAAATATCAATTGTACCACTCATAGACAAATAACAATTGCACAACGCATAGACAAACATCAATTGTACCACTCAATGATATCAATGGCACCACACAATGATATCAATGGCACCACTCAATGACAAATATGAATTTGCACCACACAATGACAAATATCAATTGTACCACTCAATGAAAAATATCAATTGCAACACTCAATTAAAAATATCAATAGCACCACACAATGATATCAATGGCACCACTCAATGACAAATATCAATTGCACCACTCATAGACAAATACCAATTGCACCACTCAGTGACAAATATCAATTGTACCACTCATAGACAAATAACAATTGCACCACGCATAGACAAACATCAATTGCACCACTCAATGATATCAATGGCACCACACATAGACAAATACCAATTGCACCACTCAGTGACAAATATCAATTGTACCACTCATAGACAAATAACAATTGCACCACGCATAGACAAACATCAATTGCACCACTCAATGACAAATATCAATTGCACCACACATAGACAAACATCAATTGCACCACACATAGACAAACATCAATTGCACCACTCAGTGACAAACATCAATTGCACCACTCATAGACAAACATCAATTGCACCACACATAGACAAACATCAATTGCACCACACATAGACAAACATCAATTGCACCACTCAATGATATCAATTGCACCACTCATAGACAAATACCAATTGCACCACTCAGTGACAAATATCAATTGTACCACTCATAGACAAATAACAATTGCACCACGCATAGACAAACATCAATTGCACCACTCAATAACAAATATCAATTGCACCACTCAATGACAAATATCAATTGCACCACTCAATGACAAACATCAATTGCACCACACATAGACAAATATCAATTGCACCACGCATAGACAAACATCAATTGCACCACTCAATGACAAATATCAATTGCACCACTCAATGACAAATATCAATTGCACCACTCAATGACAAACATCAATTGCACCACTCATAGACAAATACCAATTGCACCACACATAGACAAATATCAATTGTACCATTCATAGACAAATAACAATTGCACCACGCATAGACAAATATCAATTGCACCACTCAATGACAAATATCAATTGCACCACTCAATGACAAATATCAATTGCACCACTCAATGACAAACATCAATTGCACCACTCAATGACAAAAATAAATTGCACCACTCAATGACAAGTATCCATTGCACTCAATTAAGGATTGAAATTAATTTTGGTTGCGTTCATGCGATTACGAACGCAATGGTCAAACTGGCAAATCCATGATGCGCGCTAGCGCTTCATGGATAATTTGCCAGTTTGACCATTGCGTTCATAATCGCATGAACGTAGCACGCATCATGGATTTGCCAGTTTGACCATTGCGTTCATAATCGCATGAACGCAACCAAAATTAATTTCAATCCTTATATTTACATTATATTTGGGATGATTTCATAACATTCCTTTATATTATTTTTGTTTAACATGCATTTTATTGCCATTCTAAGAGAAATATCACGCACAGCAGTTTTCTTATCGGAACAGCGAAGTACCACCCCTTGTAACCGAACTGCACAAAATAGAATGCAAACTACGATTAATAAAATAGTTCCCTACAAAAATGTCATTTTCTCCTTATTTTACATTCAATTTTCTGCGACAAATGAAATTTAATGTAACCATTATGAGTAATAAATTATTTTTTTTCCTTGCATAAATCATATCGCTACAAAAATAAAAAAAGTAACTTAAACAAATGCAAAAATACCTGTGACATCAAGATGAAGTGCTATTTCAGCCGGTATAGCCAACAAGCACCAAACATTATTAATGCTTTAGAAAGTTAATATAAAATATTGGTACTTTGTTAGCAAGACAGTAAATCCACATCATGAATATTTCTATACCACAGTTGAGTTCTGACACTTTAAAAACACACAATTCCTAGGCTGAGATTTAAACAGATCCTGGAGAATCCTGTTTAATTATTAACACAACAGATGGAGACTTACATGCTTTTAAATGCTTTAAATCCACACCATATATCCAAATTTTCACTCAGCAAGAAAAATGCAAAACAATCCACAAATGACATCACTAAACAAGTGATGACGTGTAAGCTAGGTCATCGATCAATAGCGTATCTAAGCCCTTGTCTTTGCCTGGGCATAACTTGTATTAGAAAGGATAACATTTTAATATAAATCTCAAAATGCATTTTTTTATTATTGTACATGTTAAACAATTCATCATTATTAACTGTGATATAAACGCACAATAAATTAGACGATCTAAATGCATCTAGCAAATAGACACATCAATGTGAAATCATATCCATTTTGAAGCTACGTTCCTGAACCGATTATACGTCATGGAGATTTTCTGTGGTCGCTTCTAAGAAAAGTAATGTTTACCTAAAATACCATAACATGTACATATTACTTGCTAGCGAAATGGCTTTGTTTAATAATAACTCTTGTAGACCTTGCATGATAGAATACTATAAAGCAAAAGTGAAACAAATGTCGTATTGATTTTTGTAGAAGAAGAACTTGAACGAAATGTTCATGTATATTCATTATAAAAACATTTAATCAAACATCAACAATAAATGCAAAAAAAAGTAACATTGAACAGTATAAGACATCTTAGTTCATGTAAATATTGTTGTCGAAATATAATTTGCATAAAAATAGGACACACAGATATTACTACGCCGGTGATAAGGCATTGCGTTCATACGATTATGAATGCATACCCCTTCCATATTAAAATGCCTATGCAATGTAAATATTGACAAATATCAATTTCACCACTCAATGACAAGTATCAATGGCACCACTCAATGACAAGTATCAATTGCCCCACTCAATGACAAATATAAATCGCAGCACTCAATGACAAGTATCAATCGCACCACTCATAGACAAATATCAATTGCACCACTCAATGACAAGTATCAATCGCACCACTAAAGACAAGCAACAATTGCATCACTTAAAAGGCCCACTCAACTGACAAAATCAATTAGCTGGAATAAAGAGACTTAAGAAATTATGAAAGGAAATTATACACATATAGTAATACAAATACTCATGTATGCTTCTAGTAATAAAGGAGCATTTTTGAAATGGTAAACTTTGTTTGAAATTATTCCAGCAGGTAAGGATACTAGAAAAAATTTATGTTGACAGAGTGCCTGTTCAAAGATATTTATCTGAAGAAGAAAATGTGTGTTAATTTGAAATTGATAAATATAATTGGTTTATAAAAGGGTAAAGCAGGATAATGACTCAGATTTGGTGTTTTCTTTGTCAACAAACCAAATACTGGTAAATGGACAAAGTTTACATGTCTACAGCATGAAATCGGCCATTCTCCCGACATGGATAATGACTTTGGGCCACCATGTAGTAACAGAAACACAAAAAAACGTCAAATGAAATTTCATAAGGTTTTCACATCCTTTGAGAATCAGTCAATGGATTCAAGTCAATCTGATCACCACAACCTTTTAAGGGAATGACATTCGACAATATTAATGGCTGTTGGTCTAATTAATGTCCTAAACTACAGTGTAAAAAACACATTAGGACTCCATCTCCAAAATAAGCTAAAATAACTAGTGTCAATTTTATACACTAACCCATGATTGTAACAATTATTACCGTAAATACTCGCGTATAGACGCCACCATGTATAAGACACACCCAAAAATTGAGATCGGAATTTATATAAAAAAATCTCCATGATTCAAAGACTTAAACATAAATTTCAGACCGTCAAATTTGCCACCGTTGTTTACTGACATAAAAAATACTGTGTCATGATATAAATGCAACTGTGGTGTGTCGTGGGAAAACCGGACTTGATGCATGTGCGTAAAGTGTCATCCCGGATTAGCCTGTGCTAATCCGGGATGACACTTTCCGCCTAAAGTGGATTTATGGTTAGAAGACACTTCATTGAAACAGAAAATACCATAAAAGCGGAAAGTGCCATCCCCGATTAGCCTGCGCGGACTGCACAGGCTAATCTGGGACGACACTTTACGCACATGCATTAAGACCGGTTTTCCCACGACGCGCCTCAAATGTGGACACCTTAAAACTTAAACCTAAATATGGATGAAAAAAAGTGTGGCTTATATGTGGGAATTTATTGTTAGAAGTTCATAATACAGTTGATCGGTATCTAAATAAGATGAAATTCGCAAAATCGCGTTTAAGCAGACCAATAAGTAGTGGATCTATGGTTTGTGGTAACATACTGGCTTCACATTCAGGGGTTGACAGTGTTAAATCCTCATTACCCTGTCTCTGTCCTTACACAGTAGACTAAGTGTACAACAAATACAAGATGCTTCACACTGGGCGCTAAAACCCATCGACACCTTTCCAGTACCTTGGATAATCCTCATTAACCCCACTAACAAGTCTTCTGGGGTCTATATGGGACAGAATCCTGGTGCACTTGAGAAAACTTCAATCACATACATACCAGTATCACAGTTACTGCATACACAATTATTTATATTTATGAAAAAAATACAAAAGTTATTACAGGAAAGTATCAGTATCTGAATGGCTGAAAAATATATCAAGAGAATGCATGTTTAAATGCCACTGAGTGCTTTTCCATCCGCACTTGCAATGAATTGCATGGTCCATAAGTACAGATGTTTAAAAGAAACTTGTAACTGACATGGATAACGATTAGCTAACGAGGCATTTAAAAACATTCATAGCCATACCTTTACACATTGTGAAAATAAAACACTAATAAATACTATATTTGCCATTATTGTATGATATATAATGCATGACTGTGGCCATATAGCTTCCATTAAAACCAATGACATTATAACGCAATCATTGTATGTTACCATTCCTTTGATACCAAGTTAATAACAGCAACAAAAATGGTAATTTCAAAGATACAAGCGACATGAGAAACATTTGAAAGTCACTAATCTGTCAAGATGGTGACAGTAGGGCTACAAGGCATTTAGTAGAAAGTGCCTGAAATGTCAGATGATCAAAATCATTTTAGATCCAAATAATATTTTATGATATTTATCTGTTTTGTGCAGATTATATGACAATCTTTGGGGAACTATTGTCTGATAGCTGGTACAATTCCAACATAGGGCCAGACTTTGTTGATTTTTAGTTTCTCCAATCTGCTTACCCGATTTTTTAAAATACAAACAAGGCTTGTCACAGGATGCGACGCATTCGTCTCTAAGCATGTTCAATTTAGAGAGCAGAAACAGCTTAAACTGCAAATTTTGGATAATTCAAAGTCATAACTCTCTAGTTCCTGGGGAATTTCGTTGATTATTGAGAACTTGGCCCAGATGTTATGCCCACAAACATTTGATGAAGTTTGATGAAGATCCTGAGAAAACTGGTGAACTTAGAGAGCGGAAACGAACGTGATCTACCGACCGACAGACCGGCCATCTTCAGGCATACAAATACTGGTTTCAACAACTATGACATGTAGTCATAATAACAGGAAACAATATATGCCACAAACACAGCTCAGTTGAATTGGTTTCCATATTATAAGGATCAAGTGCTAGGAATATGATAATATGACAATATTAAAATATATTTTATTGGACATTTGATTTGCATTCTCTCTACCAAATACATTACTTAAAAAGCTTTTTGGCTGTCAAGATTGTATCTATATTCTGCATATTTATTACTTTTTTATCTTAAAATAACAAGACAAAAATTATCATAAAATCAATAAGATTGTACTGTTTTACTGATGCTTTGTAATACTTTCTTCCATTTAGAATTCATATCCTGTATTTTTTTTACATAATGGGCACAATAATTTCCTTTTGAGATTTCATGCATTTGAAAAAAAACAACAAGACTGCCATTAGTGTTTCTTGTTTATCAATGAAGCTGACGGAATTGGTAGGTATGTCCCATAAAAGGACCCATTCCCAAAATGTTTTTTTCCCAACTAAAATGCAAATATTCCCAAATCTGGAGTGACATAATCCTAAACATAAGATATGAGAATTGATAGAACTTAAACATTTATGTTTATGGATAAACGCATTTAAATAACGAGTTCAAGCAATAAACCTCTAGTTTAAAGGGGCAAATTATTTCGCATAAATATAATTAGATACACATTAAACAAGACTGTTTTCTTTTTTTCCCAAATATATTTTTCGCGTAGTACGAAACTATTGATGAAATATATATACCAAGAAAATAACATGTTTTTGGGATACACGGTTTCAGTCGGAGGCTTTCATAAATGTAGTTGACATTTTATGAAGATAAAAAACAAAGTTTTAAACAAGGAATTTTCGACATATTCATACTGCTAACATTGGGATAACATTTATGGGTCTGTTTTTCATTTAATTGTGCACTGAAAAGGTTAAACAGTTATGCGTAAATGTACACCCACATTTGTGCATAAATAGCGCGTGGACGCACCTTATATGATCGCCTGATAAAATCACAATTCAGTGTAATGATTCCACTTGTTTACACTATCTAATGTGTTTGCTCTTTAATCATCTCACTAATCACGTTTTCCATTGACAGATTAATGGTGACCATGTGTCAACCTTGCAACAGGGGAGTCCTAGCATTTGATTGCGCCTGTGTTCTGCGGGTTCATTAATTTCCAGCATGTAGTGATTTTATTATGCCCTTTCCCATAGGATTCTCAAATTGACCGACAATTCTGTCTTTGACCTATGGAGACTTCAGACCCAAAACCATTGGGCATGAACTCAGTCTTTGCTTGAGGTTACAGCTTAATGCTTTCTTTCACTGTTTCTTATTTTGTTTTATGCCATTTTTCTGTTGGCTGAAAACAACAATTTGGAGCGATCATGTGTTTAAGGAAGCATATTGGTGGTTGAATAACATGCCTCAGAAGGACTTACTATTGTTTTGTATTAAATATAAGGAAAAAACTTCAGTTCCAGATTTTTTCTTACAATTATTGTTGTCTACATTTTCAATAAGAAATCAATAGCAGAGTTCGGGCAATTTTTTTTTGTTGCATCTCATTTAACTACAAGAAGACCCATATTTGCTGCAGCCGACATTCTTGATGAGTTACGGTCACTAAACATGTCCAGGACACTTCCATAATGGATTTGATGACTTCCGCGCCGTACAAAGTGGGCAAGAATTCTTGGGCAAAGTAGGTTTGGGGGGGGGGGGGGGTCAACATTAATGGACTGTAGTGATGAAAACATCAAAATATCTCAAGAGTATCCCTACAAAACAGGCTAAATGTTGGCCAAACAGTCAGGTCTATGGAAGCGCCCTGGTGCCACAGTCTATATTAATTTTGTATTCCATTATCTCATAATTGGGAGATACTATATCCTAATTAGGAGATAGTAAGTCTTATTAGGAGATACTAACTCATAATTAGGAGATACTTAGTCCTAATTAGGACTTTGTATTACCTAATTAGGACTTAGTACCTCGTAATTAGGACTTTGTATAACCTAATTAGAACTTAGTATCTCGTAATTAGGACTTATTATTACCTAATAAGGACTTAGTATCTTGTAATTATAACTTAGCATCTCCTAATTTGGACTTATTATCTCCTAAGTCGAAGTTAGTATCTCCTAATTAGGACTTAGTACGTGCTAAGTAGGAGATACTATCTCTATAAGGACATAGTATCTCCTAATTAGGACTTAGTATCTCCTAATTATGAGATAATGTAATATAAAAATAATATAGACTGCGGCACTAGCATGCTTGCATACAGGTTAGCTTACATAATTGGCGGTGGAAATTACTAAGGCGGCTTTTCCATATGTCCGTATCAGCATCCGTATCCGTAACCGCATAAATATTATATGGACGTGCTTCTCCATGAATCCGCAAATAAACATAGAATATTTTAGCTGGGATGGCTAGCTCAGTTGGTAGAGCGCTGGACTACAAATCCGAGGATTGAGGGTTCGATTCCCAGCCCAGCCACATAACTTGTGTGTTGATTGGTCATGAAATTATTTCTACGGCCATTCTCCCCCTACCTCTGATTCAAGTAGGACAGTTGTCAGTTACTGGCATAAGTATGTGCACTCAGTACTGGTAAACCAGCTTACCCAGGAAAAGTGTGAATAGGTTAACTGACTGCCGTTATATGACTGATAAACTGTTTAATACGGTGACAAATCCAAATAAACAAACAAAACAGTTTCAAATAGTTACAATGTCTGAGTAAGAAGCTTTTAAACATTTTTAATTAAGTCGGCTGCAAATATTTATGTCGGTATGTGAAAACATTCACGTGTGATGGGTTTTAAACAATATCAAGCATCAAACAATTATATCTACAGCGTCAGTCATGACTCAGTTAAAGGTTACCTGTTATCACCGAGTTATTGTACTCGGTGAGTCTTAAGCTGAGTTATCCGGGTGTATCTCGACTATTTTTTTATTTTCCCAATGTTTTATGTATAACAGCCCTTTGTTTAACATGTAAAGTTAGAAACCATGTCGTCACCATGTCGTCCGCATCTGCATATAATCGCCCACTGCGCGATCGCTTGCGGACAGCTTTTGCGGATGCGCTTTTCGGATACCGTCTACGGACATATGGAAACGGTCCAACTGTTTTCAACTTGTTCGATTGTTTGCAGATGCCGATTTGCGAAATGCGGATACGGACCAATGGAAAAGCACCCTAATGCACATATTTTATTTACTATATTTTCTTTTAAAAGATTGTTCAAAGCTGAGCTTTAAAGTGCGCGTCTGGGTGGTTTGCCATTTGACATTTTACAATTACCCAGGAGAAATCTGTGAAATACTCATTAAACATTTATCATATGATATATGGGAAGAAAGCTTTGCATGACAGTAAACACTATTCTAAAAATGCTGAGAATCAGAATCAAATTTCTAACATGACACACTCCTGTTATTCTATAGACACACACATTATTTGTTACAGTTGTTAAATCTTCAATTAACAACATGAAAAAATAGTTCGAAAATGTTATTCATTAAATTTTGATTAATAGAAGTGGTGTAAAAAAGGACTTGCATCAATGAATATGGGCTGAACACACTGAAATGAAGTACTCATGGTAATTGCTGAATCATTTTTCCGATCATGCTGGAATTGAAATAATTTGCGCCCTCATTACGTTTCATTCCTATACACATCAGAACCAATATGACCAACTCAGGATACTTTCTAAACATCTGCAAATGAGGTTGTCCGGTGAGTCTCTTAACCATATGCCAGTATGTGGCAACCATTTTTTTTGGCTAATATTTCCCTCAAAGACTTAAAGATTAGAATTAAGAATGTTTGTGATGGAGCAATTAACATACCACCTAAATCAATCACAGTGCTGAACTTGAAGTATTTTAATATAATGGGGACGGACAAGGGAAGTTTATGCTTCAAGACTGCATTCTATATGGAATAGCCATGCCAAAAAATTGCCGTGTGCATTGTTTTACAGCCATGCAACAAGCGCAAAGAAAAGGAATGGGAGTTGCAAATCTTTAAGGTCAGCCAGCCACAACTGTCCATTACGATCAAAAATATATTGAAGTCCAAAGTTCTAGCATAGAGTGCTTCAAGTAATTTTCCGTCCCCATTGTCAAATCAATCCGTATTTAGACTGTTAACCCAGCTGTGGGAGAATTTCCATGAAAACATGTAGACTGGTTGTGAAAATCAACTTTTATTCAATACAAAGCCATGAATCAAACTTCTATAAGGCTAAGCCAGTCTTCACTACGTAATAGTTTGTTGAAAATGATGAAAATGAAGCTAATTTGATTGGCTTTTTTTCTGTTCCGTTCTATAATAAACACACAAGGGACAACCAAATAATCCTGGCATTAAGATGTCCAATGGTCAGTATTGGATTGTAACGATTAGAAGTCAGTTCCAAATAATCCTGGCATTAAGGTGTCCAATGGTCAGTATTGGATTGTAACGATTAGAAGTCAGTTCCAAATAATCATGGCATTAAGGTGTCCAATGGTCAGTATTGGATTGTAACGATTAGAAGTCAGTTCCAAATAATCATGGCATTAAGATGTCCAATGGTCAGTATTGGATTGTAACGATTAGAAGTCAGTTCCAAATAATCATGGCACTATGGTGTCCAATGGTCAGTATTGGATTGTAACGATTAGAAGTCAGTTCCAAATAATCATGGCACTAAGGTGTCCAATGGTCAGTATTGGATTGTAACGATTAGAAGTCAGTTCCAAATCATCATGGCACTAAGGTGTCCAATGGTCAGTATTGGATTGTAACGATTAGAAGTCAGTTCCAAATAATCATGGCACTAAGGTGTCCAATGGTCAGTATTGGATTGTAACGATTAGAAGTCAGTTCCAAATAATCATGGCACTAAGGTGTCCAATGGTCAGTATTGGATTGTAACGATTAGAAGTCAGTTCCAAATAATCATGGCACTAAGGTGTCCAATGGTCAGTATTGGATTGTAACGATTAGAAGTCAGTTCCAAATAATCATGGCACTAAGGTGTCCAATGGTCAGTATTGGATTGTAACGATTAGAAGTCAGTTCCAAATAATCATGGCACTAAGGTGTCCAATGGTCAGTATTGGATTGTAACGATTAGAAGTCAGTTCTTCTTCATTTTTACAGAACCAGTTCAACAAGACTATCACTGTCGAAAGCCATGCAGATTTACACCATTAATATTACACTTGTTCAATCCTTAGAACAAAATGAAATTACAGAAAATAAATTCCTTTGTTTCTGCTAGAAGTAAACATGTTACATAAGAACAATCGCTCTTGACATTTACCATTTAAAATTGTATTTTCAGCCAGTTTCTAAGAATATAGGAGAGCACACACTGTGAAACACTAATGAAACATATTAAATAGAGGTATTATGCTAGTATTACCCAATAAAATGTCAGGCATTCAGGCCTAAACAAAAATTCCTGATATCGCAATCAGCTAACCTCAAAGAGTGGAATCAAAGCGCTGAAATGCTTTAAGTCTGCAAGACTGCAGCTTGCCACTGATAGCAAGACATCGTTACACTGTTCTGATTTTTCATTTACATTTGAGGTTCCATAGGATAAAGCCTGGCAATTTCAACTAGCGATGTTATAATATTCATCATTAATCAACTTGACAATATTACGCACAATATCAGTGAAAATGCATGTCTTGTACCAGTAAAGAACGAGTATATCAAATGCATCTGTTCCTGTATGAATTCAACTGTTCCTGTATAAATTCAACTGTTCCTGTATGAGATCTAAGCATTGTGAGAGGCTAAAACCAGTGCCTGTATGAAATTTTGATAACTGTATGAGATTGAGCGATTATAATTGGTCAGTTGAACTGTTCCTAAATGAAATTGGAAATATGGAAGTTTTTCCAGAAACAAAATAATGCCATCTTGAAATAAATAAAACAAAACACAAACAATCAGATTAAAAAAAAAATGTAATAACTAATAATTCAGACAGGTGTAAATGTGACATGCCGAAAACTTCCGGGCACTAGGAAATATACTTTGTTGGATTTTAGATCCCGTTAATACTGGGTCCCCAAGCATCTCCCAATATGGGGATTTAGACAAAAATGCTTGGCTCTAGGGTGGTGAGTTAGACCCCAAAGAATAAAATTAGTCAAATTCCCCTGGGTCAGCCCGCCGCTCCTCCTTGGGGGAAAATATTGATAGGTGCATAATAGTAATAATATCAAAGCACTGATGGCACTGCAGTTGTTCGCTATTGCGTAACATTGGGCACAACTCACTCTTTTCACATGTTAAATTAAACAGAACAGATTCAAAATGTTTATTGAGATCGTGTCTTAAGCCTCAGTAACACATCCCGATTTTTACTGCTGTTCTTGAGTCGACAACCTCCTGAATTAAATATGCCAAAAGTCGGGACAATATTCTGAGATTTGGGGCTTGAAATTCAATTTTTGATCATAAGGTCGAATATATCGCGACAGAGTCCAGACAGCGTTTCCGACAGCGTCACCATTCTTCCGAATGCGATCAAACAGTTTCCCGACAGTTCCTGACGGCATCCCATCAGCGTTCCGACATTTCACTGTTTTATTATTTGTATCGTTACGCTATCAGGATGCTGTAAGGAGCCATAATCGGAAATGTGTGACTGCAGTAATACTCCAGACGTGATATTTATATATAATTAATAATTCATTATCAATTCCGTTCCACAGAACATTGTCCCGATACTGTCCAGACACTGTACCGAATTCGATCCGATACAGCCCAATCCATCCTGACAGAGTAACGATTATACATATTCGGCTGAGTCTCCCGAATGTTAAGGTACAAACCTAACTGTTGGGAGTGCTTGACCGATCACGAACATGTCCCAATGATTCCCGATTCTCAGGACAGCGTCCTGATACATCCAGACAGCGTCTTGACATTCCTTTTGACTTTTTTATTATTTTTATTATTATTTGTATCATAGTGCTGTCGGAATGCTGTCGGAAGCCATAACCGGGAATGTGTGACTGAGGCTTAAACGAAATCTGTCTAGTTTTAAATGTTAGAAATCAAGAATAAAATTCAATGACTGTTATAACATTCGTTTGTACTAGTAGTGTTTGAAAATGTTAGTGCACTGTTCAATATAATGGCGTCCGATGGATCTTATCGACTCATCCAAATAACTTAGTACAATAGGCACTTCAGACCCATTATGCAAATGTTTTGAAAATACAATAATATTAAAATTGTATATTAGAACCAGTAAATGAAATCAAATTGTATGAAGTCACCTAAATGACCATATAATAACTTAAAATGAAAACCCCCGACGCATTATCATAGTTCGTTTGTTTGTTTGTTTGGATTTTTTGCTGTTTTTAACAGTATTTCAGTCATATCACAGCGGTCACTTAACCTACTTACACTTTTCTTAGGCAAGCTAAGGCCTCTCAGCGGTTTACCAGTACTAAGTGCACATACCTATGCCAGTAACGGACAACTGCCCAACTTGAATCAGAGGTAGGGGGAGAATGGCAGCAGTTTACCAGTACTAAGTGCACATACCTAGGCCAGTAATGGACAACTGCCCTACTTGAATCAGAGGTATGGGGAGAATGGCAGCAGTTTACCAGTACTAAGTGCACGTACCTATGCCAGTAACGGACAACTGCCCGACTTGAATCAGAGGTAGGGGGAGAATGGCAGTAGAAATAATTTCATGAACAAGCCCCACACAAGTTATGTGGCCGGGCTGGGGTTCAAACTCATGATCCCCGGACTGACAGTCCAGCGCTCTACAAACTGAGCTAGCCAGGCCCGGCTTCATGGACAATCTGGGCAATTAGAGAGGTATGCCATATCATATGTCACCTTCAATAAAATGGTTATAAATGTTTTATTGGTAATATATAATAGTTGCGCTAATGGCTCATGTAGTGTTCTTATGTGAACAAACTAAAAATCACTGAATTTAAAATCAGGTTAAGAAGCCAGAACCAGCAAACACGAAGTGTTCTACATGATAATATGTTCTCTCCAAAAAGTCAAACATTAAACAAAAATATTCGTAAAACTTCATTAAGTTGAACCCTAAATTCCATGTTTTACTATAATATTTGAGTCAACATTATAAATATAACTTAAACAGAGACATTGCTTGACAATTTATACTCTGCAAAATGCCATGTTAAAACAGATATTGCCACATAATAAAAACAGATTTTAAAATATATATCCCATTGTGTAGTTAGGTTAGTTTTTGTTTCTCAATAATGCCATTTTGAATTGTATCTGTTATCAATGTGCAGCTGATGAATTTGGGTAAATTGCAAAACAAACACCACTTATTAAAACGTTAACAGGTGTGAAAACTAGACAGCCGCTTACAGCAGCTAACAATACTATGTACAAATTAAATATATAAGGCCTGTCAAAATAACTTTCAATTGAAAATGAAAAATAATGTTGGGCAAGAAACCTGATGAGCCAAATTCTTTGTCCGATGTACAATATCATGGTCATTCTTTGTCCGATGTACAATATCATGGTCATTCGTTGTCCGATGTACAATATCATGGTCATTCTTTGTCCAATCAATATCATGGTCATTCTTTGTCCGATGTACAATATCATGGTCATTCTTTGTCCGATGTACAATATCAAGGTCATTCTTTGTCCGATGTACAATATCAAGGTCATTCTTTGTCCGATGTATAATATCATGGTCATTCTTTGTCCGATGTACAATATCAAGGTCATTCTTTGTCCGATGTACAATATCATGGTCATTCTTTGTCCAATGTACAATATCATGGTCATTCTTTGTCCGATGTACAATATCATGGTCATTCTTTGTCCGATGTACAATATCAAGGTCATTCTTTGTCCGATGTACAATATCATGGTCATTCTTTGGGCTTTAAACATAATTATCATCCTTGTAACGACATTTCGACATTCTGTCATTACATTTTCGTAACCAACCGGGCAATCTCTGTAGAAGACTGTACTGTAGACTAATTTGTCGAAGAGAAATAACTATTGCGTTAAAAAAACTAAATTTAAACCTTAAAAACAAACACTATGCTGAATATTAAAAATATTTAATAGTATTATGAATGCAACAACAGTGTTACAAGCTTTTCAACCATATTAGCAAAGTTGTTTTGCGATAGTGTTTGGTAATGTTTTAAAATGCTGAGAGGAAGTTACTCACAGAATATTATATTTTCGAAATGTTTTCTTTTTCAATTAATATAGCATGTGGAGTAGCAAACCCTTATATTCTGTAAAACAAAAATAAAATAGATAAAACTGAGAAAAAAATCCTGCCTCTCATAGGGACCGATCCCCGACAGCCGGCGTGAGAGTCGCGTTAATCACTCGGCCATATCGAACCCCGACCGCCGGCATGAGAGTCGCATTAGTCACTCGGCCATATCTAACCCGGACCGCCGGTGTGAGAGTCGCGTTAACCACTCGGCCATAGAGTCTGTTCCCAAATCCAGAGTAATTTTCTGATAAGGTTACTGGAGTGTAACCAACCGCTAATGCTAGTACCTGTACTGTGTACGGTAATTACCGACAAACTGTGAATTCCATTTTGTTCTTTATTATTATTATTACAACAACGTGAATAATACAATAAGTAATAAAATCATTGTAATAAAATCATTAATCATGCCCCACTGAACAAATAAACTTAACATGAGTTGGCGATAATGCGACGAAAAGGCTAGGATTAGAATGTTTCTTCTCGGCTCACATTTTGACCCGCTTTGTTCGTTGTCATTTATAGTAAAAACAAAAAGTTATACATTTCTTAACACAACACATAAACACCTTAACTTGCATCAACAATAAGCAAAATAAATATCCACAATTCCATTTGGCTCGTGGCCCAATTAAACCATTTATCAATGACTTGGAGCGCTGCATAGTGGACTACTTTCTTCCCCAATTTTTAGTTTCAAAATTTGATCCTAAACTCTGTGAATTACCCAACTCTTTTAGTTTGTTTTAAACATATTATGTTCTAATCACATTCTTCATCAAAACGATGGATGCATTTGGAAAACGTTAATGATATTCAAACGACACTTCTTACTGTTGCGTAATAATAACTGAGTTAACATCTTTGTGATTTCTAGCATAGAATTTCAGAAGCCATACATATAGTTGTTCTGTGGACAACTAAAAATATATCTCATACTTAATGTAAGGATTAATTGATATAAAAATGAGGCGTGTCGGGGGAAACCCAGGCTTAATGCATGTGCGTAAAGTGTCGATCCACTGCATTTTACAATTAATATCCAACTACAAGCATTTGCAATTCCTTTTTGTATCCACAAAGCTTAACCTTTTTTGTTTCAATTTTTCATGTGAACCGTGCTAACCAGTAACGCGATGTGTTTTCGAAATTGTCATGACTGGTCAGAACGTATCTTTAAATTTGTATTTTGTATCCAAACCTGTATCCGATTATCAATATTGGCATCCACAATAATTTTAGAAATCACTGATGCATGGTTTCTTTAATTCTGTGTTTAAACACGACACAACACAATCCTATGTAATATTAATAATATCAGTCCATTGTCACTGAAAACTGGTTTGTGTCGTTACTTCAGATGTTTGTTTACATATTATGCCACACAATTATGCATTATGTGATCTGAATATCCCTTAAACACTTTCCATCAACTGTATATTATTCCTTTTTCAATAACACGATAACGTTTGCCAGTATTTTGCCATGCTTATAAACGATTTAAAATAACGCGCTGTTAGAAACTTTGTATCGATCACGCCATCTTTAAAATTGACACGTCTAAATATAGCTGTACACACTCAATGGTCATGCTGGTAAAAGGTTAAGGTATTGGAAAGTACGGAAGGCCGATTCTGCAATATTTTAACTAGATAACTACTGTATTATGAAACGGTAATCTCAAGCCTCGGCTTATGTATCATTTACTACTAGAGTCTACATTAACGTAATGGTGAAAAAAATCACGAAGCCTCGGCTTATGTATCATTTATTACTGCAGTCTACATAAAAGTAATGGTCAAAAAATTCACGAAGCCTAACATTTCAAGGTGTTTTACGGATTGTTGGTATAATAAAATAAATAACACATGGCTTAGAGGATGATATAGATAATATCAACCCTTGAAACATGTTTTTGTTTCGTCAATTTTTATTATAAATGTGATAACAAAGAGCAGAATGTATATAAATGTAGACTCAATACGGTCTTAAATCATAAATTGTGAGAAAAAACAACATGTGTATACAATATTTCTTCCAATCAAAAACAAAAATTCCTGAAAAAATAAATAAACGCATGAACTAGCTATAATTTCGGTCAAACATATTCGGATAAATCATTTGAATCCGAATTTCAATGTTTGTTTAATAAATTTTAAATCTGACTTTAGCTTTTCATCATTAATCCAAATATGAGTAACAATGTCATCATCAACAACAACAACAATAAGCCATAATGGTGAAAATAAAAATAATTCCTACCATAAAAAAAGATGAAAAAATTTACAATTACCAGGGTATAAGTATTTTACCATCAATAGGCATGACTTTAACTTGCCCATAAACAGTTTTAGTTAGACAGTTGTCATGTTTGATTGCCCATTGGAAATAAATATTCTTACTGATCTCTGCAATAATATAACTTAATAAAAAGAAGAAGATATAATATTGGAAAATAACATTTGTTAATAATTTGACTTAAAAGATCATCAAACAAATAAAAGAAATCAGTCAGTAATACTTCAGGAAACAAGATTCTGTGTTTGATAAACACACATGCCCCCGGTTGGTGCTGGGTAGCCCATGTATTAGTCCAAATTAGGTCAAGTTCAAAGTGAGGTTGGGTGATATGGGTGGATAGGGAATTGTCAAAAGCAATAACTGTGTAAGTATCCAAGAGTTGTAGTAAGCGGTGTTGGTGCCAGACGAAACAGTAAAATCTACTTAACCATGTCACGGACGGAAGGACCGAAGGATGGACGGACGGAATGACGGACAGGACGATCACTATATGCCTCCCGCATGAATATGCCGGGGCCATAAAATAATCTATTTAATACTAATGTGGCCTTTTGAACAGTGTCACCGCGCACAAAATGCCCCTTTTCCAAGTGAAGCGCCATGCCCCTCTGCCCGTCTAGATTAAACACTACTATAGCTCAAACTATTCGGTGAATAGTCGAGCTGATAATCGCATTTAGTGTTCACATCAAATGCAAGATAGGACAAGATAAATATATCAGGTGATGTGGGGTGGGACGCATGGTATACAAAGTCAGTTAAATGTTTTTTATAGGCCCGTTTGAAGAAAGAAATGTATCATAGGAACGCCCCTGGCAGGCGGGCGGCGGGAAAACTTTGTCCGAAGCATAACTTTGTCCAGCAAGGATGGATTTCGTTACTTAAAACAAAATGTTTGTTACTTACAAAATAATAATGTTTATTATGATGTCGTATACTATTGAATAAGAAGAAGCCATATTATCAAGTTTAAAGGTGGAAAATTGAATTTCATTCAAACAAATGTTTCCATTTTTGCAAAAATGCACTCACATTCACATGCCTTTAGTTTCTTTTCTCGCCAACAGTCTTTCTACATCAGCGTTTTGATATACCTTGTTTTCTCAATAACACTCTGAACTGATATGTTAATCAGAAGGTCCAACGTTGACTGAGAGTGGTAACATGTTAACAAGGTGTAAAACTGTCACTTTTTATTAACAGTATATCATATTTCAACCTATCGGTTAATTTTGTTTATTCATTATTTACCTTGTTTGCTCAATGGATCCATTAGTTTTTTATTAACAGTTCACCATTTTTCAACCTATTTGTTAATTTTGTTTATTCATTATTTACCATGCAGCGAACTTTGGGCTTTACTCATGAATCCATTGAGCAACAAGGGATTCACGAGTAAAGCCCAAAAGTTGGCTGCAAAAAAAGCAAAGGCCATGCGGACAAACCCATCCAATTACAACCAGATGTCGATGTCGACCCCGCAATGCCTTCAACTTTAGAACCTTGGTTACCCTGAGTTCTGTAAATTGGCTGCCTTGCTAATGAACAAAATATTTGGAGACAAAAATTGTATTTCTTCTTGAATGTTCATTGGTTGTTATGCCAACTTGATCTCAACGACCCAATAACTCTGGGTTACTTTGAAGCGTTTTTGTTTTTTTTGTCCCCAATGCTTGGAAGAAAAATCATTAGGCCAGAGATTTTTTTTAAGCTTGATTTCGGATAACACTGCAGGCCAGTCAGAAGATGTGTATAGAATCACAAATAAAAATACAATTCTATTTTAAACACATTTTTTTGCGCAATACACATATTGTTTTTGTAGTTGTTTTTTGTGTGTGTATTTTAAACAAATCAGGTCTGCGGATTCGAGAAACTAAAATTCAACAAACTCTGCCCTATTGTTTCCAGTTTTGGGGACAGGTTCGACGACGTTTAACAGATTGGAGCTTGTTATTAGCTTCAATCTCCTGCTTACTGGGAAAAAATCAAACTTCCAAAACAAGTTGAATATTGGGAGGAACTCTTTATTGGGGTATTTTAATGAACACAGTATGGTCAAATATTCGCAGCCTAAATGCAATGCAAATGAGATTTACTGTCATAATTTCAATTTTATTCTAAGGCATATCTGAAATAAAACAGTAAAATAAGGAATCTGTTCAAATCTTATTTAGAAAAATTCCATTTTCTAGTTATTGGTAACTGGTTATTTAACCATAATTTTTCTAAGACGGCATAAACCTGCTACATGTGTGTCAAATGGCATATAACTGTCAACTCGATTATGGGTTCAATACTCTAGGGTCCAATGTGACTCAGCCACATTGGGGTTGTAAAAAGTTTTACTCCAAAGAAGCAAAGTTCTAATGACTTCCATAGATTAAGAGCACTAGGCTGTCAACTGTCTGATGGTTTAAAGAAACATTTTATAGCACACAGTCCCCATGTGAGAACCCAAATTTGGCAATAAACTGAAAACCTAAAAACTTAAAATCTACTGGGGTCATGTACAGGTCAGTGTTTACCCTTGGAAGACGTTGAAGCCCAATATATTATTTTTAAAGTAAACTGAGGCACTGCAAAACAATAATGTTGCTTAAGTAATCCGTATGAATGCAAAAACAATGTCTCATAAGTAAGGCCGCATTTCTATGTGTTCGTATCCATATCAGTATATATATATACAATTTTAACACACTGAATATCGTTGGACCGGGTCCATATCTCCGTATCTGGATCTGCATGTACATATTTGTATAGTGCTTGCTGAGCGATTTTATGCTGATGTGGACAACATGAGGGGCAAAATGTATGCAATGAAAACTGATGTGGACGACATGAGGGGCAATATGTATGCAATGAAAACTGATGTGGACAACATGAGGGGCAATATGTATGCAATGAAAACTGATGTGGACAACATGAGGGGCAATATGTATGCAATGAAAACTGATGTGGACAACATGAGGGGCAATATGTATGCAATGAAAACTGATGTGGACAACATGAGGGGCAATATGTATGCAATGAAAACTGATGTGGACAACATTAGGGGCAATATGTATGCAATGAAAACTGATGTGGACAACATGAGGGGCAATATGTATGCAATGAAAACTGATGTGGACAACATGAGGGGCAATATGTATGCAATGAAAACTGCAGAAAAAAAAACAACGATAAATATTTATATAATCTAAATAGTAGGCAATCTGTCGGATTCGGTTAAATGGTCATAAATTGAAATGAACATATAGGCTGTGAAATGTAGGGTCGATTTCGCGATGACAGTTTGAACTAACCGCCTAGTGAAACATCTTGGGCCAACAGTTGAAACTGTTCCCCAAACACCCATGTGATAACTGTATACTGTTCTGCGGTCCGATGAAATGTTTCATGTGAAGAAATGATGCGCAGAAATGCCAGTCTAAATTGGTGACCTGACATCACAGTTGTGCACTGTATTTGTAATGAAACACACCCGGGAAAATTCTAGTATTTGTGTCATGTAAATTATTTTAAATGCCATATAAATATCATAAATTATTATGTATATTGACATTCATATAATAAAACATCAAGACAATATTGAACAAAAATCAACAGTTAATAAGTACACATGTATATTTTCAAAATATAAATATGGTATTACGCTACATGATGTCTTTCACAAGAGGGCCATGATGGCCCAAAGCGCTCACCTGAGACCTGGTACAGATGAAGACCATAATGTTGTGACAGGTTTGAAAATTAAGGTATCTAAACAATACGCAGAGGGCGATAGGATAAATTTTGATTTAAAACATCGGTTAGTGCAATAGGCTAACTAAAGTATGAGTTGGGTAGTGGATGTGCGTTTTTTGGCTAATGGTTCTCAAATCATTTTTCTCGATATTCTTCCCTGAGCCTTTTTCATTTAGGTATTGACAATTCTGGAAAATGCAGAAACAGTAGATTTTGATGTCTTTTTCGCAAACAGTTTTGGAGAACTAGTTGCAATGCGATAATTGCGATGGCTGTGCTGTAAGGTAAAGTTTTGCTTTTTCTTTGATAATTTTCTGTCCAATGATGATAAATAATGTTAATGCAGGCTCTGAAGACATCAATGTTGCATGTACAAATAACAGCATGCAAGCGTTGCAACTGTTGGAAATAAAATTTTTATGGTCATGTTCAAACTGTGTAAGTTTGGTCAACATTGAATCAAAAATCGTATGTGCAAGCCATACGTTGATAACTTGTTGATGTTTTTTTCCAAACACAAGGGGCAATAACTCTGGTTTATCTGGCCCAATCATGCTTATATTCGACTTCACCTATAGTCTTACGTTCATAGACAAACTGTACACAATTGGTGAAGATTGGATGAAAAATGAATACTCTGTCCTGATAATGTCCATTTTTGCATATTTTTTTCACAAACAATGGGCAATAACTCTGGTGTGTCTGGTCCGATCTTGCTATTATTCAGCTTCACCTTAAATCTTATGGTCAAAGACAAACTGTGCAAGACTGGTGAAGATTGGATGAAAAATGAAGTCGCTATCCTGAATAATGTACATTTTTGCATATTTTTTTCACAAAGGGCAATAACTCTGGTGTTTCTGGTCTGATCTTGCTTATATTCGACTTCAACTGTAATATCATTATGTAGACAAACTGTGCAAGATTGGTGAAGATTGGATGAAAAATAAAGTCTCTATCTTGTATAATGTCCATTTTTGTATATTTTTTTAAAAACAAAGGGCAATAACTCTGAAGTTTGACAAACGATCTGGCCCATTTTTGGCGTCTGCTGAGATCTGATAGTCATACACAAACTGTGAAAGTTTGGTTAAGATTGGATGGAAAATAAAGTCTATACGTTGGAAAAGGGCATTTTTTTGCACTTTTTTTGCATGAAAAAGGGTCAACAACTCTGGTGTTACTGGTGTGATCTGTCCCAATAACAATCCCATCCGAGATTTTATGGTCATACACAAACTGTGCAAGTTAGGCAAAGATTGAATAAAAAATGTAGTCTTTATCGCGATAACGGTCCAAAATTGTTGACGGCATAAGGAAGATGCCGGAGAGGTCCCCTATACCAATAACTCACCAAAAAGTAAGATCATTATTCTAGGTTATAAAATAAGTAATTGCACAGGCGTTTTGGTAACAGTTTAAAGTATGATATTTGTAACTGTGGCCCTTGGCCTATGAGCCTCATGTAACTGTTCCAAAGTCATCCCCGACACCTTGGGACAACAGTTTTGACTGTCCCCAAAACGTCAACAACTCAATACTATCAAACAGCAGTGGCAGAAAATACCACCTACAGCACCTACAGCAGCATTCAAACCTTGACGGACATTATACTGGGGCTTCAATAGTTTAAGTGAATATCGTTTGTGTTCGGAATGGTCCCGGTCAATTTTACAGCAAGTGACACAGCTATAGACAACTTTTGTCACCGGGTGCTCACTTAGGCCTAAAATAGAAACTTTCTGTGTTTCGGGCAACCCTACCCAACCTTGCTAAAGTTGTAGCGTCGATTGTTTCCCGTGAAATCCGTATTCGTCAGATTTGAGATATTTTTAATTGTTTTTTTACCGAAAAACTCAATCCTTACCCCACTTCTTTTGAGACCGTTGCCAGAAACACACAATAACGTTTTTTTTTGGCCTTACTTACTGACTCAACAGTCTTCCCTTGACAGTTGAAAATGAGCTTCTAGAAATAAAGCACTTCTAGGACAACACGCTTTTAATCCCAAGAAAATAAAAAAAAGCCAAAGTACTAAACCAAAGAGTTTTCTCATTATCTACCCATTATCGGAATATTCCAAAAAGTGTGACAGGAAAATCCAAAGGTCAACTGCAAGCGTGTCGGATTTATCTAAGACGTTACAGGAACTGAATTACCATGTTACATTTTCATTTACGTAATACTCTCCATTAAAAAATCCTGCAACCGATAATTAACTAATTTTTCAGGGACATTGTGAAATGAGTTTGGAGGACTTTATCTGAAAAAGAGAAAGTGACACATATAATTTTCATTCTATTTCATTTCAAGTGCAAATTAAACACTGTTAAGTTAGTTGCCTCTATTTCCCTTTAAAATGTGATCAGCTTATATTGTCAACCAAGTTTTCACACTCATGCTCAAATAGTTAAGTTTAAACCTATTTATTTTAGCGCAATTGCATTGAAATCCAAAGGCTTATTGAGACACTCTCGAGTCTGTTTCCTGGGTAGAACCAGTACTTGGTGTCTTTGGGGGAGATCTTGAGTACGCTCCCAGAGTGGGGATCGAACCCGGGACCTCCTGATCGCTAGGCGGACACCATATCCACTACGCCACCGCGACCTCTGGTGTTCCAATAAGGGTAATGTTTTCAGTGGATAGAATACACTTTGAAATACACATACCTGAATCTCATATTTTTCTAATCTTATATTTTATTTGAATTGGGACATTTTAGCTTACATATTGCATTAAACAAAAGTACAATTTTTATTTGAGATTAAATTATAAAATTATAATTCTTGAATCCACTCCTTATTATAAATTTTACATTTAACTATAAAATAAAAGAATACATGATACATATTATATCAATAACACATGGCTGAGAGGGTGATATAAAATAATATCAACCCGAGAAATATTATATCAACCGAGGCGGTAGCCGAAGTTGATATGACTTTTCAAGGGTTGATATTATTTATATCACCCTCTCAGCCATGTGTTATTTATTTTATTACACCGAACATTCCGTATAACATATTGAAATAATAAGCCTTGTGATTTAGTTTCACCATAACTTTACTGTAATGTGGACTCTACTGTAGTAATAAATGCTATGTAAGCCGAGGCTTGACATCACAGTTTCACAATACAATAGTTATCTAGTTAAAACATTGCAGAATCAGCCTTCCATACTTTCCAATGCTTCGCATACATGACCTTAACCTTTTACCGGCATGACCATTGAGTGTGTACTGCTATATTTAGACGTGTCGATTTTATAGATGGCGTGATCGATACAAAGTTTCTACAGCGCGTTATATTAAATCGGTTATAAACATGGAGAAATATAGGCGAACGTTATCGTGTGATTCAAAAAGGAATAATATACAGTTGGTGGAAAGTGTTAAATAGATATTCAGAATCAGATCACATAACGGATAAATGTGTAGCATAATCTGTAAACAAATTGTGCAGTGACGACACAAACCAGTTGTCAATGGACTGATATTATTACAGGGTTGTGTTGTGTCATGTTTAAACACAGAACTAAAGAAACCATGCATCGGTGATGTATAAAATTATTTTGGACGCCAATATTGATAATCGGATACAGGTTTGGAAAGAAAATAAGAATTTAAAGATACGTTCTGACCAGTAATGGCGATTTCGAAAACACATCGCGTTTCTGGTTAGCATGGTTCACATGAAAAATTGAAATAAAAATGTTATTAAAAGCTTTGTGGATACAAAAAGGAATTACAAATGCTTGTAGCTGGATATTAATTGTAAAATGCCGTGGATCGAAGTCAGCACTGTGGAGGAAAAAGGTGCATAGTCGTTCAATTTCGTTTTGTTTTGAAAAAAAAATCGCTGTTCTTTTTTTAGCTCTGCGCGAGGGTGATATGACAAAATATTACCCTGGGATATAACTTTTTGTCTATGGACAAAATACACAGAGTGGTCACGTGAGGTGTAATAATATTAGATATTTATCAGAATATATAAACCCTCAAACAAATGAATTATTCAAAAGCAGACCAGACAAATTAACGGTTGTTACAGAATCGATCTTTCACAAAAGAATTAGGTGGTTGAGCTTGAAACTGTTATAACTGCTTAATATTGCTATATCAAATACAATAATTTCACGCTCAACCCTCGATTTGTATTAATGATTTTAGGCACCAAATATTTCACGTTGTCAACATAGAATAGCGGAAAAAGATAATAACAGTCTTCAAGATACCATCAGCATTATGGGATGTCCAAATAATTACAACGGTCAGGAATAGGAAAAATATTGTCTTATCTACACTGAATATCAGCATTACATTATCACTAATGGTATTAAACATGCTCCTTTTGTCCTTATAGAGGCGGTGTCACTTGATACTCTACAGTTATATTATTAAATGATGTTATTTCACAAGGGTGGGGGGTAGGGTGTCGGGAAAGAGAACATATCAATATTAGTAATTTTTATTCCATATTAAACAGAGTTGGGTAAACAGACCCATTCCCTAAGCCAAATAATTATTGTCTATGTTTTTTCCCAGTTGTACAATTTTTGTGTTTATATAACATAAGCTGTTCATAAAACAGGTATGCCCCCTCTAGGTTAAAAGCAATCTTTAGAATATCAAGTTTTGTGAAGATCGGATGAAAGCTGTGGGACACAAAGAGTAGAAACTGCTAAAAAGGCCAATTCTAGATAATTCAAGGGTCATAAATCCACAAGTAGTGGGGCAATTTCGCCGATCTTGGCCGAGATAATGTTTCCACAACAATTTTCATGAAGTTTGGTGCAGATCGGATGAAAACTGTTGGACTTTGAGCAGACGGCTAAAAAGGCCAATTTTAGATAATTCAAGGGCCATATCTCCACAATTCGTGGGGTATTTGGCTGCTTATCGAACTTGGCCAAGTTATATGGGTATTTGGCTGCTTATCGAACTTGGCCAAGTTATATGTGCCAACAAAAATTTTCATTAAGCTTGGTGAAACAAAATTGGTGGTGCGATAGACCGACCGACATTAGAAAACTAATATACCCAAGCCATCTTGGATGGGGGGGGGGGGGGTCGGGATTGAGTTATTTTTGAACTTCTGTTTTTAAAGACACATTTTTATCAAAAACATTGAAACATATCTAAAATCTGACAAATACGGATTTCACGGAAAACAAACGTCGCTAAAAACGTTAGGGTCGGGGGGCTTTTCGCTTGGTAAGGTCGGTATTTTTTTTTGGCGTAAATGCCTCATTATTTCACACTAGCCTTGTATTCTATACATTCTGCTGGATAAGAAAGATGGTCTTCATTTTCTCCTCAGTTCTGACCTCACCAGCATTCAATCACATGCCAGCAGCCAGATATAAGTTTGCATGTTGCATACATACTCCTTAATAAAATTTGTTCTCCAATATCTTTACTCAATTTGCGGGCACAATTTTCTTTACCACCAAATGCAAGAATCCAGCTTTCATTGATCATGCAATAATGCTTGGAAATTGTTTTCCACCACTAACATGGACATGGTTTGATTGAACCATCTCAGAGCAATGTTGGAGGTCATTCAATTTCCCTCCACCAATAGCAATGTCCAAACAGACATGCTAATGGCAGTAAGGTCCCATGAAAATCTGAAATAATAAGGCAGATGCCTTTTATGGATGAATAACAACTGATTGTTTGCCACTCATGTCTGCAATGAATGGCAGGTTATGCCCTTGGCATACTGTAAACTTCATACGAAAAACAAGACATCTTTCATATCAAACATCAACCCTACATCAAATGATGAAATTGAATGTCAACGATTGATTGTCCAAGGAATTTACCATAAATCTCTCTGTACTCTGTCAAGGCAGTCACCATTGCTTTGTACCCACAAGTAACTGTTGTTTTTGTTAATTTGTTTTGGATTTTTCACCGTTTTTAACAGTAGTTCAGTCAGTTAACCTACTCACACTTTTCCAGGGCAAGTTTAGCCGATCTAAGCGGTTTACCAGTACTAAGTGCACATACTTATGTCAGTAAGTGACAACTGGTGCACATACTTATGTCAGTAACTGACAACTGGTGCACATACTTATGTCAGTAAGTGACAACTGGTGCACATACTTATGTCAGTAACTGACAACTGGTGCACATACTTATGTCAGTAACTGACAACTGGTGCACATACTTCTGTCAGTAACTGACAAATGGTGCACATACTTATGTCAGTAACTAACAACAGAATCAGAGGTAGGGGGACAATGGCCGTAGAAATAATTTCATGACCAATCCCCACACAAGTTATGTGGCCGGGCTTGGTTTCGAACTCACGATCCCCGGATTGAAACTCCAGCGCTCTACCGACTGAGCGAGCCGGGCCCGTAGGATGATGAGTATTCTAACACAGCACGTGACAAGTTTTCCATAGATAAAGAAGGACATCAACCGTGGTTTATTCTGCAACAAATCATGGGTGGAGCCTAATGTTAAGAAAACAGTTCCGGAAATTCGAAGAAATTGTTCCGTAAAATGCACGTGCGTAAACGCGCGTTGGCAAAATTGTGACAAACGAATCATTTCTGCATTATGTAGTGCAATAAAACTACATGTGCAAGTACATATTTTATATATAAGTTCACAAAAAAAATGTTTGCGTTTTGCTAATACCCCTTAATTAGCGCTTGAAAGCATAACATTTGCACTGTATTTATCAACAAGTATGATGCCATTCGCTCAATGTTTATCAATAAAGTTGACGTCATTTTGAATTGTTATTTATTAATGTCACAGAAACGTACGAGTGAATGTACTTTGCTGAAAGTGGGCCAAGCGTAATATAGTTCTCATTCATAGCCTTTAAAAATACAGACGAATTTTATATAAGATCATGTTAGAATCGAAGTAATTGACTGGTTTGCATTGGTTATTGCGGTAATAACCAACGGTTTGTCGTTCCGATGCTTGTTATCAAACCACTCGGGCTATCGCCCTCATGGTTTAATTCCTACGCATAGGAACTCCAATTCGTTGGTTATTACCGCAAAAACCAAAGCTTTTTATTTCTTAAGTAAAGTCCATTGAACACAATGACAACCAATCACAAACCTTTGCTGCTGAGATTTCTTCTCTTCTGACTTGGCCTCCTGCTTCCTCTTCAAGTATTCCTCCAACTCCTGCCCTTCCAGACGAATCCTCCGTCGCACCTGATGAAACAAGGAACAGTCATCGTATGTGACAAATCTGGTACCTAACATAACTAGAACTCCGCGAGTCACATGTGTCGCCTGACGGGGCATAACTTAAGTATGATATGAGCAATTATTCCAAAAACCGATATTGACCTTCCTTTTATGCCCAATAACACTTCAATAAAGTTTCATAAAAATTGAACAAAAAGTTTTTAAGTTTATAAGTTATTGTCTGCACAAACCTTAATTGAACGAATTTTTTTTTGCTGAACAATGAAGTTTGGTTAAGATTTGATGAAAACTATTGGACTTAGAGAACGGCAGACAGACCAACTGACCAACATTAGCAAACCAATCTACCCCTCCATCTTGGAAGGGGGGGTATAATTATCAGATGAAACAAGCGCATTAATAATTTTGGAATAACACGAAACAGAATGATTATTACATATAGTGAGTTACAATGGATGGCATTACAAATGCCAACATGCATTATTAATGTAAACACAGTATGGATATCTACTGTAAATTTTTGTGTATAGGACGCCCCCGCGTATAAGACGCACCTAAAAATTGAGATCCTAATTTTTTGAAAAAAAAAATAGCTATTTGAAAGCTTCTAAACATCAAAATCGTAAATTTTGCGTCCATTGTTTATTGACACTGAAAATATTTTTGTCGTGAAAATCGCAATGCGGATACATTACACTAGATCTGTTTTCGCTGTATTGAGAGAGGTGTTGAGAAGTCTAAAGTGTCAACACCTTTAATTACACCATAAGCGCTAATTGTCTGTTTGACAAACACAGTCAGTTTTGCAAATATCATCAATGACACCATCCTTTTTGTTTGCAGAGCAGTATAAAAGGTGTGAAGTAGTTTGTCAGGTGGTGTTTTCACTACGGTTCATTTAACCCTGGTTCTTATTTTTTTATGTATTATGTTTTATTGCATATATATTTTGGAAAAATAAGAATTAAGAAAATAAAACACACAAAATAAGAATAGATATTACATAATACTATATTTTTAAAAGATCCCAATATAAAACAGTGCGAAACGTATCTGGTACGAATACTTGCTTATATAAGCGTCTTAGTGACGTCGATCGAGTGTCTATTCAAAATGGCGCCCAAAACACCACAGTTGATATTTATGATAGAAAAACTAGGAAATTTTGCTTATATCCGCATATAAGTTGCACCGGAAAAATGCTACGAATTTTGGCTGAAAAAAAGTGCGGCTTATACGCGAGAGTTTACGGTATTTGTCTTTTACAGCCAGGTGAAACGGATGTAATTAATTCTTACCATTTGTCTGATGTAATTTAAGTGCGTAATTACACAAACAAAAATAAATGGGATTTAAGGAAATAAACAGAATATACAAACAAGGTTACCATTTAAACACATTATATTATGGTTCTAGAATAGACTAGTGGTCTGCGTGTCTAATAGGATATATATGATAAGGATTTTTTTATTTTTTTTTAACATCATTTTACAAAACTGGATATACCAATATTGGGACTATAGGAAATAACTACATTACAAATTGTTATTTGACTTTATATGAGGCAAACAGTGTTTTTTTAAGGCCAATTTGGCGCCGAAATTCGGCCCCATTCCGCTGCTAAAAAATTATATATTTTTCCCCTATATTTACCTTAAAATCCCCTCAGAATAAAAGCTTTATTTTGAAATAAACTTGACCAAAATTGGACAAAAATTGACAAAGATAGAGGAATGTGTGTAAACAATCCCAGCAATTATTTTTAGCAAACCACGTTTGTGCATAATCTAAGTTATAATCTAAGTTACCATTTGTAGCAAAACAATTGATTAATGTTTTATAACAAAGTAGAATATAAACATGTTATAATGCTTTAATACAAAAACAATTCCCCTTTTGCTGTAAGATTCCCTGTCTAAAGGGCCCCGCCACCTTTCCCCAAAGGTGAAAAAAAAACACTGGGCAATAGCATTTCAGGTGCTATATAGTTCAATGTTAATTCTAAACAAGTTTAAAGGGGCATATTGACAGACATTCACAAAAATATAAACAGACATATATTAACACAAGATAATTGCCTATTTTTCTCGAACTAATGTTTTTGGTAGCAACATCATAATATTGATGGAATTGTTAAGAAAAAGTCATATAAAAAGACAAAAAATAGTCTTTGGATACAGGGTTCCAGAAGGATTCCAACTCACTCCTACAAAATCGTGCACTTCAATGAAAACTTCCCTAAGCAATGCTGCACTAATCAATGTCGCTAATGCCCAAAACAATACATCATGCACATTTAATTCATATCCATTTTACTACTACTACCTATTTTTCTGTGCCTGCAAGTTTCATGGATGACCACACTTTGTACAATAAAATTAAATGTGTTTTTTGATTGATTTTAGAAGCAAGGCCATCATATTTAACAATACTTAAATATTAATTCTAAGTAAAGAAACTTTATATTTGCAAATTTTATTATCGTCTTACCATCTATACGCCCCTGTAAGGCCAAAAAGAATAAATTGTGTGTTTCTGGCAACGGTCTCACAAAAGTTAAGTAGGATCAAGATGGAGTTTAAAAAAAATAAAATTGGTTAAAGACACATTTCGGCCAAAAATCATTAAAAAAAAAAATAATCTAACGAATACGGATATTACGGAAAATAATCGTCGCCAAAAAATTTGCCCGAAACACAGAATTTTTTCTTTTGGCCTAAGTAAGAAAGAACCTGAACACCTGGTGTTAAGGATTCAGATCATTTAAGGAAGCTATAATCTTGTTTTGCATGACATTTAATATCCTTCTGATAGCAAAATCGTAGGAAATAATGATTTGTGGATAGGACAATAATATCATCAATTAACCTAGATGACAATAAATATTCCTCAGAAAACGTTCTTCTGTTTCATGGCTTGTCTACTTTTATTATGGAAGCAATCACAATGAAATATTGCATAATGATATCAACATCTTAACCTTACTGTTTTAACACAGATTTTAAAACAGAAGGAGTTCAAACAATCTTGCACAATGACATTACTATGCTGTGTCTTCATGGTAATTGCTTACAATTTTTATTTCTGATTAAGACAATTTCACGGTTGCATGAAGGGGCAAATCTATGTCCAGCTAGGAAGTTCATACAAATAGCTTGCACTGTACATAATTACCTATTAGTGTTGGTCTATCAAGCAGTGTTTATGCTCAGGAAATGAGATTTTTGCTCAGGCGTGAAGAAATTGGTCAGAATAATGCTGTTTTTTATTCATGACATATTTTATTTATGATTCACTTGCACTTTTTCATTTTAAAAAATGCCGCGGTGCGGTGTATGCAGTAGTAGCAGTAATAGTATAAGTATCATCAGCAGCAGCAGCAGCAGCATCAGCAGACACACAAATACTCTTTTCATCTAGAGCATTGATTTATCATCGTTGTCATCGTTGTCTTCCTCCCCGTTCTCATCATCATCATCAACTTCATCATTATCAACAACATATTTTGTTTTCATTATTATTATTATTATTATTTTATTATAATTACCATCATCAATAACATCAGCATGTTTATCATCATTATTACCATAAGCAGCATCAGTTACAAAGCAGCCAGAACACAAGAATGTTTTGACAAACATAGTCATACAAATATTGCTTTATTCATTTGATGTAAAGAAACACATTATACTAAGTAATAAAACTGTTTTGTTTGGATTTTTCGCCGTATTCAACACTATTTCAGTCATATAATGGAGGTCAGTTAATCTACTCACACTTTTCCTGGGTAAGCTGGTTTACCAGTACTAAGTGCAACTACTTATGCCAGTAACTGACAACTGCCCTACTTGAATCAGAGGTAGAGGGAGAATGACAGTAGAAATAATTTCATGACCAATCCCCATACAAGTTATGTGGCCGGGCTGGGAATCGAACCCGCGATCCTCGGATTTGTAGTCCAGCACTGTACCAACTGAGCTAGCCGGCCCGGCAAGTAATAAAACTGTATAAATTATTTATTTTCATTCCTTTGGCATGAACTTATTTCTAGCTATTTGTATAGTTTGACAAAAAAGCAACAAGATTTTACCATAAAATATATAGTTATCATTACACTGCAACATGTCTTGGTCTAGAAACGTGTTCGACCAAGGTGAATTATTAATGCTGTACCATAAATAATAATCCATTTTAACAATCTGTACGTGAGAGAAACTGATAATGTTTGCATGAAACTGTTTTTGTCCAAACGGTACCATAGGCATGTCTTAAAGACGTTCGCAACAATTTCCTTCTATTTTTTGCAACGACAGATTTTCTTAAAACTTGGCACAAACATGCATCAATGTATCCGAAAACTAAAACAGTCTTAAACCAGAGGGCCCTGAGACGCTCACCTGAGACCTTGTAACCCCACTGGAATTTGCATCCCAGAGGCGTGGCTTATTTTTATCCCAGGGGCATAAGTTGAACAACCTTGAACAAACCTCTGGGTTTTGCGGTTTCAGGTAAAGATTTTTTAAGTCATTTTGCTATTTAAGTCTATATAAACCATGTGACACCTCGGGGGGTGGCCAGATTTGACCCCAGGGGCATATTTTGAACAATCTTTGGAGAGGACCACTATGCAATGTAACGTACCAAATATAGGAAAGCTGTGGGCCTTGCGGTTTCAGGTAAATATTTTTTAAGTCATTTTGCTATTTAAGTCTATATAAACCATGTGACCCCTCGGGGGTGGCCAGATTTGACCCCAGGGGCATAATTTGAGCAATCTTTGGACAGGACCACTATGCAATGTTACGTAACAAATATATGAAAGCTGTGGCCTTGCGGTTTCAGAGGAGAAGATTTTGAAAGTCATTTTGCTATATATTCTAAATAAACCATGTGACCCCCGGGGTGTGGCCAGTTTTGACCCCAGGGCATAATTTGAACAAACTTTGTTCAGGACCACTAAAGGATGTTACATACCAAATATGAAACCTCTGGGCCTTGTGATTTCAGAGGAAAAGATTTTAAAAGTCATTTTGCTATATATTCTATATAAACCATGAGACCCCCGGGGCGTGGCCAGTTTTGACCCCAGGGGCATAATTTGAACAATCTTTGTAGAGGACCACTATAGGATGTTACATACCAAATAGAAAACCTCTGGGCCTTGTGGTTTCAAAGGAGAAGAGTTTTAAAGTCATTTTGCTATATATTCTATATAAACCATAGGACCCCCCAGGGCGTGGCCCGTTTTGACTCCAGGGGCATAATTTGAACAAACTTTGTACAGGACCACTAAAGGATGTTACATACCAAATATGAAACCTCTGGGCCTTGCGGTTTCAGAAGAGAAGATTTTAAAAGTCACTTTGCTATATATTCTATATAAACCATAAGACCCGCATGGCGTGGCCAGTTTTGACCCCCCGGCCATAATTTGAACAATCTTTGTAGAGGACCACTAAAGGATGTTACATACCAAATATGAAACCTCTGGGCCTTGTGGTTTCAGAGGAGAAGATTTTAAAAGTCATTTTGCTATATATTCTATATAAACCATGTGACCCCCGGGGCGTGGCCGGTTTTGACCCCTGGGGCATAATTTGAACAATCTTTGTAGAGGACCTGCAGAGGATGTCACATATCAAATATGAAAGGTCTGAGCCTTGTGGTTTAATAGAAGAAGATTTTTATAGTTTTCAATCTTTAAATCTATTTTTAGCTCTGGTGACCTACATATTCAGCGGACCGGAAAGATTTGAACAAATTTGAAAGAGGTCCACCCAAGGATCATTGCTGTGAAGTTTGGTGAAAATCTGCCAAGCGGTTTAGGAGGAGATGTTGTTTGAATGAAAAGTTGACGACGCACGCACACACGCACGCACGCACACACGCACGACGGACAACGGGCAATCACAAAAGCTCATCATGAGCACTTTGTGCTCAGGTGAGCTAAAAATAGGGGTCACCAGCCTTTTTCAGGAAATATTTAATTTTGAATACGGTACCTGTTGAAGCCTTTTTTCAGTTTGTGTGACTTAGAAAGTTGAATAATATAAAGCGTTTATATTCAAACAAAGATGGAGATTTTTAAATGCATCTTGCTTTAAATGCTTCATTTGGTAATATAAAAGTGCAGTTTAATGATAAAACGCGCTTTATCTACAGTTATCATTTAACAAATAACTTGTAATGGACACTTAACGAGATTTAATTTGCCTGTGAAAAATCAATAATTTATCAAATATACGAATATATTTTGTTCCAAACGACAGATTTTGTTTAAAGATCCCACATACATGCGTCATTGTATACTGAAACTAAAACAGTGTTAAAAAAATAGGGGTCACCGGCCTTGTTCCTGAAATATTGGGTTTTGAATACGGTACCTGTCGAAGCCATTTTTCAGTTTGGATTTTTATCAATGTTTTAAGTATATAGGATAGTTATTTTTCAAACAAGGTTATGGTTCTTTCAACTGATATGTTTGTACATGCTTTTTTTGGCAATATACATGTGTTTGTTGATAATAAAAACATTTCACCTACATTTACTGCTTAAATAATGAAGTTGACTGGACATTTAAGTGTGTCAAATGGGAACTAATAGTGCTTTCTGAAACTTCATTTTTATCAAATGCATATTTTGTTCCAAACGATTTTCTTAAAACAATGTATACATACACCAAAACATTAATAAAAAGAATGGTTCACCGAACTTGTTTGGGAAATATTGGATTTCATATAGGGTACCTGTGTAGACTTTTTTCCTGTTTCGTTTTAACATACATAAACAATGTATCAATAGAATGAAGATATTTAATGGATCATTTCTGAACTAAATTTGTTTGGAAATACATTGCATAGTGTGTTTGGAAATACATTGCATAGTGTGTTTGGAAATACATTGCATAGTGTGTTTGGAAATACATTGCATAGTGTGTTTGGAAATACATTGCATAGTGTGTTTGGAAATACATTGCATAGTGTGTTTGGAAATACATTGCATAGTGTGTTTGGAAATACATTGCATACGTGTGTTTTTAATTATTATGTATGCTTTATGAACTTTAACTATTAAAAATATTTATTTTGAATGGACATTATAGATGAAATTAGTATATTGTAACCTATAAACAATAAAGAAAAAATGAAGCAAAAGGAGAAATTAACCCAATTATTTCTTTTTGTTGCGAACGTCTTTAAAATTAACAAGTTCGAACGCTATCATATACTGTCTAAATGTATTATATAGCATACGTTTAGCATCTGACCATCCTTAAAAAAAATGTTTGTTTGCGGTAACGCGACCCAGAATTTTCAAGAAGGGTAGGTAGGCAAATTTTTTTATTGTAGTTTATTTTTTAAATGTATTTTCTGGGTGGGAACAAATGTAGATGACACGGACCAATTTACCTTAACACATAATACAATCCTAATCACATTAAGGCGGGCCGGCTAGCTCAGTTGGTAGAGCGCTGGACTACAAATCCGGTTCGATTCCCAGCCCGGCCAGGTAACTTGTGGGGATTTGTCATGAAATTATTTCTAAGGCCATTCTCCCCCTACCTCTGATTCAAGTAGGGCAGTTGTCAGTTACTGGCATAAGTATGTGCACTTAGTACTGGTAAACCAGCTTACCCAGGAAAAGTGTGAGTAGGTTAACTGACCGCCGTTATGACTGAAATACTGTTGAATACGGCGAAAAACCCAAACAAACAAACAAAACTAATCACATTGCTTAACTTAGTGTGGCATCAGTGGCATCAGTGCATCAGGATACTAACACTGCTAAAAAAATTCAGCTTAATTCGAGTAATTAGAACGCAGTCCAAACACGGTAATAAAGTAATTATGAACAAAATATGACGAATATATAACTTAAATTTTTGAATAGAACATTTAAAAAAATTTGCTTCACGGAAACCTATAAAAACTTGTGAGTCGGGCCCAATTTCGTGAGTCGGTCATGTTACCGCACACCAGCTTTTTTTTAAGGATGTCCTTACAGTCTCTTTTTTCCTGCTATCTTGGAAAATGACATTTATTGCTATATCGTCCTTTGAAAGAGAGAAGGTGTCATCAGCGTATGTGCAAAGAAGGCTGATATATACCAGAATATATAACTATTATCGATAGTTAGCATGTAAAGTCATTTAAAGGTGACTGTATTTTACTTTATTCAAAATAACCAAGTTTGAAGGATATCATATAGTGTGTATTATACAGTGCATGTTTTGTATTACATTTTTTTCTGCTTAAAATCTTAGAAAATTGATAATTTTTGCTATATGTGAATGGTTAACATAAAACTATAACTAATCTAGCATGTTAAAGCATGTCATTAAAAGGTGTTAGCACATTAATTTCAGTCAATATTTAATACATTTAAAATCTAATACCTAAACCCGCCTAACTCATATATTTTGAAACAAGAAATGTCTTTAAAAAAGACAATCGGCGTTGAAATTAATTTTGAGATGTCATTTAAAAATTACTTAAACAGACGGCCAAGATAATCGGTTGCCTGACTTCTCAGACCCCAGATTTTTGGTCCCCACCAATATTAGGAGATTTACTGGACCCCAGATTTTTCTGACACTATAAGAAATCTTCTCGGACCCGAAAGTTAATTTGAGATAAATTTATTAATTTAAAAATTAAATAAAATTATCATTAATATCTATGCCGTGAATAAACCAATCATACAGCTCCATGTTTCCACCAGTGATATATGAATAACCAAAATAATTTAGGTTAACATAATTGTTATCTGAATTTGTCAAGCCAATTTAGCAAATAACAATGTAAGAAAATAATTTCTGGAATGAATTAAAATTATTATGTATCAAACGAGTCTATAAAGTTACTTATAGTACCGGTAATATACCATTCATTTTAGTTATCTAATATAATTAAGGATTGAATTTAATTTTGGTTGCGTCCATGTGATTATGAACGCAATGGTCAAACTGGCAAATCCATGATGTGCGGTAGGATCCGTGTGGATCAATAGCATCCACAAGGGCGTATCTAGGCTTTTTTCTTTGCCTGGACATAACTTGTATTATAACATTTTAATATAAATCTCAAAATGCATTTCTTTTTCTTATTGTACATGTTAAACAATTCATCATTATTAACTGTGATATAAATTTATGCACAATAAATTAGACGATCTAAATGCATCTAGTAAATAGACACATCAATGTGAAAAATCATATCCACTTTAAAGCTACGTTCCTGAACGGATGTTACGTCATGGAGATTTTCTGTGGTCGCTTCTAAGAAAAGTAATGTTTACCTAAAATACTATAACATGTACATATTACTTGCTAGCGAATTGGCTTAGTTTAATAATAACACGTGTAGATCTTGCATGTTAGAATACTATCAAGCAAAAGTGAAAAAAAAAAATTCAAATTGATTTTTGTGGAAGAAGAATTGGAATGAAATGCTCATGTATATTAATTATAAAAACATTTAATCAAACATCAACAATAAATGCAAAAAAGAGTAACATTGAACAATATAAGACATCTTAGTTCAAGTAAATATTTTTGTCGAAATATAATTTGCATAAAAATAGGACACACAGATATTACTACGCCGGTGATAAGGCACTGAGTTCATAAGATTATGAATGCATACCCCTTCCATATCAAAATGCCTATGTAATGTAAATATTAACGATTTGAAGTGAAAGAAGCATTCATACTGTGTATCCCAATAAAAAGCAATAGTCAGGGAACCTTCAGCTATTTTTGAAATGTTACGACTTTATTTTTGATAACACAAACATAAAAATTCATTAGATTAGGACGATTTTAAATTATATCAGTAAAAAGATGATATATCAAGGGTTCCTATGTATAATTAGTATTGCAAATTGTGTATAACAATTCGACGTATTCCGAATCTTCTTTCTATAACATTTTATCTATAGAAAATGTAGCATCTTTTTACAGATTAAATAACATCTACTGGAGAAGTTGATAAAAAGATGCAATTAGAAATAATCGTTAATAAATCGTAACCACAATTTTAAATCAAATTAACAGTAAGTTTATAAATATAAATTCCCCATTTATTGAAACTTTTAGGTTTATGATTCTCTGAACGCTATTATTGATGCATGTACGAGTATATTAACACAGCTATACAACGGTTGCTAGCTACGCACGCTATTTTTAGAATGACACTACTGTTTCTGGAATGTGATGAACTCACTAGAATCAATGGGCTACATGGAACGGCAACTCTGTGAATTAGATTTATGAATGGGAACATTGCACAATTGCTATTTATAGAGCGTACCGCTTATATAAATGTAGGCTAAACAAAATAGTTATTTCGTTACTTCAATGAATATAGCATTCTTTTGATGGCATACAATGAGAAAATACGTTCATAATTAGCATCAGTTCTAGAGTGTATGTCGAGGATATGTTTGTAACTTCATTTTAACCGCTTATGTAAACAATTATGTAAATTTTTTATTCCCAAAAGTATGCAACAGTTATTGGTATACGTTAAATAATTGTTTGAAGTTTGCATTCCCTAAAATTAGAAAATTTCCCCAATTCTATTAGTAACATTCTGTGCGATAAGAGGCAAGGTACTCTGGCAAAGGGTTATTAGGACAGGAATCTAGGATCAAAAAAGGTACAGGGTGCTGTTCAAAAGGGTTATTAGGACAGGAATCTAGGATCAAAAAAGGTACAGGGCGCTGTTCAAAAGGGTTATTAGGACAGGAATCTAGGATCAAAAAAGGTACAGGGCACTGCTCAAAAGGGTTATTAGGACAGGAATCTAGGATCAAAAAAGGTACAGGGCGCTGTTCAAAAGGGTTATTAGGACAGGAATCTAGGATAAAAAAAGGTACAGGGCGCTGTTCAAAAGGGTTATTAGGACAGAAATCTAGGATTAAAAAAGGTACAGGGCGCTGTTCAAAAGGGTTATTAGGACTGGAATCTAGGATCAAAAAAGGTACAGGGCGCTGTTCAAAAGGGTTATTAGGACAGGAATCTAGGATCAAAAAAGCTACAGGGCGCTGCTCAAAAGGGTTATTAGGACAGGAATCTAGGATCAAAAAAGGTACAGGGCGCTGTTCAAAAGGGGCCGGGTGGAAAGCAGTCAAAGTTCTTAGACATTTCCTAGCTAATAAATTGGTTAATTCAAGGTTTTTATCAACTAAATGCTCCTAATTAAAGCTTTCAAACATAGTATATTCATTTGCCATTAGATATTCATACAAATATATTGAAATTTCAAAACATATTTAACATTTCTGTGTTGACCAGCCCACGGGGATAGCAGGGAGGAACCAACAAGGAGCATGGTGCAACACCCTGCTATTTTGCTTTGGATTGTTCCCTAGTTATTTATGTTACTAGTGTCATTACATGGTCAAAATGTATATTATATATGCAATTTAAATTTCGAACCTCCATTGTTACTGTTTTGTTGTCGGGATGGTCTATGAGCCATCGGGCAAGCGACCTTGGAGACGTACGATTGGTCAGAATGATGCTGTTCTTCGGGTTTCCGCACCAGGCTACGAACAAGTCTCGGGAAAATCCGCTTTGCAAATCCGGCTGGCTACACAGGACAACCTACAATAGACATTTGTATTACTTTATGCAATCATATAAACATTTAAATAGAATAATATAATAATAACAAAGTAAGTGCTGAATACAATAAATTTAAAGGAACGGTGTTCACAGTTTTGGGTTGGAAAAACATTTCTCTAACACTGGAATTTTAAAACAAGACATTTTAGAATGTATAAAAAAAATGTGTCTGCTGTGCTGTTTTGGTCACATCACATTATATTTTATATATTTATTGTGTCATTTTAAGTAAACATTACTAGGGTATGTGTACCAGGTAGCAACATTTTCTTGAAAAATAACATATTCGTCAAATGTTTAACTTTGCACAAGCACATTGCTTTTCAAACCTTGAAATATAAACAATAAATGTATTATAAAATAGGAAAAAGTCAATTTAAGAAAAAAATATTTTTCACTGCCAAAAGATTTTAATGTGAAACTTTCCCTTTAAGCTAGCAAGACCTGGAATTCATGTTTTCCGAATGAGCAAATTTTGTGGACAATAAAGGACAAGTATTTTGTAAGCGTAAAAAAAAGAGGCATACTTTAGACATGTGTGTTTTGTATGCCTGGAAATGTTGTCTTTATAAGTCATGCATTTATGCCCAAGTATTGTCATTATGCCTGGAATGTTTGCTCATTATTAACAAAATTACTGTACAATGAGTAAGTATTCTTAAATCTTTTCCTAACATGTTATAACATGTTACCAAAATTAACAAAATTACTCCACAATGTTTAAGTACAGTACGTGCCACGCGAAACCCGCAGAATTCGTGCTGTCGTGACGAGCCTTAGATCAATATTCGCGAAGCGACGTCACGAAAGTTCTCGACGATTCGCGAAACATAGCGATGTCACCAAATTTCGAGATTTCGCGACGAATATGTTACGAAAATTGGTCGTGATTCGCGTTGATTTTACAGTTATTTGTGCATCAGCTCTTTAAAAATGAAGAGTTGTACAGTTTTTACTGTCTTTTCGCATTATTCTATATTGTGTATCGCAAAGTGTATGTTAAATGTAGATATATTAATTTTATAGCCTTCATATTACGATTAATTAATAAATAATGATATAATAAATCACTATTATTTGACAGTATTAATAAAAGAAAACAGTGAAAACGCGTATAAAAGTCACAATGAATTTTTATAGCGTGTATATACGGACAATAATCATTAAAATCAACTGAAAATTATAAATCACTGATTGTTCTTTTGTTCACTACAAATAATCACCCCTTTTACGTATATGCCACATTTCACTAATTCGCTTAATTTGAATTTGATGTCACTTTTACAATAATATTAACTGATGTCCATGTAAATGATTTATTAGTTATTCGTTAATTAGTTGTTTCGATTGTTATGTGAATGTGTATACGGGGTTCTTGTGATGATTATACAAATGCATTATTATCTTATTCTTCATGGGCGAGATTGTTTCAAACATTTCTTCTTTTAGAATATCCATGCAGATTATTTGTTTACATGTACATATATGTCATCATCACCCGTGCACTAGCATATTCTATTTTATCGTATCTATAATCATCATGAAGATGCAAATCACCGACGTTTTGACACGATATTTTATAATAATCATGTAGTTGAGTTGTATACACGTGTCTATAATTATTTGTAACATATGGTTTCATTGTAACGTTTGTTTTTATAAAATTTACTCATCGGCAAACACAATAAATGTAAATACACATGTATATCAAACGAAAACCATCACAACGGTTATTGTAGCCTCTTCTTAATTTAGTGTTTGCTAAAGAAAACCTAATTTGTTCTGCAGACTACCGGTGAGTGCGTGTTAACCTTAGCTGCCTTTATGTGTTTTCACATGTTGTGTATACAGGCCTCCAATGTGTTAACTGACGTGTCAATATAGCAAACACACTGATCGTGACATACAGGCCTCCATTGTGTTAACACACGTGTCAATATATAGCAAACACACTGATCGTGGCATACAGGCCTCCAATGTGCTAACTGACGTGTCAATATAGCAAACACACTGCTTGTGGCATCTAAATTGTTTTTATTCAGGTTTATTTATTTTGGGATTTATCTTCTTTTTTTTTCTAATAGTCATTTAAAATTCCAGTTCACATCCCGAATGATAATGAAACTACATATAGTGTACATAAGATAGAAGTTCATAGCAATAGTTTATTCAGTCTTCATATAATAATACTATAAGTACTTGAAGTAATAAAACAGTAAGGGTTTCAAACAGAAACAACATATAAATAAACGAAGCACATATAAAATAATTAACACAAAGTTTTACCCAGAAACCTATTAAGAACAATCTAATAAATAGCATGCCGTGAAAATAATAAAAGAAACATATGTACAAACAACAAACACACCCTATCACATACCCATTTCAAAATTTCACATGAAAAATATTAAGTTTATTTTGAATGCTTTTTTTTCCCCCATGTATTCAATAAAAAGTGTATTTCTTTTATATTTTAAATCTTCTGCAACAAATGTCTAAATTTGAATTATTTTGTAGGTAACATAATTCAAAGGAATACATTCAAATATCAATTCCACAAAGTTTTCTAACACAAATTATTTATTCACCGCTACGTGAAAATATAGCGTACAAGTGTGTATTTTACTAGTTATTTTCTTGTCACGGGACAAAATTATTCGCCACGAAAGTTCGCGAACAACTGCGTATTTTGGTCGCGAGAATAAGCGAAATTTGGTGACATCGCGTGCGAGCAATCTGAGCTTCACGATCAAATCGGCTCGTCGCATTTCGCGAACTTTGCGGGTTTCGCGTGGCACGTACTGTATAGGCCTTTCCTGAAACTAGGTAATTTCCCTTGCATAATCACGAGTGATGTCCCCTGTTGACTTGTGGTGACTTTTATTGATTAAACGGGGGTATAAACATATTCATATTTAACGGAAAACATACAATATATTTGATTTTCAATCTTAAAATTGTGTTGCTGTCCTAAAAATGAATTACAAATATCAACATACGTATATAATATACATCATGTACTTTATTTATCAGTTTAATTATTATTTTTATTTTCAACAATATTGTCTACTCTTTGAAGATTGACAAACAAACTACACAGTACATTTAACGGTTATTATGCAATAAACACAAAAATAGCGATTTCAGTATCTAAACAACCTATGCCTTCATCCTGTTTTAAATTTGCATTATTAACTAAAATAAATTAATCAAGCTGTTTTTAGTAAAATGATTTTGCTAAGTTACTCTACGCTAACATTCTTCTGGCGACTAAAATTATGAAAATAAGGTATAATCACAGAAAGTTTTAGCGTAATTCCACGTAATTCCAATGTTTTTGACAGCAACTTGTTATTTAAATTCCATACACATTTGTGTTTAACTTTAAAGCTATTTTCATTAAAGATATTCTTGTTGTGTGCTAAATATTATACGGTGCTTGAACATCCTTCGTTATAATCTTGAAATATAATGTAACAAAACAACTATTTTTTTAATTAACGTAAACACAATATTACAATAACTAAAGATGATGTCACTCCTCATTAAATGTTATAATTATGTTGAATTAAAGAGATTATTTCTTCACTTCTGTCGGAATTGTGGTAAACAAACACAATTTTATTCTCGTAGCAGAAAAAAAACACGTAAATGTACACCACCACCCGCGAAATGCTATGCATGAAATCATGCACATTTCAAGCTAATCAAGAATTGTTCATGAACTGCGCTTAAACAGTTCTTAATCTGGGTTCATGAACTTTTGGACATGAACTGTCTTTGAGAGGTGTTAATGAAATGTTCATGAACTGATCATGGATCAATGAAGTCCTTAATTGACCATGATATGGATATGAACTGATTATGAACTGATCAAGAATAAGTTCAGTATTGATTGGGCCATGAACAGTTCATGAACCAATCAAGATCGTAATCTAGTGGCAATTAACCTCAATCGGTTAATTTTGTTTATTTTCACAATCAAGTTTTCTGCAGCCAGTTTTTGGTGGGAAAAAAGCCAGCCATCTTTGTTGTGAAGGAATTTAATTATAAATCATTTTTAATAGGTGACGGAAGGTAGCTAATGTTGACAGTAAATTTTATGAACTGGTGTGTTAAAATTTCAGGTGCTTGCTATTTTTATTACATTAATTTTATAATTTAATTGTCTGGCCAAGCCATTGGAGTTATTGACATTTCTCATTTGAAAAAGAGAAAATATCGCTATGTCTCTAAAATCATGGCACTATTCTATATTAATGACAGTAGTGGATTATAATGGTTTTATAATATTATAGTAATTATTCATATTAATTACAATTGCTCGAAGCTGGTATTTTATGTTGCTTGATGGGAATATGTATTTTCATGTCCTGTTCATGAACTGTTCATGAATTATTTACTTCTGTAACGGTAACTTATTTATACAAATTCAGAAAACAAATTGATTGTTATTTTGTAATTAACTATTCATAACCTGTGGTTCCTTATTACTTATGTCTTGAACTTGTCACATTTTGTTTGTTTAAATAGTTATGGCTCAATCCATGAGTATCACAATATAGTTAGATTTCGAAAATTTAGCTGCAACTGAATGATAACGTTATTTTGGATGGTAAATCCTTTTTGCCATTGTTGTGTATGTCGCTCTTAAATCATTTGTTTATGCAATTTTTAACCAATTGATTGTCTTGCTGTTATTACTTCTACGGCCACTGTATGAAATGTTGAAATACATTATTATTTATACAAACTAACCAATGGCACAAGTTGAGACTACCCTTAGGAACGGAGTTTAAAAGTGCAGTAACAGCTCAGTTTTTAAGAAGCAAACTATTGTAGAAATGATGGACTATTAGTTACAAAGATCTGCTCCAGTTGAGTCAACAGTATTGTCGTGAACTCGTTAATAATTGCCTGTCTTAAACAGTTCATGAACTATTCAAGAACTAATGACTATGAACTGTTCATATCCAGAACATGAAGTGCAAATGAGACAAAACAATTATATAGAAAAGTTCATGAATTGTTCATGCAGCCCTAGGTTCATGAACTGGACATGAACTGTGCATTAAATAGTTCATCCTATGAATTGTTCATGAATTGTTCAAGACTTCTGGCAATGAAAAGTCTGTTAACTATCCTTGATTGTATTTCATGCACAGTTCGTGAACCATGTCCAGTTCATGAACTGATTTTTTCATGCACATTTCAAGATTTGTCTCAATTGCAGTTCCATGTATTTTCACGATTTTTCATGAACTCTGTATATGAACTATTAATGAATATTTCATGACTGATTCATGAACAGTTACTGTTCATTTCACAGGGGACCTTACAATTCTTCATAATTTAAAATTAAATGCTGTGCTATACTATTTCACTCTTTAATTTTAACCAATTTATTAATTGGTATAGGGGACCTCTCCGGCGTCGTCCATCGTCAATGTGCCGTCATTAATTTGGACCGTTATCGTGATAAAGACAACATTTTTTATTCAATCTTGACCTAACTTGCAAAGTTTGTGTAAGACCATAAAATCTCGGATGGGATTGTTATTGGGTCAAATCACACCAGTAAAACCAGAGTTATTGCCCCTTTTTCATGTAAAGAAAGTGCAAAAGTGCACTTCGTGCTCAGGTGAGCCAAAAAATGATACTCATAAACTTTAGTAAAACATACCCAACCTAGCCCGCTCCCTACGATTTCTTACGTACACCGTAGCACCGGCACCAACGTTCAGCGAAAATATACAGACAATGGGTATATATAACTTTATTTGTGGATGATATCATTTTCTTTTATAAATTCATATATTGTATAAAGATGACAGATGCAATAAACTGTTGGCAAAAGATACCGCCTAAAAGACATTAATACTTTTCGAATAAATAAGATTTAAAGTCGACATTCAAGTCAAATCAATAACTAATTTCCAGTTAATACAGTTTTGTCTCCATAAATAGTTCACAAAAATCTAAATCGGCAAACATTTTGTTCAATGTCCCATTAGCAATCACACCAAATTTCATATTGTTTTATGCATTCAAGAAAGATATAACGAGGGGTGTCCACAACGTTGGTTCCTGGCGATATTATGTTTTTTCCAGGCACGACATGTTAGTGAAATTGACACAAAGTCGGCATCACTTGCCTTATTAGTTCACAAGGCAATCGTACAAGTATCTTTCACACTATTTTGTGTAAAAAATGTGTTCTTCTGTCAGTCCGTTACTTCGTTTTGATAACAAAACAACAGTGCATAGCACATCTGAAGACGACTGATGAGCATGACTGTGTACGTTTGAGTTATTTAATGACACTCACTTCAAAAAGAGACCATTACACTTCGGTCAATGAATAATACAAATAATTCTCGATGCATGTGTGTTTGAATGAAGTCAGCTACGGAGTTTACATGTTTAAAGATGTTCCTGATGTGTATATAACATTGAATGTCAAATAAGTATTTAGTGGACAGGCACATCAAATAAGGACAATTTACTGCCAAAACAGGTGCATGACAAACAGACCAACCATCATGTATTTTCGAACATACTACGGTGAAGTATTAATTTATTCAGTGAATCAAAGTACATTTTATGAATATATGATGATGATGATGATGATGTGCACAGACTTATTATATCTTTGATACGGATCTGTTGCTGATCACTGCAGACCTACAAACAAGGTTTATAACTGCACGATCGAAAGTTTACGCCCCCCAACCCGAAATCCTGGATCCGCCACTGATACTTTATATGGAAAGCTAGGAAAAAAGTCGCCAGATGTCCGCCCCTGATACTTTATATGGAAAGCTAGGAAAAAAGTCGCCGGATGTCGAGTCAAGCTAGGAAAAAAGTCGCCAGATTGCCGCCCCTGATACTTTATATGGAAAGCTAGGAAAAAAGTCGCCGGATGTTGAGTCAAATTTGCGAATGTGAATTCACAATAACGGGAGGTAATTTCCAAGGGAAAGGCCTATTCCTAACATCTAACAGCTTATATAACAAAAACGATGCCACAATACCAAGGACACATTGTTTCCTGGGTAGCTATGCTATTACTTCAGTTCATTGTTTGAGTATAGAAACAAGGCTTGTCACAGGATGTGATGTATGCCCCCGAAGCATATGCTTGTCAGAGGAATGCAACCCAATGTCAGTTTCATGTTCGCAAAAATGACGCTTCCTACAAAAAGAGTTATGGTCCTTGTACTCTGCACTTCCTTTCAATGTCCTCTATCAATATATTTGGTTTTATTAAAAATCTCTTCAATACTAATGAAGTTATGCTCTGCACAAAAAATAAACAAAGGGCAATTACTCTGTAAATATTGAAGAAAGAGTTGTGGTCCTTGTGCTTTGCACTTCCTCTCATTGTCCTCTATCATTATATGAAGTTTCATTAGAATTCCTTCAATATTAATGGAGTTATGCTCTGCACAAGAAAATTTAAAAAAGAGCTCTGCACTTCCTCTGATTGACTTCTTGCATTATATTAAGTTTCATTTGAATCCCTTGAATACTAATGGAGTTATGCTCTGCACATTTATTAAAATTAATGCTTGACATAAGGAAATAAAACGAATGGCAATAACTCCGTACATACTGGAGAAAGAGTTGTGGTCCTTGTGCTCTGCACTTTCTTTTGTTGTCCTCTATCATTACATGAAGTTTCATTTGAATCCCTTCCATACGTATGGAGTTAAGCTCTGCACAAGAAAATAAAACCAAGGGCAATAACTCTGTAAATATTGAAGAAAGAGTTGTGGTCCTTGTGCTCAGCACTACCTCTCATTGTCCTCTATCATTACATGAAGTTTCATTTCAATCCCTTCAATACAAATCTAGTTATGCTCCGCACAAGAAAATTAATGCTTCACATACGAAATAAAACAAAGGGCAATAACTCCGTAAATACTGTGGAATCACTTGAATTCGCGGGGTACAAATTTAGCGCACTTGAGATCGCGGACATATTCGAGCAGTCCTAAATTCGCGCAACTACGATTTTTGAAATAACAAACACACAGAATTTGGGTTTTACACAAAATATGTGTCAATTATTCAAGTATGCAACCAGACAGAACGCCAATGAAGGGTCCTATTGTGACAGCTTGTTTGTTGCACTAGACACGTATATTAGTATCGGATTATGCTCCTAATTGACAACAGTGGTCGCAGATTTAGGCGAGACAATATATACAATATATCACGTTATGTCAATCTGACACATTGTTAATTAAGTGCTGATTAAAATACTAGTTTAGGCTCCACATCGAGGGCGCTTATTCTTTACTCAAAAGATCAACTTGTGAAAAAAAAAAATCTTCATGTTCCTTTTACTCATTGTATTATGGGTGTTCATAATCATGCCTTAGCGTAACTGTGTTGTAGAAATACAATTTTGTTGTTATGCGTTACAAAATTGTATACGAAAGTAAAGATCTCGATGTACTCTGCGCTACAAAGTGTTTTTATGGCAATCAGTACCCACGCTTTCCCTGCGGATGACGTGACGTTCTACATGTCAGCATAGTTTTCGCGCTCTTTTTTTAGCAGAACAAAGGATTAACATTAAATACACGTGCAGTTTAATTGTAAAATAGAATTCGTGTTAACATCATGTGAACAGTAATATTCGGAAAGGCGTTTCGGATTTCGAACTGATTATACGCGATTTGAAATTAATTACAAGGAATAATAGTAGATCTCTATATTTTTATATACAAATGGAATATTTTACATATGGATATAACACGTTAAGGATGTTAACAACAATGGAAAAGACAAGTTTATTACGTTTATGTTTTGAGGTCACGAAAATGGACTATAGTGTATACATGGATATTTATATATATGGACCCCGCGAATCGCGATATAGCGGATCTGCTGTGTATGACCGCATTTAAATGTACGAAAACGCCGACAATTTAATGTAAAAGAACAAAAAAGCATTCATTAATCAGTATGAAGCCCACTAAGAAATCAATAAACGTTCATTAAAAAAATTTGCATCTTAACATATAGAGGCCTATCTGAACACATTTACGAACGATTACCGACGTACATTTGAATGAACGAGTAAGCTCCCAAGGTGTTGCTACATTACGAAATCTGTACATATTCGCGGTGGTAATAAATTCGCGCAATGGCGGGAGCACAAAAAGCGCAAAAATTAGACCACCGCGAACATTTGTGATTCCACAGTGTTGAAAAAAATGTTGTGGTACTTGAGCTCTGCACTTCCTCTCATTGTCCTCTATCATTAGATGAAGTTTCATTGAATCCCTTCAATACTAATGGAGATATGCTCCGCACAAGAAAATTACTGCTTCACATAAGGAAACAAAACAAAGGGAAATAACTCTGTAAATATTGAAGAAAGAGTCCTTGTGCTATGCACTTCCTCTCATTGTCCTCTATCATTATATGAAGTTTCATTTGAATCCCTTCAATACTTATGGAGTCATGCTCTGCACAAGAAAATTAAACAATGGGCAATAACTCTGTAAATATTGAAGAAATAGTTGTGGTCCATCTGCTCTGCACTTCCTCTCAATATCCTCTATCTATATATGAAGTTTCATTTGAATCCCTTTAATACTAATTGAGATATGCTCGGCACAAGAAAAATAAACAAAGGGCAATAACTCCATAAATATTGAAGAAAGAGTTGTGGTCCTTGTAATCTTCCCCTTCTCTCATTGTCCTCTATCATTATATGAAGTTTCATTTGAATTCCTTCGATATTAATGGAGTTATGCTCTGCACAAGAAGCGTGACAGACGGATGGACAGACGGACAGTCGCACTGATGATGCGATTACTATACCCTGACTCAATTTCAAACGCCCATTAACAAAAATAGTAATATATCAAGCTATGAAACAGAGCATAGATGCTAATGCCCGCAGATAATTCACATAGGATGGATACATTTTGCAAAACATAATTTCTGGACATTGAACTCCAAATCAAAAGAAAACAAATAAATAATACATAATGTCATATTTTGCTGCTGGCACGTAGCAAGAAAGCTTAAATGTCAGGCAATTTTTATACCTTTTACAAAACACCTTTGTTACAAGGTCATTTACCAAATAGCACCAACATCAAAAGGAATTTCATCAATTTAATCAATCTTATAAACATTATAAGGAAAGCATCATTATATATGTAATACTTGGTATTTTTTTTCATCTGCACAAGTTCTCAAAGGTTACAATATGATAATAAAAGGACTGCAGCCAAATTAATCATCCATGCAGACATGACTGCATTTGTATTGTGTGCAATTCTATCACTATCTTCAAGTTTTATGTGCATACCAGTAAGTTTGTATACAGCTGAAGTTTTAATGGGTATTCCAGTAAGTGTGTATACAGCTGAAGTTTTAATGGGTATTCCAGTAAGTGTGTATACAGCTGAAGTTTTAATGGGTATTCCAGTAAGTGTGTATACAGCTGAAGTTTTAATGGGTATTCCAGTAAGTGTGTATACAGCTGAAGTTTTAATGGGTATTCCAGTACGTGTGTATACAGCTGAAGTTTTAATGGGTATTCCAGTAAGTGTGTATACAGCTGAAGTTTTAATGGGTATTCCAGTTAGTGTGTATACAGCTGAAGTTTTAATGGGTATTCCAGTAAGTGTGTATACAGCTGAAGTTTTAATGGGTATTCCAGTTAGTGTGTATACAGCTGAAGTTTTAATGGGTATTCTAGTAAGTTTGAATACAGTATACAGCTGAAGTTTTAATGGGAATTCCTGTAAATTCGTATACAGCTGAGCCTTGTTACCATAAACTTGGCCAAGTCGAAGTTTCGGATATGTCGAAGTGGAAAATAATTCCTGACTTTCTCCTTCTTATTTTACATAAAATAAATATGGTTATCCCAAACATTTAACTGGAATATTTGATTATGTTGAAGTTGTTTATTATTCCAACTAGAAGTTCACACTTATTTCCATGTGTTTATCTGAAGTATTGATGCCAGTGGCAACATGCATGGTCCAAGTCTGTCAGTCCAAGTTTGTCGCACATTGCAAACATCTTGCCACTTTTTTTCAGGGGTTTTAAATGATATTAAGGCAAACTTTGTTTTTTTGTAAACACGTCTAAATGCAACTGGCATGCGATTATTTACAAAATATGTGGCGTGTCGTGAGAAAACCGGTCTTAATGCATGTGCGTAAAGTGTCGTCCCGGATTAGCAAAGGCTAATCCAGGATGGCACTTTCTGCTTGTATGGTATTTTCTGTTTCAATGAAGTCTCTTCTAAACATAAATCCACTGTAGGCAGAAAGTGCCGTCCTGGATTAGCCTGTGCGGACTGCACAGGCTAATCCGAGACGACACTTTACGCACATGCATTAAGTCCAGTTTTCCCACGACGCGGCTCATATTGTTATTAAAAACAGATCTGGTGGCTTTAAAACCTTCATCTGTCATTTAAACTAAGTTTAATGTCATAAGAGAGAATTTCCCAAAACAGCTAGAAAATGTCTGAAATAAGCAAATAAGAAGACGAATCTAGAAGAGAATCCTCGTTACCCATGCCGAGCACGCAAGCCTAACAGAGATGGATGAAAACCATTAAACAAGGGACTATCACATGGTGTGAAGATCTATTATCTTATGTCATAAACACAAATCTCCAAAATAACAGCCTCAACAATGCCAGACAGTGAAATTGATCAAATATGGTGAAAACAATTCCAGTAGTCGTAAAATACCAAAGAACTTTAAAAAGTTTAATTAGTTGTGTGTCTTTGGCATTTCACTTTTCCTTTTAAATTTCTTTCATGAAAAAAATAAATGTTTCAATTTTTGTAAGCAACTGAAAGAAAAATTACCCCAAAAATCCCGCCTCTAGATGTTAGCAAGCTTGTTTTTTTTTTCAATTTGGCCTGGTGACCTAGTATTTTACCACATGTGACCTGGGTTCGAACTTGCCCGAGATATCATTGCCACAAATATCCTGAGAAAGTTTCATGATGATTGGGATACAAATGTGGCCTCTAGAGTGTTCACAAGCTTTTTAAATTTTCAATATATCCATATAAGGAAAACTGAACCCCCTCCCCTCCCCTGGCGGCCATGTTTTTCAACGGACCGGAACCATTTTCTTACTCAGCTAAGATATCATATGAACATATGTTCTGAGCAAGTTTCATGTTGATTGTTAAAAAAATGTGACTTCCAGAGTGTTCACAAGCTTTTTCCATAGCCCAATTAGGAAAACTGCCCCCCCCCACTCCCTGGCGGCCATTTTTATTGACAGACCGGAACCATTTTCGAGCTCGGCCAAGTTATCATAAGAACAAAGGTTCTGAGCAAATTTCATGTTGATTGGGCAAACATGTGATTTTTAGCGAGTTCACAAGCTTTTTGTACAGCCATATAAGGAAAACTGCCCCCCCCCCCGGGCTAAAAATGTGACTTCTTGAGTGCTCACAAGCGCCCCCCCCCCTGCAGCCATGTTTTTCAACGGACCGGAATCATTTTCGAACTTTGCCAAGATATCATTAGAGCAAATGTTCTGTGCAAGTTTCATGTTGTTTGGGCAAAACATGTGACTTCTAGAGTGTTCATAAGTTTTTTCTTCAATTTGACCTAGTGACCTAGTTTTTGACCCCACATGACCCAGTTTCAAAATTGGCCGAGATATCATTAAGACAAATGTTCTGACCAAGTTTCATGAAGATTGGCCAATAATTGTGACCTCTAGAGTGTTCACAAGGTAAATGTTGACGACGCACGACAGACAAAAGGCGATCACAAAAGCTCACCAGGAGCACGTTGATTGTGCTCAGGTGAGCTAAAAAATAACCAAAACACTTAAAAGTGAAATGAAGCAAAATTATTGGTGTTTTTCACTGTCAAGTCAGAAGGAACACACAGTATTTTCAGTTCTTGCTATTATTGTAATTATATACATATCGTTAGCCTATCAAATCAAATATGTGCCTTGTGAATAGAATATGGGATGGATTTCAGAAATAGATAAGGCAATTTACATATGCCAGAATATGGACTACAGTCTCAGTACAAAGAAGCCACACTGAATAAATAAAGAACTAAGATTCCAGTTGAAGATATGGAGAGGTGGCTGAATAAGAAGTCAGTGCAGCGACTGAGGCAGATAAGTGGTCAGGGCAGTGAGTATGTTGGATGAGTGATCAGTGCAGTGTCTGAGGTGGATGAGTGGTCAGTGCAGTGACTGAGGTGGATGAGTGGTCAGTGCAGTGACTGAGGTGGATGAGTGGTCAGTGCAGTGACTGAGGTGGATGAGTGGTCAGTGCAGCGACTGAGGTGGATGAGTGGTCAGTGCAGCGAGTGTGGTGGATGAGTGCTCAGTGCAGTGACGGAGGTGGCTGAGTGGTCAGTGACAGAGGTGGCTGAGTGGTCAATGCACTGACTGAGGTGACTGAGTGGTCAATATACATTTGTGTGGTGGCTGAGTGATCAATGTACATTAGTGTGGTGGCTGAGTGGTCAATGTACATTTGTGTGGTGGCTGAGTGGTACTCTTAATTGAACAAAAGATAAACAGCAAAAATATGGAAAAAATGTAATTCTAAGACAATAACTTATAATGTTTTTTATGGATCTACCTTTCATGTAATTTAGTCAAGTTCTTCCTAAAAAATGGCAGTCAGTGGAAATTCAATTTCCTGACTTGATGACAAATTTTAGTTCAATCAGTCTGAACGTTCACATTTATCTAAACACTGCAGTTTTTACAATGAGAAATATTATTCCAAAATATTCCCACACCATATTGCTGGTGTTAACATCTCTGCCTCATAATACCATCTGTCATAATTATATAAAATTATTCCGTTTTGAGACAACAAATGGAAAACAGTGAAGACATTTCATGTCTGAAAACAGAGTCACAATCATTGCTATTACTATTGACAAATCCCGTATCACATGCTGACCGGTTAACCTACTGCAACTAAAAAAGCAAGTGGTAAAGCCCCGCATGAACGCAGCGTCTATATGTGATGAGTCTTACCGGAAGCATATGGAAGGAGCATGTTATTATAAAACACATGATGTGAAGTTAGAATAAGATGTCAAACACAGAATGTTTTATATGCAGTTTACCATTTGTAATTTAAGAATTTTGCAGAGTAATTAGTGCAATAAACGCCTGCATATGTAACTGCATCAGTAAAATTGATTTTACCACAAAACTGTATACTTGTATGCATTTACACAATTTTCAAAAAAAAATTGAATTGTGTCCATGCGTGCATGAACACAGTTTTTAAATACAGTCAAAATTATCTAAGACATGATCAGTTTTAATGAAAAAGTCATGGGAAAATGCTAATTATACCAATAATATTGACAGAATATAACAAACATACAGAAACAACATGAAATGCTCAGTTTTATGTGAAATAAAAACAAAAATCCTATCCATTCTATGTTTGATGTCTTATTCTAACTTCACATTATGCAGTGTTTATAATTATATTCTTACAAACACTTGCAAGAAGTACCCGAGTTAAATTGAGTACTGCTTGGACAATTTTCTTGAAATCACATTGTTGCCGATGCTTGCTTTACGTTATAAAATGACAAATGATGAGATTAATTGCTTCTCACTGTAAAATGTACTGGTCACTGAGTCAGATGATAAGATGTAGAAATCATTTGCCTACTTCATAGATATATTACGACGCCCTATGATGCTTTACATCAATGCTTTTTCTTGTAAAGCTGGTGAAATGCTTGTGATTCTTAGCTTGATTAATGGAAATTAGGTGTGTCGTAGGACAACCGGGCTTAATGCATGTGCGTAAAGTGTCGTCCCGGATTAGCCTGTGCAGTCTGCACAGGCTAATCCAGGATGGCACTTTCCGCCTACAGTGTATATATGTTTAGAAGATAATTTCTTGAAACAGAAAATACCTTAAAAGCGGAAAGTGTCGTCCTGGATTAGCCTGTGCGGACGACACTTTACACACATGCATTAAGGCCGGTTTTTCCACGACATACCTCAAATGTATCCTTTGACAATAGCTGGGGAGGAGTTTAACATGACAAAGTTAGTGGCAAAAATTCAGGAAAGGTCTATACATTATATGGCAAAAATTCAGGATGTCTATACATTATATGGCAAAAATTCAGGAAAGGTCTATACATTATATGGCAAAAATTCAGGAAAGGTCTATACATTATATGGCAAAAATTCAGGAAAGGTCTATACATTATAATAACAAAAATTGACTTCAAAACCGTGACAAGATAAAGAGTGAAATGTTTAGTCTATAACAGAAAGAAACGCTGAAATGTTCACCAGGGAACAATTTAGCATTTCATATTTTTCAAAATAAGTCAGCAACCTACATAGGATCAATCCCAAGAGAAAAGCCATTGTTGTTAACATAACTCCAGCTCTGGGAAAGACATTTCATAATCATGTCTGACAACAGCCATTTCCTGCCTCAGATGCTAATGCTATACTATCTGAGCAGATTAAAAGTGCACAGTGCATTGTGGGAAGGGAAAACTGCCTCCTCCATTCAGAACATATTTATTGATGATGACATGAGCAAACATGGTATACCATGGGTTGGAATCTTAGAATCGTTTGGGAGATGGAAAACAGACAGATAATCGCATGACTGTCTTGCCTGATACCGTTTAATATAAACGTCAATGCATTTGCCATCGATATGCCAGATATCATTGCGCTTTTGCTCTGCTAGATTAATGTAGTTTCTTTTCCAACACCAAACATAGATAGCTTCAACACAAAATTATTAAACTCATCTTTTAGTACTGCTCAGTATACATTTCAGTTAGTTAAGGTAGGAATTGAATTAGAAAGCAATTGTGGCGCATCGTGAGAAAACCGATCTTAATGCATGTGCGTAAAGTGTCATCCCGGATTAGCCTGTGCAGTCCGCACATGCTAATCCAGGACGGCACTTTTCGCCTACAGTGAATTTATGTTTAGAAGAGACTTCCTTGAAATAGAAAATGCCACAAAAGCGGAAAGTGCCATCCCGGATTAGCCTGTGCGGACTGCACAGGCTAATCCGGGACGACACTTTACGCACATGCATTAAGTCTGGTTTTCTCACGACGTGCCACAATTAATCACTTATTATTCTTGTAACTGGAACTAAATAATCCTAAATTCAATGTGATAAAAAGGCAAATTCCAAACCCTCATTCGATTTCTTTTAACATAACATGAGACATTTCTGCAAATGTCAATCAAATGCAAATTTAAGTATTACTATATCAAATCATTGTTCTTGGATATATCATTTGTTGAAAGAGTTACCCTACTGTACACAAAATGTATGTGGTTAGCTTTTGAATTGTTTGTAAAACGTGTTGAATGGAAATTGATCTTTTGACAATAGCTGGGGAGGAGTTTCAAATGATCGTGACAAAACCTGGAAAAGTCTATACATTCTAGTAACACAAATTGTCTTAAAAACTGTGAAAAAGTAAAGAATGAAACATTGTATCGATAACAGAAAGAAACGCAAAACTGTTCACCAGGGAACATTAGCATTTCATATTTTTCACCAAGAAACAAGATATTGTAATTTCAAATGTGAAGAAAGAAGTCAGCAACCTACATAGGATCGATCCCAGGAGAAAAGCTGTTGTTGTTAACATAACTCCAGCTCTGGGAAAGACATTTCATAATCATGTCCAACAACAGCCATTTCCTGCCTCAGATGCTAATGCCCCGATCTGAGCAGATTAAAAGTGCACAGTGCATTGTGGGAAGGGATAACTGCCTCCTCGACTCAGAACGTATTTATTGTGACTGAGAAGGGCAAGTATGGTCGACTGTCCATAAGAATCATTTGAAAGACTTAACAGACAGAATGATGATAGTGTGACTGTCTTGCCTGATACCGTTTTGTATGAATGTCAGCGCATTTTCTCTCGATATGTCAGATATCATTGCGCTTTTGCTCTGCCAGATGAATTATGTACTTTGAGGTCTTTCTTTTCAAATATCAATCATGATGAATTCCTTATGCTCACTGTTCAGTAACTATATGCTTTTTAGCTAGTTGGTAGGAATAAATCACTTACAAAGCTTGGAATAAGAATTACAGTTACTTTAATATTTAACTAAGATTTAGTCCAAAGGAATAACAGGTCTCAAATACTTCAGCCATCAAACCAACATCACCCCTCGTGTAGCAGGGTTAGTACGAGAAATAAGAGGAATATGCTACATGCACAGTGGGCCAATTTTAGAGCACTATTATTGAAAATCTTAATAGCCACCGTCTCCGTGGCCTAGTGGTTAGGGCGTTCGCCTACGGAGCGGGAGGTCGAAGGTTCGAGTCCTACACAGGGCTTGTTCTGATATGGCCGGTTGCCTACCCAGCAGCTAGTTAAATCAAGGGGTACCGATTGCCTTCCAGCCAAGCGCCCGGCATATAGGATAGGAATCGGGGGGTAAAGATGTTCATCAGTAAAGGTGTCTCATAAGTCAAAACTGGCTGGCCCTTAATCGCGAGGGGTGACACTATAATAAACAAACACTTACTTTACATAGTAGGAAAAGAATAAACCTGAACTGTCAAGGGATTCATATTGGCGCAACTCCTGAACTATAGCAAAATAGCTGTGTCTTACAAAATATTCTATAAATGAGGGGCGTCGTGGGAAAACCGGACTTAATGCATGTGCGTAAAGTGTCGTCCTGGATTAGCCTGTGCAGTCCGCACAGGCTAATTCGGGATGGCACTTTCCGCTTTTATGGTATTTTTCAGTAATATCCTTAAACATTGTTTATAAGTGGATGCTATCAAAACAAAACACTTATTTATCCAAAAAAATACATGAAATTATTGAAAAAAAGTTAATAAAACAAAAAAATATCTGACAAACCCATTAAAATGTTCTAGGGTCAGGGCATTTTTTTTAGAGTACGTCGGGTAACCTGAAACAAATTTTTAAAAAATTGTACGCCTTAGTGCCAATTCAAAACATGGTGATAACAAAAAGTAACAAAATTCTTAAACCAAAATTTAAAATGCCAACTATACTACACTCATGATTTTATCATGAAGCACCTCAGATTTTATTTTCAAAAATTAATTGGTCCGGTCAGACATTATACCTGTCTCAGATTCACAGGTTAAAAATCTCATTATGACCAGTAATTTATATGTATTGAATTGTTAATGAAAGTTCTAAAAATCCAATTTAATGTTTTAGATGTTCATGATTTTATGATAATATTGTTATTTGACAACTTTGGTTTCCAAATTGGAGAAATATTTAATGAATGTATTATAATTTACATCACAAAATGTTTCTAAATACAGCATGTGATAACTGCTAATTGTCTGCTGATTGGGGTAAAACAATGATTGTACCATATTTCAGAGTTTTCTTTGTTTTCCAGTATTCAATAACAGTAATACCAGAACAGTAATTGGTGGGCGGAGCCTAATATGCAAGCTTATCGTGCAATAAGTATCCTGCTGAAACGGCACAGATGTCAAGCATGTTAGACATCACGTGATGTCTAAGAACTACCCATTGACATCACGTGACGTCTAGGAACTGCCCATTGACATCACGTGACGTCTAGGAACTGCCCATTGACATTACGTGACGTCTAGGAACTACCCATTGGAATCGGCATTGTAGAAAGTTGCGATGTGATTGGTAAATATGGTATAAAACACTTGTAGCACCAGTTGACAGCAATATGTTAATTATTTAATTCTCGCCCTGCGGGCTCATTAAATAACTGACATATTTCGGTCAAAGTATGCCACAACTACTAAGGAGTGACGATATACGTAACAACATTCATTCAACGGGTAGACCACTATATAATAAGCTATGTAATTTTTTTGGTTACCTTCCGCGAATACAGCAACGATGTATGACAGCAAAAACACAAATTATACAGTATTGATTTGATGTCATAACCGATCATTGCAGCAAGGCCAGTAGCACCAATCATCATCAAAATTGTGACAGACAATTACAGCAGACTTTACAAAAATAGCATGCATTTACTGACTAATAATCACCTGCATGAATACTAATTGGCCCAATTATGGAAGGATTATGTCTGGTAACTGGCAGATGTTACTGGTGCATGTGAATATTAGTGGTGTCAGAATTGCAATTATTATGAGCTGAACATGTTGCGTTTGAGCAACACTGAAACGAAAACTGATGAAAATAAAAACTGCAACAGTTTTATTTTATTTTACCTTTTTATGCTACAATCAATCAATCAATCAATCAATCCATCCATCAATCATGGTTGTTTTTTTATTATTAGTTCAAATATTAACTTCTTAATACCACATTAACAAGAACACTCAAGAGTCAAATGGAATACATTTTATAAGTCAACAAGTTTAACAGTTCAAATTAACATGTCATAAATAAACTGATACAACTTTGGTATTACAGGTATCTTTAAGGCTTTTAATATATTTAACAAGACTTAAGCGTCAAAATGATGTATCTGCTCAATATTTCTATATCAGATACAATAGTTTCACACTCAACCCTCATAATACATCAGTCAGAAATTGTAACGATGTTAAAATGATATACAACTAAAAATAACACAATTATATAACACTTTAATAGATAATATCCCCGTACAGGACAATACATACTACACAACACAAAACATAACAAGAGCACCGCCTACCGGTGCTGGACGCTCGACTTTCTCATATTTGATAGTACTATGGGCTTTTGTTTATATAATAACTTTATCACTGTCATGAAGTATTTTGAATTTCAAGTAAATACCTCTTATAGATATTGAGAAATTTGACCTAAAGCGGAATTTCTAAGTTTTAAGAAAAAAAGGCAATTACTCAAGCAAAGTCCTTGATAGGGTTACCTCCTCTTGTCTACAGAATAAGTTCATCACTGTGATCAAGTACTTTGAGTTTCAAGTCAATACCTCATATAGGTATTGAGAAATTTGATTTAAAAGGCAAATTGTAACTCTAAAAAAGGGTAATAACTCAAAAAAAATCCTTGAAAGAGTTACCTCCTCTTGTCTTTAGAATGGTGACAGCACCATACATAAGTACCTTGAGTTTCAATTTAATGTCTGTCATAGTTATTGAGAAATTTTATATTTACTAAAAAATTATTAAAATATGTTAAGTTTTAAGTCCAAACAAGGGCAGATAACTCTGGAAATACAAATCACAGGGTTACCTTCCTTGTTGTAATGAGTACCCTTTTGATAGTGAACAAGTATTGAAAGTTTCAAATGGTTACATTTGATTGTTTGTGAGAAATGGAAAAAAAAACTTAACCAAAAAACTTAACTAACGCAGACGCTGATGCAGACAACAGTCTTCAAAAAGTCGAGCTAAAAATGATTAAAACACTGGTCACTGCTTTGGAAAGGTCAATGCAAAGCTTTGGGTGTTTAAACAGGTTTAAAGGCAAGCCGAACTTACCACTTAGCCCAGAATTGATCACAATACACATACTTGGAAATAAACTTTAACCTCATAGCATTGCAATTCAAATTAAACAGCAATAAACGAGAATATTAATTCAATTGAAATACAATTTAATAACTCGATGGTTTAATTTTTACCAGAGCAACAGAATTGCAACTTTCTGAGGCACGATGAAATGAAGTAAATACAACTATCAGCTAAATCCCTTCTTGTTGACAAGATTTCAACACCAAGCATCATATAGAACAAATAACAGATCATGTTCGTGCATCATATGAACAAGCTGTAATATGTGGTATTTTTTTGCTAGCTCAGTTGGTAGCGCACCTGACTGTCAATCCGGGGATCGCAAGTTCGAGCTCCAGCTCGGCCACATAAATTATGTGTTGGATTGGTCATGAAATTATTTTTACGGTCATTTTTCCCCGTAACCTCTGATTCAAGTAGGGCAGTTGTCAGTTACTGGCATGGGTATGTGCACTAATAATACTGGTAAACCGCTTCGATCGGCTAAGCTTGCCGTGTGAGTAGGTTCACTGAGTAGCAGTGAGAGTAGGTTAACTGACCGCCGTGATATGACTGAAATACTGTTAACAAGAGGGCCAAATGGCCCGAGGTCGCTCGTCTGAGAGGCTAAGGAACTAAACTGTTCTGAGCAATTTTTGTGATGATTGGCCGATAAGTGGCCTCAAGAATGTTTTCAAACTTTTTTTTCAATTTTGCCATGGTGACCTAGTTTTTTTACCCCACATGACCCAGTTTGAACTTCTACAAATTATTATTGAAACAAATGTTCTGAGCAATTTTCATGAAGATTAGGCAAAACTAGAGTTTTCACATTTTTTTTATATTTGACCTAGTAACCTAGTTTTTGACCACACATGAGCCATTTTCAAACTCTGCCGAGATATCATTGGAACAAAGGATCCGGGCAAGTTTCATGCAGATTGGGCAATAAATGTTGCCTTTAGAGTGTTCACAAGCTTTTTAAAGTTTTCATAATACCCGTATAAGGAAAACTTCCCGGCCCCATGACAGCCACGTTTTTCAGCAGAGTGGAACCATTATCCAACTCAGCCAAGATATCATAAGAACAAAGGTTCTGAGCAAGTTTCATGCTGATTTGGCAAAAATGTGACTACTAGAATGTTCACAAGGAAAACTGCCCTGCCCTTTGGCATAATTCAACAGAGCTGAACCATTTTCGAACTCGGCCGAGATATCATCAGGACAAATGTTCTGAGCATGTTTCATGTTGATTGGGCAAACAATTTGACTTCTAGAGTGTTGACAAGCTTTTTCTTCAATTTGACCAAGTGACCTAGTTTTTGACCCCACATTACCCAGTTTTGAACTCGGCCGAGATATCATTGGGACAAATGTTCTGACCAAATTTCATGAAGATTGGGCAAAAAAATGTGACTTCTAGTGTTAACAAGCTTTTTCTTCAATTTGACCTAGTGACCTAGTTTTTGACCCCACATGACTCAGATTCAAACTAGGCCGAGATATCATTGGGAAAAATGTTCTGAACAAGTTTCATGAAGATTGGGCAAAAAATGTAACATTAAGAGTGACAAGCTTTTTCTTCAATTTGACCTAGTGACCTACTTTTGACCCCACATGACCCAGATTTGAACTTGGCCAACATGTCAAAAAGACAAATGTTCTGACGAAATTTCATGAAGATTGGGCAAAAAATGTTACTTCTAGAGTGTTAACAAGCTTTTTCCTCAATTTGACCTAGTGACCTAGTTTTTGACCCTAGTGACCCAGATTCGAACTCGGCCGAGATGTCATTGGGACAAATGTTCTGACTAAGTTTCATGAAGATTGAGCAAAAAATGCGACTTCTAGAGAGTTAACAAGCTTTTTCTTCAATTTGACCTAGTATTTAAACCCACGTGACCCAGATTCGAACTCTGCCAAGATATCATTGGACCAAGTCTAGAGTGCAAAAAAGCTTTTTCTTCACTTTGACCTAGTGACCTAGTTTTTGACCCAACTTGACCCAGATTCGAACTCGGCTGAGATATTATTGGGACAAATGTTCTGACCAAGTTTCATGAAGATTGGGCAAAAAATGTGACTTCTAGAGTGTTAACAAGCTTTTTCTTCAATTTGACCTAGTGACCTAGTTTTTGACCCCACGTGACCCAGATTCGAACTCAGCCGAGATGTCATTGGGACAAATGTTCTGACTAAGTTTCATGAAGATTGAGCAAAAAAGGCGACTTCTAGAGTGTTAACGAGGTAACTGTTGACGACGCACAAAGGACGACAGACAAAAGGCGATCACAAAAGCTCACAATAAGCATGTTGTGCGCAGGTGAGCTAAAAATGGCGAAAAACCCAAACAAACAAACAAGCAACAGGCCAGATTACATAGCAAGTCACAATACAACAACATTGCAATTCAATGCAACTGTGAACTACTTCTATATATTTCAAGTTGTGACACATTTCTGAATAAGGTGATAGTTGAATACCTTAGGAATGCGGTCAGACTAAATAACATTGAGTAAATTCACTCTCTTAATCCTTTTACAGATGACATTGCCTGAGAATTGGTCATTTCAGGTTGACAATAGTTGTTAAGATATGACCTTCTGGGCATTGCCCCCTGTCCTACAAATTTGTCTTGAGTCAGCAAGACATTCTAGCAAAAATAATTCTTTCTTTTTCAAGAAATCACAAATTGTTAACGTTTAATAAGGCTTTTGAGTTGTGTTCAACAAATGTATTAGGCTTTTGAGGTCAATAGTATAATTGTTAATGGACACTCAGATTTGTCGTCCAGTTGTTGAGACATTCTAGGATTTTTTTATTTTTTTTTAAAGAATTCATCAATTATTTTTTTTGGATTAAGGCTTTTGAGTACTTTGTGTATTTCACAAATTTGTTCATATTAACAGAACTTTCTATAAATACGGCTATCAATCTGCTGTACAGCAACAATATAAATTATTGAAAGGTTTCCTATGCACCGTGACATCATACCTCTCAAAATTATAAATAATAACATATGACAAAATGAAACTACAACTAGATTTGTCACATACACGGATGCCCCACCCCCACAACGCATGTTTGGACACAGACAAAGGGCGTGTCGCAAACAAAAATGTTTGCCTTCACAAATTTATTGTCATATAAATTCTAAAGTTGAAAAAAAGACAAAGAGCCATAAAACTGCCAAATGTTGGTCGCAACCAAAATTCCTTCCTTCATGATGACCTACACATTAAATTTGAGCCAAATCCGCCCAGCCGTTAAAGAGGAGTTGAGTCCATAAAATTTAATGAAGTATATATAGTGGAAAAAATGTCAAAGGGCCATAATTCTGCTAAAATTGGTCACAGCCAAATTTCCTCCTTTACGATCACCTACACATTAAGTTTAAGTGAAAGTTGGTGCCAAATCTGCCCAGCCGTTAAAGAAGAGTTGAGTCCACAAAATTCATGAAGTATATATAGTGGAAAAAATGTCAAAGGGCCCTAATTCTGCCAAAATTGGTCGCAGCCAAAATTCCTTCCTCTACGATCACCTACACATTAAGGTTGTTCAGCTGTGAAAGTCTGAGCGAAATCCAGCTAGCCGTTAAAGAGAAGTGAAGTCCACAAAAGATCATGAAGTATACAAAGTGAAAAAAATGTCAAAGGGCCATAAATCTGCCAAAGTTGGTCACAGCTAAAATTCCTTACTTTATGACCACTTACACATTAAGGTTGTTCAGCTGTGAAAGTTTGTGCGAACTCTGCCCAGCCATTAAAGAGGAATTGAGTCCACAAAATTTCATGAAGTATATATAGTGGAAAAAATGTCAAAGGGCCATAATTCTGCCAAAATTGGTTGCAGCCAAAGTTCCTTCCTATACAATCACCTACACATTAAAGTTGTTCACCTGTGAAAGTTTGAGAGAAGCCCAGCCGTTAGAGAAGAGTCGAGTCCACACAAGTTCATAAAGTATATATAGTGGAAAAAATATCATAGGGCCATAATTCTGCAAAAAATTCCTTCCTTAATGATCATCTACACATCAAGGTTGTTCAGCTGTGAAAATTTGAGCGAGATCCGCCCAGCCGTTAAAGAGGACTTGAGTCCACATAATTTCAGGACGTACGTAACTTTGTGGGGGCATAAAAATATCTATGTAATATCTATGTGCTTACATCAATCTATCTAAGAACCGAAACTGTGCACATTACAATTAATATTTTAACCACAAGTAACCAATAGATGCGATATTTAACAGACAGAAACGTTACATCATACAATAATTAGCTACACAACGACAATAAATTTCATAAAAAAAAAGTTATTACATAATCAAAATGGGCCCGACACAATCCTTTAAGGAGCTGTCACAAAAAGCATGGCTGCTCATAGACAAACCTTCAGTTGCTGTTGTTATTGCCTCTTTGACCTACCAAAAAGGTATACACATGAAGAAATGAACTCCAACTACTCCTCATAGTCACCTGAGATGGCTTCACTTGACAATAAATATATCTGAAAATCAGGAAATTACAGAGCTTCAGAATCACTTGTAGTTGTGCATATTCTGCATCTGCTTATTGAAATAGCAAAGACAACCGGAACCAAAATGACGTAGGTATTGCCTTGACCATGTACCACACCGGCGTCTGCTTATTGAAATAGCAATACCCACTGGAACCGAGTTATACTTGTATGAAATTTTTTCAATTAAATTGTCTGCTAATATACCAGCGTCTGTTTAATAAAATAGGAATGCCAACCGGAACCAGAATGATGTAGGCATTGCCTTGGTTATGTACCACAGGACACCTCTGTCCCACACCTTATATCAAATTACAGCTGGGGCCATATACCAGTAGATAAAGCTGGCAGAAAATCTTAAGTTATACTGAAGTGAAAATAGTTAAATTTAATTGTCTGAAAATATACCAGCATCTGCTTATTAAAATAGAAATGCCAACCGGAACCAGAATGATGTAAGTATTCCCATGACGATGTACCAAACGACACCTCTGTCCCACACCAGCGTCTGCTTATTGAAGTAGCAATGGCAACCGGAACCAGAATGATGTAGGCATTGCCTTGGCGATGTACCACAGAACACCTCTGTCCACACCTGATAACGAATTACAGCTGGGGCCATATAGATAAAGCTCCCAAGGAAAATCTTAAGTTGTAAAATTTCTAATTAAATTGTTTGCAAGCAGCAAATAAACCTGCATCTGCTCATTAAAATAGCAATGCCAACTGGAACCAGAATGATGTATGTATTGTTGTGAACATGTACCAAATTACGACACCTCTGTCCCACATCCTTCTTAGGACTTTGTACAAATAACATCTGGAGCCATTATGATTAATCTTCTAAGCAGAATCTTAACTTACGTTATACTAACTTATACATTTCAAATTAAATGTTGTATTTTAGAATCAATTAGTTATATTTGAAATAATTATGGTAAAATAAAAATAGCATCTGTTGATTCTTTGCCAGAAAAAAACCATTTAATACAATTAAACTTTAAATTAAACACCCACCAAATGTTAAGATTTTAATGTAATTCACTGAAGTTATTACTACAGAGCTTTGTGAATTATTTTCAGAGTTCTCAACTTATTATCTCGAACTTGAAAACTGGAGAGAAAAAAACGCAACTGTCTGGATTATAACTGCATACTAATAAACTAGCAGTCAAGATAATGATAACTGGTCATTTCTAAGAAACAGGAGTAAAATTTGATTTCACTTTAGCAGGTAGGATCATTATAATTAACCCACATTAGCAGCTGCAATAAATGGACAACACTATTTGAACAAAACATTCGGATAACCTGAAATCTATATTTTACTGGCAAAAATGTCTATTTCAAATCTTATTAATATTTGTATGACAATAATATGGGAATTTACATCAAATTGGATGTTATATTTAGGTACATAAATAATACAGTAAAATAACATTATTTGTTTTTGAATTGGATATCACTGTTTTATTGATGCAATTAGCGCCTTTATGTCCTTATAATGTGTCTGAATGGGATACAGTTTAATTTGTGCAGATTTCTATTACTGGCTCATGGTATTTAAATAAGTATCATTAACATTAATTAAAAACATTATGAAAATTGTATTTATAACGTGCTATATTTCTGAACAGCTATTCGAAGGATCCAAATAGGAGCATACAAGTCTGGCTATCTTTCAAAAGCCGCCAATTTGAAGATCGTAACATCCAATAAAACACAATCCTAATGTATGCATGCAAATCTATGGTAACACCACATGGGCATTAAAACAATGTTTATATAATAGAAAAATCCCTTCTATCTCCAGATTATACCAGTATAGCATATTTCTTGTAATTTTCTTCTCACAAACTGGCTATCATCCCATTATATAAATGTATTTAATTGTCTCCCCATAACCTCCAGAGCAAGTATAGACCTTGTATGAATTAATTAAGACATAAAACAACAATAATTATTATTATTATTGCTCTGTATCATCCAGGTAATTTAAACAGAGCATTAAAGACAAATAACATATATAACATTTTAAGTAAATATTTTATAAAACACCCATTATGCATTATGAAGAGTGAGTACAAGCCAAATTACTGATTCAGGATAATTAATTATTTTTGTCAGTATTTGACTGCCGACCATGGACTACCATATTCAGCTACCATGGTTGACCATGTTTACTTTTGTATACAACTTTCGTAAAACAACAAAATTGGGTATATGTATCTCGAATGATGGGCAGTACATATTGTTACTCGGTCTTTTGTCACCATAAACATGTCCTTTACAATAACAAGCAGTTACGCAGTATCGATAATTTTATTGCCGTTCAGATAGGTCAGTATTGATTTATGACATACAGTTACTGTAAACGACCTCCACGTGTAGCACGTTTTTCACAACCCAATGCTGTAATTCAGCTGCTAATCAGAGCGACAGCGGAGAAAAGACATTGCCATGGATGGCATGCGCGATATTAGCTGATGACGTCGACTGTTACACTCTGATGTTGCGCGGGTCGGATGATTGTTTTTCACAAAATACAGGTGTCAATGACAAGCATTGTAGGCGCTAAAATCCGGACCAAACCAAACAATAATTTCTGCTCCTCTTTGACATGCGGCTGACGGGCATTGTTGTCACAGGGACCAATTAAGAGATTACGATGTTAAGTTAATTGTTGACCCAATAAAGCACACTAAAATCGATTTTTGTGGTTGACCGGGACAAAATGCATCTGAGCGGGACGCCGGGACGAACCTTGCGAAAGCGAGACAATCCTGGCGAGACTGGGACGTATGGCATGTATGATTAACTGGTTCGTATTGAGGATTTAATCAATACATATTCATGTCGGAGTCTCCTATCTGGGTTAGTAGCTTAAAATAGATTTACGAAAATACACGGAATATTCATGAGTGCCAGGTCAATAAAATCGCACAATACCACACTTGGTTGACCATGGTCTCAGAACCATTAACTTTCATGGCTGACCATGGTGGTCCATGATAAAATACCGTGCATTTCGTCTCGGTCAGATTTGTAGTGTGTGCTCACAGTATTTTGCTAGTTTTGTTCACGTTAATTCGCAACAATATGGCAAAAACTGTATTGAAATAGATTGAAAAAAAGATAACAACTTATTGCAATAATTATATTGTTAGACAATAAATGATGATACATTTTGTATAATTGTACATTTTGGACATATAAGGAAATATATTGTTTATCATGGAGAATACAACGTTATTTCATATTGTAGTCTTAAGGAAAATCAAAATGGCCAGGTCTGTTATTTTCATTTAAATGTTACAATTGTATCATGCCTTGATATTTGTAGATTTATTTAATGTTAATTTCAATTGGACTTCTATAGTATTGGGCATGAGAAATTGCTTAAATTGGATTAACTTGGATCTACTAGCAATATAAAGCCAAAAAACAGAGAATACTTCAATACAATATAGAAAACACAAATTGCAATACAGTGCATCGAAATACTGTTGTAGCTCTAGAGTTAACAGATACCAGCTTATGAAATGCACTGTTTGACTAATACAAACTCTTCAAATAAAAAAAAATAAAAATCTACCTAGAACCAGGGAATAGGGAAAAGGTTGATTATGAATGAATTATTTAAACTAGATGTCTCACAGACACGGATGCCCCCATGATACATGTTTGGACACAGACGAAGAGCACGTCGATACAACTAATTTTTGCCCTCACACATTTATTTTCACATAATTCTATAATCTATAGTGGAAGAAAAGACAAAAGGTAACATTTCTTCCAAAATTGGTTGCAGCCAAAATTCCTTCCTTTACGATCACGTACACGTTAAGGTTATTCAGCAGTGAAAGTTTGAGCGAAAAACCGCCCAGCGGTTAAGGAGGAGTTAAGTCCACATAATTTCGGAACATAGGGATGTACCGACAGACAAGTGAAAGGCTAAATGCCTCCCACTTTGTGGGAGCATAAAAATATAACTGTAAGTAACCAAATTAGCAAAACCACAATGCACCAATTTCTGAACATCATGAACATCATTAGCAGTGCCATCACCACTAGGGGCAAAGAAGTGTGCAACAGAACCAGAATAAAGCCACACACGACAACAATAGGACAGTCCTTACAATCTCAGGCAATATCCAGGAACTTGTTGGATGAACCTATGGGTGCAAGTTATTCCAGGAATATATGGCTTATTTATTCAGACTTTGACCTGACTGCAACAACTGAATGTGAATAGAATGTCTAAGTGCACAGAGGTCAACATTTGTACCACAAATACCCAGCCAGTCTTGTTCTTGATGAAATTGCAGCGATTAATAAGGCTTTCTTCCAAGAATATTGTACGTTTTCAGGTTGACATCATCATTTTGATGTATGACCATTATTATGGGCATAATTGTCGCATGGAAAGTACACAGTTTGACTGTTTTAATTTTATTTATTACAAATTGAGTTGACAATAATTAGCTAAAATAGATCTTTGTATAATTTTGACTTATTATATTCTGATGTCATATTTTCGACACAGGGCACAACAAATCATGTTATTACAATATCAAGATCAACTGCCAATCAAATCAAATTCAAGTACATCAACAATATCAATGGTATATCAGGGTATAATTGCATACAGCCCAGGTTCACCTCCTACAAAAACATACCACAAATAGTCAGGTCCGGTATCAAAGGGCATTCATTCACTTCACACATACAGCAAACTCTGCAATGATGTTGAGTAAACAACCAGTCTACATTTGAGGCTTAAGAAACGCTGCAACATCCAGTAAACAATACAATACCAGTTTGTATATGTATGTTGGGAAGGAAGTGACAACCAGTCAACAAGGTATGTCACAACAACACCACAGGAGAGAAATTGGGTCACATATGTTTGTAGCATTTTTTGCAGAACTGTTTCAGCATTCCTGCCGATTTTGTATTCATGTCAGTATTAACTATATGTAACAGACCAATTATGCGTACAAATGCAGTGACGTGATGTATATAAATCACCTACAATACAAGGAAAATGCAAATAAGGAAACGACACTCTGCTTTATTCGTATCAGGGTGGACAAGGGTGGTCATAGTGGCATAGTGGATATGGTGTCCGCCTAGCGATCGAGAGGTCCCGGGTTCGATCCCCACTCTGGCAGCATTCTCAAGATCTTCCCCAAAGACACCAAGTACTGGTCCTACCTAGGAAACGGACTCAAGAGTGTCTCAATAATCTTAGGCTTTCGATGCAATCGAGCTAAAATAAATGAGGCAAGTCATGGGAAAACCAGTCTTAATGCATGTGCGTAAAGTGTGGTCCCGCATTAGCCTGTGCAGTCCGCACAGGCTAATCCGGGACGGCACTTTCCGCCTACAGTGCATTTATGTTTAGAAGAGACTTCCTTGAAACAGAAAATACCATAAAAGGGGAAAGCGCCGTCCCAGATTAGCCTGTGCGGACTGCACAGGCTAATCCGGGACGACACTTTACGCACATGCATTAAGACCGGTTTTCTCACGACGTAACACAAATAGGTTTAAACTAATGTTAGGGTGGTCATATGGTACAACACTGCTGGCTGCTGTTAAAATAACACAATCTTTTTCCAATACTTCTTAAACAACACCAATCATGATCCCCCCTCCATCAACAAATTCTACGGTAGTGCGAATATCTAACTGCTGATAACTGGTAAAAGCCGGTACCTAATTGTGTTATTTAACACATGACCAGGAGAATTATGTACTTGAACCCGTAATGTTCATAAGTACATCATTACACGTAATTACCTACTTATCGGATCATTTCACAATGCAAAGCCTCACTGGAATTTCTGCAGACGACGACACAAAACGTCCGTTTTCTATCAATACACGATTCCGGCCAACCTTGTTTGTTGATTATTTGCCAAAAACAGAGGAGGTCTGAACAATATGTTATGAAGACAAACCATTTCTACGACATGTTTACAAACTAATTAAAAGCTTCATCGCATTGTTTTTCTCTCTGCAAGACCCACATTTTTATTAAAACCAAATACTTTACAGTCCGTGTGTGCAAAGGATTTGTAATAACATTTGCAATGAGTTGTTGATAATTTTAAATTCATTACTGGCAAAAAAAAACAGGAAGTATTAATTCGCTTTACATTATAGATGATGCCATGCAATATTTGTAATATTACCCTTGTGTGATATCATTGCTATGGGTAAATAACCGCTTTAATTGCTTTTAAATTATAAGCTGCTTCCACAGAAGTTTGAAATGGGTCGAACAGTCCACAAATTACAAACAGTTCTATGATTCTATTTCCTGAATAATTCCCATGTAATGCATTATCATTTATTTGAAAGCCATCAACACTGATGATGAAAGAAATTCTAACCACAAAATTTGTAAAAACCATTCAATTTACCACTGGTATAAAATTTCGCCAAGTAAATTAACACACCTTATACATGTCAGTATTAACTATATGTAACAGACCAATTATGCGTACAAATGCAGTGACGTGATGTATATAAATCACCTACAATACAAGGAAAATGCAAATAAGGAAACGACACTCTGCTTTATTCGTATCAGGGTGGACAAGGGTGGTCATAGTGGCATAGTGGATATGGTGTCCGCCTAGCGATCGAGAGGTCCCGGGTTCGATCCCCACTCTGGCAGCATTCTCAAGATCTTCCCCAAAGACACCAAGTACTGGTCCTACCTAGGAAACGGACTCAAGAGTGTCTCAATAATCTTAGGCTTTCGATGCAATCGAGCTAAAATAAATGAGGCACGTCATGGGAAAACCAGTCTTAATGCATGTGCGTAAAGTGTGGTCCCGCATTAGCCTGTGCAGTCCGCACAGGCTAATCCGGGACGGCACTTTCCGCCTACAGTGCATTTATGTTTAGAAGAGACTTCCTTGAAACAGAAAATACCATAAAAGGGGAAAGCGCCGTCCCAGATTAGCCTGTGCGGACTGCACAGGCTAATCCGGGACGACACTTTACGCACATGCATTAAGACCGGTTTTCTCACGACGTAACACAAATAGGTTTAAACTAATGTTAGGGTGGTCATATGGTACAACACTGCTGGCTGCTGTTAAAATAACACAATCTTTTTCCAATACTTCTTAAACAACACCAATCATGATCCCCCCTCCATCAACAAATTCTACGGTAGTGCGAATATCTAACTGCTGATAACTGGTAAAAGCCGGTACCTAATTGTGTTATTTAACACATGACCAGGAGAATTATGTACTTGAACCCGTAATGTTCATAAGTACATCATTACACGTAATTACCTACTTATCGGATCATTTCACAATGCAAAGCCTCACTGGAATTTCTGCAGACGACGACACAAAACGTCCGTTTTCTATCAATACACGATTCCGGCCAACCTTGTTTGTTGATTATTTGCCAAAAACAGAGGAGGTCTGAACAATATGTTATGAAGACAAACCATTTCTACGACATGTTTACAAACTAATTAAAAGCTTCATCGCATTGTTTTTCTCTCTGCAAGACCCACATTTTTATTAAAACCAAATACTTTACAGTCCCTGTGTGCAAAGGATTTGTAATAACATTTGCAATGAGTTGTTGATAATTTTAAATTCATTACTGGCAAAAAAAAACAGGAAGTATTAATTCGCTTTACATTATAGATGATGCCATGCAATATTTGTAATATTACCCTTGTGTGATATCATTGCTATGGGTAAATAACCGCTTTAATTGCTTTTAAATTATAAGCTGCTTCCACAGAAGTTTGAAATGGGTCGAACAGTCCACAAATTACAAACAGTTCTATGATTCTATTTCCTGAATAATTCGCATGTAATGCTTTATCATTTATTTGAAAGCCATCAACACTGATGATGAAAGAAATTCTAACCACAAAATTTGTAAAAACCATTCAATTTACCACTGGTATAAAATTTCGCCAAGTAAATTAACACACCTTATACATGTCAGTATTAACTATATGTAACAGACCAATTATGCGTACAAATGCAGTGACGTGATGTATATAAATCACCTACAATACAAGGAAAATGCAAATAAGGAAACGACACTCTGCTTTATTCGTATCAGGGTGGACAAGGGTGGTCATAGTGGCATAGTGGATATGGTGTCCGCCTAGCGATCGAGAGGTCCCGGGTTCGATCCCCACTCTGGCAGCATTCTCAAGATCTTCCCCAAAGACACCAAGTACTGGTCCTACCTAGGAAACGGACTCAAGAGTGTCTCAATAATCTTAGGCTTTCGATGCAATCGAGCTAAAATAAATGAGGCACGTCATGGGAAAACCAGTCTTAATGCATGTGCGTAAAGTGTGGTCCCGCATTAGCCTGTGCAGTCCGCACAGGCTAATCCGGGACGGCACTTTCCGCCTACAGTGCATTTATGTTTAGAAGAGACTTCCTTGAAACAGAAAATACCATAAAAGGGGAAAGCGCCGTCCCAGATTAGCCTGTGCGGACTGCACAGGCTAATCCGGGACGACACTTTACGCACATGCATTAAGACCGGTTTTCTCACGACGTAACACAAATAGGTTTAAACTAATGTTAGGGTGGTCATATGGTACAACACTGCTGGCTGCTGTTAAAATAACACAATCTTTTTCCAATACTTCTTAAACAACACCAATCATGATCCCCCCTCCATCAACAAATTCTACGGTAGTGCGAATATCTAACTGCTGATAACTGGTAAAAGCCGGTACCTAATTGTGTTATTTAACACATGACCAGGAGAATTATGTACTTGAACCCGTAATGTTCATAAGTACATCATTACACGTAATTACCTACTTATCGGATCATTTCACAATGCAAAGCCTCACTGGAATTTCTGCAGACGACGACACAAAACGTCCGTTTTCTATCAATACACGATTCCGGCCAACCATGTTTGTTGATTATTTGCCAAAAACAGAGGAGGTCTGAACAATATGTTATGAAGACAAACCATTTCTACGACATGTTTACAAACTAATTAAAAGCTTCATCGCATTGTTTTTCTCTCTGCAAGACCCACATTTTTATTAAAACCAAATACTTTACAGTCCCTGTGTGCAAAGGATTTGTAATAACATTTGCAATGAGTTGTTGATAATTTTAAATTCATTACTGGCAAAAAAAAACAGGAAGTATTAATTCGCTTTACATTATAGATGATGCCATGCAATATTTGTAATATTACCCTTGTGTGATATCATTGCTATGGGTAAATAACCGCTTTAATTGCTTTTAAATTATAAGCTGCTTCCACAGAAGTTTGAAATGGGTCGAACAGTCCACAAATTACAAACAGTTCTATGATTCTATTTCCTGAATAATTCCCATGTAATGCATTATCATTTATTTGAAAGCCATCAACACTGATGATGAAAGAAATTCTAACCACAAAATTTGTAAAAACCATTCAATTTACCACTGGTATAAAATTTCGCCAAGTAAATTAACACACCTTATAGCCTACAAGCAACTGTTGCTTCGCATTAATAGACATACGGTAAAACGTTTAAAGTTTTTTACCAGTTTCTTATATCATCATTACACTGCATTATCAAACAGGAAAATCATCAGCTATGTATAAAGAATGTGAGAATAATGCTTCTTATTATACCTCACCCTTTTGTTTTCCTTCTTTGTTCATAATAAAAACGACGGAGTCAATAATTTTAAATATCACACTGCATTATCACCCGCAATGATGTCGTCCGATAAACAGGTTGATTGGAGTTAAAAGGCGCTTATGAAATGGTGAGTAAAACACTCTGTGCTACAAAAGCGCATTATTTATTGAGAAGCCCTGTTTCAGTATAATAAAATTAATATTGCATTCTTTAAGGGCGACAGTGCATTTTGACAACCCTAAAAAAATACTGTTGCCCAGTATTTCCTCGTGTTGACAAAATGCACTGTCACCCTCAAAGAATGCAATATTTATATATTATCTAATCATACTTTAATTTTATGATGAAAGGAATATACTAACATGACATGCGCGGAGTTTTCTATAGACAAAGAACAAAATTCACTGTTGTTAAACTACTGATAAACAACTCCAAAACTTTAAAATATATTTCGCATTGTAATTGCAGAAAATGTAATTAGGTAATGATAAAACAAAAATAAATGTTTGCATTACAGTTGTTTATCAGCGAATAAACAACTCAGTCATATGCATCAGAACTCCAAATCGTTGTTTATTGGCCGATAAACAACGATAAATAGAAAATTATTTCTTACATATGCGTTTCTGTCTTGAACACAAGGTGGGTGGGGAAAGGCTTTGTTTTGTTTGTCACGACTTTTACACAGATTTTATTTTCCAAGAAGAAAATATGTAAAAATGTCCCAAGATATTTTGCCATATCCCTGAGTAAAAATATTATACTATTATACAGCTGTTACTGTATGAGTTATTTATAATGATCATGGTTTAAGGGTTAGATTCGTTAGTGGTTTAAAAAAAGGGTGAAAAACAGTTGTTTTAGAACTACGTTAAAATGATTCCTTTTAAAACAAAATTACAATAGAAATTTCCAATAAAATATGGTATATATAACTTTAAAAAACTGTGAAATTTTAAAGAAAGTCACAATTTATTTACTTCAAATGATATAGTTTGTTACCATTTATTGATGAATTATTTATTTCACCACTTATAAACAGCAAATAGAACTCCACGAGTCGGATGGGTCACCTGACGGTGCGTAACTAAAGTAAGCCAAAAAAACAAAATTAACCTTCCTTTAATGCCTACTAAGACTTCCCTAAACTTTCATAATGATTGCAGAAATAAATCTCAAGATATCTGCACAAGCCTTTGTTGAACTTCTTTTTGTTAAAAAAGGGGCATGCTGGGCCCGGCACCTTCCTTTTATGGCTACTAACACTTCCATAAAGTTTCATAACGAGAGCCGAAAAACTTCTCAAGTTATTGTCTCCACAAACTGAAGGGGACGCCGCGAACAACGCCGCCGCTGACAACACAGCGGCCACCGCCAAAAGTAACCCCTAGGTGAAACAAAAATCAAAAGGTGATTATTTGAAAAATTAGTGTAAGTGAATAAATGATCAGATGTAAATTATTCTTAACATTTTCATGATCATCCATCAATCTAGCATTAATAACATTATACAAATTCTGCAACTTTTCTTTATATGGAAAATTAATGTGCAATATAAAGCAAAATTAATGTGCATAATACAGCATTAACATGTTCTGTGTCTTTCAAACCATCAAAACCATTAAGAAACATGAAAAACCTTTTTTTATTAAGTGACAAACAGCCCATAAACCGGTCATTGAAACAGCAACAACAAAATCATAAATATTGCGAAAAGCTCATATTTACCCGTACCTATATTTCCATAAGGGTTAAGTGCATTTTAGCTTGTTCAAACTATAAATTATAGCTGTTTTACTCCTAGTCCTCAATTTCTGTGTCAATTAACAAGTATTTTTTAATATCTTTCGTAATAAATTAATTGGCATACTAGGTTTTTATATCAGGGCGTAAATGGAACATGTTGAAGAAACACCAGCATCACACAAGGACCACTCATCGTTTCCAGAAAACCATGATCGAGACATAATTTGATTTACTGCGTGGCAATTGTGTGTTCAACATGCACACTAAATATTTAATACAGTGCTCAGTCTGGTTCTCTTGCCATTTTCCATTATATGCGTATGGTGAATTTTTATCGAGTGCACCGGAATTCTCTCTCATAATGGCCATCGCCCCCAAAAGACGTGTATTTAGTTGGGTTATGGGGGTCAGTGCAAGATAAGGAGACAATTCATTCCAGAGGCGACTTGGGGCTTTTAGTGCCTCAGTTGTGAAGCATCTAGTACACTGCGCATTGGTTAAATGTCTAATGCTAAAGACCAGTTAGTATGAATGGGTGTAGCGGGGGCTCGAACCTGCGACCCCTGGGTTGTGAAGCCATTGCATTACCTGGCTAGACCATGGATAGGCTACTCTCCCAACATGCCTAACTGCTGAAGCAGAAGGATGTAATTCATGACATTGTGAATATTACGCAGAAGCTAGGTTGGCACAAAGAAACATCATTCAGAAACTACATTATGAAGATTTTGTAAAAAAAAAAAAAACTCGTTTTGAAATATTTTCAAAAGAAAATGTGAAAATATGGTAAATTTTCAAATATTTTCATAAATTTTATCAGCCATAGATGATTTTGTAACATAGTAATCTAATTGGCTGAAGAGTCCTCCAGGATTAAGCGGGTATTCCATGTGCACATGAACGTACACGTGAACGTGAAGGGGTGCGTGTACATGAAAAAAATTGCCCACCAAAGATACTGTTCGCCATATTCCATGTGTACGTTACATGAATGTGAATACTATCAGCGTACATTAAACTTCGCTCCTTGAGCGATATTTTCAAGTTCACAGGCATTCAGGCAGGATCACCTGAAAGAAAATATGCCAAGGGAAAGTATGATGACACCTGAAAACAAGAGGGCCATGATGGCCCTAGGTCGCTCACCTGAGTTTAAGGCATAATGGCTAATAACAAGAGGGAAAAATGGCACTAAATGCCTTACCTGAGTATAAAGATCTGGGCCTTGCAATTTCAGATGTTTTTTTAGTCTATATAAACCATGTGACCCACAGGGCATGGCCATCTTGTACCCCAGGGGCATAATTTGAACAATATTTGTAGTGGACCACTTTTCAATGTTACATACCCAATATGATTCCACTGGGCCCAGCGGTTTCATAGATTTTTCAAGTCATTTTGCTATTTAACTGTATATAAACCATGTAACCGCCAGGGGGTGGCCAATTTTTACCCCAGGGACATCGTTTGAACAATCTGCGTAAAAGACCACTCCACAATGTAAAAGACCACTCCAAAATATAAAACCTGTGGGCCTTACGGTTTCAACAAGGAAGATTTTTAAGGCCCACTTGCCATATAAGTCTATATAAATCATGTGACGCCCCGGGTCATGGCCACTTTTTACCCCAGGGGCATAATTTGAACAATCTTTGTAGAGGACCACTATACAATATCAAATACGAAAAAACTGCGGTTTCAGGAGATTTTAAAGTCATTTGGCTATTTAAGTCTATATAAACAATGTGACCCCCAGGGCAGGGCCAGTTTTGACCAAAGGGACATCATTTAAACAATCTTTGCAGAGGACCTATATAAAATGTCACATACCACAGATGAAGCCTCTAGGCCTTGCAGTTTCAGAGGAGAATATTTTTAAAGTCATCTTGCTATTAAAGTCCATATCAACCATGTGAGCCCTGGGGTGTGGCCAGTTTTGACCCCAGGGGCATCATTTGAGCAGTCTTTGTAGAGGACCACTATACAATGTTGCATACCAAATATGAAACCTCTGGGCCATGCAGTTTCAGAGAAGATTTTTAAAGCCAGTCTATATAAACCTGGTGACCCCTAGGGTGTGCCCAGTTTTGACCCTAGGGGCATCATTTGAACAATTTTTATACAATGTTTCCAACCAAATATGAAACCTCTGGGCCTTGTGGTTTCAGAGGAGAAGTTTTTTAAAGTCATTTTGCTATTTACATTTATATTAAGCATGTGAGCCCTGGGGTGTGGACAGTTTTGACCCCAGGGGCATCAACTGAACAATCTTTGTAGAGGACCACTATACAATGTTATATACCAAATATGAAACCTCTGGGCCTTGCGGTTTCAGAGGAGATTTTAAGTCATTTTGCTATATAAGTCTATATAAACCATGTGACCCCTGGGGCGTGGCCAGTTTTGACCCCAGGGGTATCATTTGAACAATCTTAGTAGAGGACCACTAGAGGATGTCATATATCAAATATGAAAGCCCTGTTCAATATCTGGTACTAAAATGTTGTTCTTCTGAGAAGAGGTCCTTGGGTGGAGGCTGCCAACAAAGCATTAAGTACTTTGTTGGAGAGACATGATCTGTGTGTAGTTTTTTGTGTGCTGCACACATTTAATTAAACAGTACAAATGAAAGGTTTAAAGTAGATGACTAGACTTTAGGCTCTATGCTACGTGTTTCTGTACATGCTGGTGAAACAGACTGCAGTGTCAGAGCCACAGACTCGATTGCTGCATCATTTTGTCTTACAAAAAATTGTGCAGTTCCACCTGTTAGACTACTTATAGATCTAATGCTATCATTTCATATTTGGCATTTCATTATTAAATTAGAAATATACACTTTGACTGTAAACAAATTCAATGTAGTAGATCTAAATTGAAAATATATGATATAAGACGGTCTTATATACTAAGACTGATTGACTACATTTCTTACACATTGCCTAAACATTACATCCAGCTAATTTACTTACACAACAACATGATTGACCATGCTGGTGGGTAACATTTTCTATGCACTTCAATGGTCATCACTAAGGATTGTCTAAAGCACCCTCACAACATTGTGTAACTGGCTAGCTGGTTTGATAAGATCTAAAAATAGCACACTGTATACACCTGGCTGGAATGTCCTCTGCTGTATTTTTTGGGGTGTTGGAGGCTTATTGAAATTATAGTGCTGCAGTATAAACAATGTGACCCCCGGGGTGTAGTCAGTTTTGACCCAAGGAGCATAATTTGAACAATCTTTGTAGAGAACCACTATACAATGTTACATACCAAATCTAAAACCTCTGGGCCTTGCGGATTCAGAGGAGAAGATTTTAAAAGTCATTTTAGTTTACTTTAAACCTATTTATTTTAGCTCGATTGCATCGAAAGCCTAAGGCTTATAGAGACTCTCTCAAATCCATTTTCCTGGGTAGAACCAGTACTTGGTGTCTTTGGAGGAGATATTGAGAACGCTCCCAGTGTGGTTCGAACCCGGGACCTCCCGATCGCTAGGCAGACACCATATCCATTACACCACCGCGACCTTAAAAGTCATTTTGCTATTTAAGTCTTTATAAACCATGTCACCCCCGGGGTGTGGCCAATTCTGACCCTAGGGCATCATTTGAACAATCTTTGTAGAGGACCATTATACAATGTTACCAACCGAATATGAAACCTCTAGGCCTTGCAGTTTCAGAGGAAAAGATTTTTAAAGTCATTTGGCTATTTAAGTCTGTATAAACCATGTGACCCCCGGATTGTGGCAAGTTTTGAACCCAGGGGCACCATTTCAACATTCTTTGTAGAGGACAACTATGCAATGCTACATACCAAATATGAAACCGCTGGGCCTTGCGCTTTCAGAGGAGAAGATTTTTAAAGTCATTTTGCTATTTAAGTCTGTATAAAATATGTGACACCTGGGGTTCGGCCAGGTTTTAATCCCGGGGTATCATTTGACCAATCTTTGTAGAGGACCTACTATACAATGTTACCAACCAAATATGAAACCTCTAGGCCTTGAAGTTTTAGAGGAGAAGATTTTAAAAGTTATTTTGCTATTTAAGTCTATATAAACCATGTGACTACCGGGGCCTGGCCAGTTTTGACCCCAGAGGCATCATTTGAACAATCTTTGTAGAGGACCACTATGCAATGTTACATACCCAATATGAAACCTCTGGCCCTTTCGGTTTCATAGAAAAAGTTTTTAAAAGTCATTTTGCTATTTAAGTCAATATAAACAATGTGACCCCCAGGGCGTGGTCAGTTTTGACCCCAGGGGCATCATTTGAACAATCTTTGTAGAGGACCACTATACAATGTTACCAACCAAATACCAAACCTCTAGGCCTTGGGGTTTCAGAGAAGATTTTTAAAGTCATTTACCTATTTAAGTCTATATCAACTATGTTACCCCCGGGGCGTGGCCAGTTTTGACCCCAGGGACATCATTTGAACAATCTTTGTAGAGGACTACTATGCAATGTTACATACCAAATATGAAACCTCTGGGCCCTGCGGTTTCAGAGAAGACGATTTTTAAAGTCATTTTGCTATATAAGTATATATAAACCATGTGACCCCCAGGGCGTGGCCAGTTTTGACCCTAGGGGCATCATTTGAACAATCTTTGTAGAGGACCACTAGAGGATGTCACATATCAAATATGAAAGCTCTTTCGTCAAAGTGTCTTCAGTACTTTCCGAGTTATCACAGGATCCAGGTTTTGGGGATGGCCGGACAGACATACGGACAAACAGACAGAACGACACACAGACAGATGGCAAACCTATAGTTCAATCTCTGTACCAAGTTTCATGGTCATATCTTATGTCCATTTCGAATTATTACAGTATTAAGTTTATTTCTATTTTTAGTAACAGTCATGTAACCTTTGACCTCTGGTGAAAAAAAGGTCATGCATAATCCTCACATTGCCACATTGCCGTTTATATGTAAAACCAGTTTCATCAAAATAAGTTAAGTACTTTTTGAGTTATTGCAGGAACCAGGTTTTGTGGAAGGACAGGCAGACGGACAGACAAACATATGGACGAACAGATAGACAGACACACAGACGGATGGCAAACCTATAGTTCAATCTTTGTACCAAGTTTCATGGTCATATCTTATGTACTTTTCGAATTATAACAGTACTTAGTTTATTTCTATGTTTAGTAAAAGTCATGTGACCTTTGATCTCTGGTGAAAAATAAAAGGTCCTGCCTAATCCTCACATTGCCGTTTATAAGTATACCAAGTTTCATCGAAATATCATCAGTACTTTTTGAGTTATCGCAGGATCCAGTTTGTTTTAGTTTATTTTTATTTTTAGAAACAGTCACGTGACCTTGACCTCTGGTGAAAAATAAAAGGTCGAGCATAATACTACATTTCCGTTTATTTGTATACCAAGTTTCATCGAAGTATCTTCAGTACTTTTATCGCAGGAAAAATATTTTGAGGACGGACGGCATGACGGACGGACGGAGGGCAAACCTATAGTCCCCTCCGGTGAAACACCGGTGGGGGATTAATAAAAAAATATTTCTTAATGATAGTGTCAAGGGCAAGGGATAATTTCCCAACATGTAAGCCATTTCCTGGGTTGTTTACTTAGCTTTTTCGTAATTCCAGATTTATTTGAGTTTTTTTGAATTTGCGAGACTGTGTTTGTCAAACAAAACAATTAGCACTTAAAGCATAATTACAGGTAATGTCGCTGTTTTTTTGACACAGTTGTGAACATTTAATTTAATTTCACTAAGTTGTATATGAACTTAAATTTTGACAGAAAGAACAAGAGAATAAAGTGTAAACTGATTTCAGATAATCATACCATATTTCGGACAAAGTCAGAATTATAAAAAAAAAGCATGGAATTTTCATGTGCAAGAAGATTTTGTAACATCGGTCATTAGCGAAATATAGGGAAAATTAATTCCTCGCGATAAAAGGACTTTTACGGAATAAAACTTGTTTTTAGTATAGCTAAGAACATCACCCTCCAGTCATTAATTTTCAAACTTTCTCATGTGCCTAGATGTGGGTAATATTTCCCCACAGGCTTCCTTGTAAGTTTGCACCAAAGTACTTTAAAAGCAAAACTGCTGTGTCTTCCAATAATGCAAATCTCCAGTGCTTGGTACATCACTCCTAATAAATCCGGAGAATCATGTGGCCCATGTTGCCCCTGTTTGTTTAAAAATGTCAGCCTGTCTGGCTCTCTTTTTTAGTATTTATAAATTGGCGGAATATTTTCAATAGGGATGAAGTTGTTGGGTGCAAAACATTCCTACCATGTCTGCAGTTATCAGAAGCAGAAAACCCAATCAGCAACTCATACAAGCTTCCTCACAATGAAGATTCCTGAGTGGCAGACCAGTAACATTTTACAATTAAGCTAATGGTCAACTTCATTTTAGTCAATTCATTTCTGAGACCTCTTGCACAAAACATTTATGGCCAATTCAGTAAAACAGCCAGTTTAAATTTAAAAGGTTAAACAAGACATGCCACAATCAGCTGCAAATGCCATCTAAAGGAATATATTAAACCAAAAACTATGAAACATATTACTCCGTACTCACTTTTATCAGGACACCACCTGGCTAAACATTTTCTTTAGCCAAATATGCCCCCATTCAAGTGAACCCCACAACGCCAAAACTTTTAATGGCATGATTGCAGCGTATGACTTCTCCTGCCACTGCGCATGTGCAGGTCAGAGTGTAACAGATTTTTCAATGTTTAACGTTCAGATCCCCTCATATGTCCAGAACGGAATACAATCTGTACATGCTAAGCCTCCAGATTTATGAAAATTATTAACTTTCTAAGTTAAATAAAAGTAATAATTCTGGGTATTTATAGTGTGAAATAAAGAAAATGTTGTAGCCAATCAGAATTTGTTGTAGCCAAGTGTTACAATTTGTAGCCATCAGTCAATAATATTTGGCAAATGGCAGCATAAACACCAATCCCATTAAAATCAAATTCTAACATTGTTAGGATCTGAAAACATCGTATAACAGGTCAGGTTCAAATGACCTTCCAAACATTGATCAGGCTTTGTATACCATGCGCTCCCACCCAATCTCATTAAAATCAAATCCTACCATTGTTAGGATCTGAAGAAATTGTATAACAGGTCACGTTCAAATGACCTTCCGATCATAAGACTATAAACCCTGCTACGCCGATTGAAAATGCCTTTTGCACAGCAAAGTTTGGCTACAGGTTTTGAAAAGTGAAGCATTTCCAGCTGATCCTCGGGAATAAATCATTTACAGTTTATTTTCAAGCGGATAACAATGGATATAGTGGTACCTTAGGCGAGTAAACATCCAAAGTTAACGGTAATTTCGTGCATAGTATGTGTGCTTTATACATGAAGCTATACCACGACATTCTGAAGGCAACAGTTTGATTGGCTCCTGAAAAGGTCATCTGAACGTGAGCCCTAATGCAAAGTCATCAGATCTAGTCAGCGAATATAGTAGCGTCAGACTGGAGATGATTTTAATGAGATTGCATAAGCACTGTCATATTAGTAATACAGGGTTCAAACAAACTGATGAAACCAAAATTCCATGATTTGTCCATGGCATCACTCAATTTTCCATGATACAATCCGAATGTACTAAAGTCAAAATACTACACTAATATCCACATTTTAGTTGATCTACACAATAAAATTATTTTTCTATGCTGATATACGCTCTGTATAATAGAATAGAATTGTTTGTTGTGTTTGATTATATTTAAATGAATTTGATCATTTTTATGCACTTTCTGACATATTCAAGGTTACTTTTAAACTTTTTATGAATAAAATTATTCAAGTTTCTAAATTGCTTCTATTTAAAGTATTCGGTATTTACGGTATTATTCGTTTCGCGTTTCGTTTAAAGCGGGAAAACAGCTCGTGCTTTGCATGGTTTTGTATGGATATATAAACGTTAGACGGCATTGTTTGTCACCCGAGGTATTATTGGCAGCAAAGTAATGTCAATGGCCGACCCACCCACCCGTTTTTACATATATTGCTTTGTTTTATTGTCTTGTTGCTTTTTACAATGATAGATGGACTGTTTATTGTATGAGAAATATTCCTTTTATTAATATTGGTATCTCTTCAGTACCTGTGATTTCAGTGTATGTTTGTTTGAACGTCTTTGATCGATGAAGGTCACTAAAAACAAGTAAAAGCGGATGCGTTTTGTTTACTCTAATTTCTGTTTGCATATATTAGAATTTGTGTGATTATTCATAATGTTTTTTTGTAAACGTGTTTTGGTCAGTTCATTCATAGACTGTATTGCAGCTGCGTTAAACAAAACTAATGCATCACTTTATACACTTGTACGCGTTTTTAATTTATTGCTTGCCATTTGTTTTGCACCAATAGTTTCGTAGTGGATGGAGAATGTTTGTGCCTGCCTCTAATGATGGTGCATGTGTATGGTTAGATTTTCTTATTAAGAATTGTTCTATAGAATTTGTTTTAGTATCGTTTTAGTTCCCGCTATGTATACTTAAGACTGCATCCAGTTATTCGTTCATACTTCGTACGAAGATGCTTACGAAAGTAGTTTAACGTGGTATTCTTCCATCCTGGACAGCAATCTATCCGACAACCACTGTGGACAGACGCACGTTCCGGTTCCAATCAAAAATCTATTTCATGTAAATTGCTGCCAATAACAAGCCTTATATCTTTTTGCTTTGTTGTTTTTGTTTTTGTTGGTTGAAACAATTTTGATTAGGGAATAATTGTTTTACTCACGATGAAATGGTGAGTAACAATTTTTGAAAAGTGTCCACGATAAAATCCACATTATCAAGATTCCATGATTTTTCCAGACAAAGCCCATTTTCAATGACTTTTCCCGATTCTTATGAACCATGGTAATAATTTTTGCTTTTCACAAAAAAAAAATTACGAAGGCAATAAATCCAGAAATATTGAAGTGAGAGTTGTAATTCTTGTTCTCCTCTCAATAACTGGAAAATTTGCATCGATTTCCATAGCAACCTGTCATACATGTTTGATTTTATATACACAGACATCAATGAGAATATTTGACAAATTTAACATTAAGACCTCAACAAGATAAGGTATATTAGCATTGTTGAGGGACATTTGGATAGGATGATGCCTAATAGGTCACTCCTGTTGTTGATTCAAAGAAAGGAAGCAACCGAGAAACGAGAGACGTGCAAGAAACAAACAAAAAATGTCAAAGAGCTATAGGCAAAATGTACTAAGTTGCAGACGGTAAAACAAAACTACGAAATATGCAGTACATTTTAGAAGTCGGTCGACCAGACAATATTCACAACATTTCCGAAGATTTGTGACACCTTGCAGCAATTTCACTTATATTGTTTTTTCTTTTTGAACTACATTTTCATTATTTCCATGAATTATAGAAATATGAAAAATACTTAGCGCCAACGGGGCAAATGTTTAATACCATGATTTATTAATTTATTATGATAATTAAATCTAAAGATAAATATATTGTAATTTAGTTTTATTTCTTGCTTTCTTTTATTTAAGAACTGTACCATTTTAAGTCCATGAACAGTTCATGAAGTGTGCATGACATTTGTTTATAACTTATGTGCGCACTGTTCGTGCAATATTCTCAGAAGTGATATAAATCTAGGTATCATACTCCAACTGTAGCAGTTCGTCACAACTTAATGAAAAGTCTCTACCCTGCACATGCAGAATTATTCCAAAAGAAAACATAATATTATCAAAAAAGGGGCAATAACTGTCTCTAAGCACACACCACTTGAGGCTTTTCATGGGAAAACCGGACTTAATGCAAGTGCGTAAAGTGTCGTCTGCAAAGGCTAGTCCAGGACGGCACTTTCCGCTTTAATGGCATTTTCTGTTTCCAGGAAGTCTCTTAAAGACACTTTATGCACATGCATTAAGCCTGGTTTTCCCAAGACACGCCTCACTTCTTGCTCAGGTGAGCCAAACAATAAACAGAAAGAAATATGATGCCAATGAAAATTTGAAATAACGTTATTAAAGGGATTATGTCAACAAAAACTGCCCCAAAAAGGCAACTGCCCCAAAAGGGCAACTGCCCCAAAAAGGCAACTGCCCCAAAAAGGCAAAGGCAACTGCCACAAAAAGGCAAAGGCAACTGCCCCAAAAAGGCAAAGGCAACTGCCACAAAAAGGCAAAGGCAACTGCCACAAAAAGGCAAAGGCAACTGCCACAAAAAGGCAACTGCCACAAAAAGGCAAAGGCAACTGCCACAAAAAATCTGAAAATTAAATATTAATATTGGCATATAATGAAGGTTAAAATAATGTACATATAATAGAAAAAGAGTTGATTCATTCTGAGAATTTTTAAAAAATATAATTAAGATCTTGTTTGTTTGGCCCTTTGCTTGTTTACGCTTTGACATCAGATTTGTATAACCATAGTATGCACATCCATTTTCACAAGTCAGAATAGCGCAGTTGTTTACAGCGCTATCTACTGTCATTTGTTCTTACGACTCTCTTGTCGTGGGTTCGAAACTCACTCTGGGTTTCTTTTTTCGAGTATTTTTCTTTATTGTTTGTTATCAAAATTCTCATAATATATAGAGAATATATGGTTGGTGACTTTTGATATCATGTGATATCAGAAGAGTCTGATATGGCGTAGGAAAAGGCGAGGCTTGCCGAGCCTTTTCACACGCCATATCGGACGAGTCTGATATCACATGATATCAAAAGTCACCAACCATATATTCTATTTATTATGCCACATTTAATGCAAATTAAAAATAAATAAAAACAAGAAAAAAACAAATAACATCTAAATTTTATTGATTTACAGTAGTAGAATATGCAAATGAGGGACGACCTGATGACATCCGCTAGCGTCTGTGCATATTTACACATAATAAATAGTTCGCAAATAAACAACAAACAATAACATTTTAACGCACATAATTTAACGAAATAAAAATATTGAAGTGAGAAATCGATACTTAAAATTACAATTTCTTTACTACAAATACATTTACAATAGTTTTATATTTACACATTCGACACGTACTTCTACCAGCTGTGTACCGGCTAACGGCTACTTTTCAAAGCGAACGTGTAGTGTGAAAATTGAAACAACAAAACTTAATAACAAAATGAAACGGGATTTTAACGTAAAGTGCACATTGGAATTGATAACAGTGATTTATTTTACAACTTGTGCATCTCCGCAGTATACGTTTAAGTGTGAAATGTTAACGGTTGCCCCGAAAAACAGCCCTCCACGTGTACAGTCTAAGTGGGTGGGGAACGCGACTGCTGCTGGATTTCGAGGTGCAGGAACTTCCTGAAGAAGCTGCTTTTGTGCGGGGTTCACAGATGCTGTCAGCTGTGTGTGAGACGAAGATGCTGAAATGGAGACGTTTTTGCTTTGCATGGTGTTTTGAGACTTGCTGGATGAAATGATGGATTCATTGCTGTTTGAAATGCGACTGCCTGATAAAATACTGGAACATTTTTTCTGTGTTTGGAGAGATATGTTGCTGTAGTTGATGATGCTTTGTACGTTTTTGTGACCACTGAGCTGCATAATATCAGTGGGACAGCATCCTGAATCCCGCAGCTTCTGCACCATGTGTTTCCTGGCCGAGTGGTTGGTAAGTTTCCGTGTTATACCTGCACAAATGCACATATGTTTCATTATTTGTGCTATTTTTTTGACACCCATTCTCATGCTGATGAACCAACGATCAGTGCCAGTGGTCCTACTGTCATTGGTCTGCGTGCTTGTTGACAGGTAGAATGGGTCGTTTAGCTCGGATAACCCATGGGGCCGTTTTGACGCATATAGTCTATAATAAAAATGTTTAATTTTAAAGAAATGCTAAATATTTTTTTTATTTAATAAAGTGGTGTATTGCCAGCTTATACATTATCATTTTTTAATACAAAATATTTGGTCTAAGTTGTAATTCTTTCTAGTCACGCTATAAAAATGTTATGGATAAACACTATTTTGACATTTTATGTCATGTTGTTTTTGTTATATTTTATTATAATATTGTTTTTTTTTTAATGGCAGTGACACGAACCTGTAAGTTGCGACCACACATTTCGCTGGGTCATGATCATTCGCCCAAATTCTTGGCGGCACAGTTCTAGTCTCGTCAGTTGCACCGGTCCGAGTCTTCGTCTGCCTCTCGACCAACTCGAGATATTCGTCTCCCTCTGCATCTCGGCACAGCTTCACATCACCCCATCTAATTAATTCGTCGGAAAGGTGAAACAAATTGTTTTTCAAAAATTCAATTTTGAGTGTATTTTTTTATATTATATTATATTATTGTTTTATCTTTGAATTTTATAGATCTAAATTAAAATAAATTGTTGAATTCAACCCATGCGGAAGACACAAAAAATCCATAGGACATGAGGTCCTGTTACAGGACCTCATCAGATTTTACCAGACCTTGTTTGATATAATAAAGATGCATTGTGAATATTTGTCCCTCAATTCTTCTTTTGAACAAGTCGAGAAATTGTATTTTTTACCGTAAATTGTAGTGTTCCTCAACACTTCTCATGCCGAAATTGGTGGTGAATCGGAACCATAATGTGTTGATAATGGCCTGTGGACTGCCATTCCCTAGTTGCCCTTCATTATAGAGCTTTTCAATTTCATGCTCTTCTATTGGTTGGGCCGCATTACCCTTGTTTCCTTTACCTTCTTTTTTAACTTTTTTCATTTTAGACTGAAAGAACTTTAAACAATCAATGAAAATTCAATCATTTTGAATGATGTCAAAAATATTCTGGATATTTTTTATGTAATTAATTAATATCATAAATTGCTAATGTCAGTTTTACAAATATGCTGTCTTAAAAAGATTTGTATTTATTTTTCTTAAAAAAAAAACAAAAAACATTTTTAACGAAGCTTATTATTTGGCTTTTATTAGACTTACAGCAAGTGTTTCCCTGAACCTTGGGAATCCTTGGCGCTCACCCTTACCAATGGTGAATGGATAGTGATTGATTTGCAGTTCCTTTTCAATGGTTGATACAAAGGATCTGAGTGAAGTTGTTTCATATTCCTCACCATTTTCTTTTCTTATCGACAAAATAAACATGCACAAGATGTCATCTAGTTCTTTCATTTCAACTTTTTTGATATCGGATGGTAATTCTTGCTGTTTTAAAAATGTTTTAAGCTTTTTCAGATTTGAGTCATGCTTTCTGACTGTGTTTTTGTTTTTTGCTGAGCATTGTATTTGTCAATGTCTCCTAGGCTTATTGGAACAAACCCTTTCACCTCTTTTGATTTGTGTTCAGTTTTATTGAGCTCAATAGAGACTGGCATTTGCACCTCTGTTGATGTTTGTTCATTGTCGATGATCGCATTAGAGGCTGGCATTTCCATGTCATCATCGAAAAAAAAAAGGGTCGATACTGAATTCTGCCAGTACGTTTGAGTTCACTTCACTCACATTCAAAATTACCTGTTTACTTTCAGATTCATTTTGCCAATCCCAATCAATGATGAAATTTGGAAATTCTGACATGTTTATTAATTTAAATTAAAAACGCGTTTAGTCTAGTTGTTTAAGTGTAATAAAATGTTTATTATTACTGTTTTAATTTTCAATCCGTTATGTTCGTCTGCAACAAATGATGGTAGCGGCCCAAATTGGTATTGTTAATTATTTATTGTATTTTTTTCCATTGATTAAGGCTCAATTTATTCATGTCTCCCTTTTTTTTGTATATTTTTTATAAATGCTATGGGGTTTTTTTGCAAATAAATACTACTTGTATATTATTTTTCTGAATAAAATATGAATCGCATAGTTTGTTTACATTTTAACGACATAAGCGACATTCCACGCCTACAAAAAAAGTAGTTCTCAGTGTGGGCGGGACTAAACAAACATCGCACGCGACAAAATGGCATGATATTCTTTAATGTGGGCGGAGTTAAAGTGTTATCGGTCAGGGACATGATAATTTTGGAAATGGGCGGAGTTAATTTGTGTTATCGGTCAGGAGCAATAACGCTTAAAAATATTGGGTCAGCGTCTCCAATGTAATTGTGCATTAGTGGCATAATAAAGTACATTATTCATACATTATTAATTGTATACGCCTTTGTATTGCTAATTTCTTAAACATGATTACAGTAAATTTGCTGAAGGAGATCACTTTTTCGTTGACATTGTCCCTTTAATATATTGAGGAAACAACTATCTTGCGGAAACAATCAGATTGCGGAAACAAAATATCATAAACAGTTAAACACTTTCATCATCTTGCAATATGGACAGCAATTACTCAGTGGAACTGGGGAGGACACCACACCAATTAAGGTGTATTGACACCACAAGTTTATTTGTTTATTTCTGAACACACTAATTTAGCCACAAGAGTGTAAAATGACAATAAAGCAAATGGTTACAAACCCACACAATGACACTCTCAGTACGTTTATGAGCATGTGCAAATACAGAAACACGTGATCTTGTGGAAACGTGGCACTGTTGACAATATCCGCGCATATAACATGCTTCATTATTGTGTAATGCTGAGGCAGTAGTCAAGTTGTAATATAATGGTATGCAGAGCTCACAGCTTTTGTAGAGTTTGGGGATGGGGCCTAGGCCCTGAAGGTTTTGTAGGGACGTACTGTATAGCAATACATTTGGTTAACATGAAAAAAATAATCCATAATCAACTTTTGGGAAACACACATGATATAAAAAAACTTATGCTTGTGGAAAGACAATGTTTTAAGCCTCCTGCTACACAGGGACCATATCCACAAAGCTCCTTAGCAAAAACTTGCAAGTTATTTCACCACATTTCAAACCAAAATTACTGTTTTTTCATGGGATTTTTCACTTTAAAAAATGCCTCAACTTAGGATTTTCTTGAGGTACTTGGTGGATATGGCCCCTTGAATGTCTGCCTTCTGAGGTACTTGGTGGATATGGCCCCTGGAGTGTCTGCCTTCTGAGGTACTTGGTGGATCTGGCCCCTGGAGTGTCTGCCTTCTGAGGTACTTGGTGAAAGTGTTTTAGAAGATGTCAGTTAATAAAACTATTAATAAAACTTTGCTAATTCGAAGAAGTTATTGACTGTTTTAAATGAGAGTCGTATTATTTAGCAATTCATAGAACTTGTCACTAAAACAATCAGTTAATAAACCAACTTTTTATACATTGATCACGTTTGTTCACAAGCTCTTATTGCAGCAACCCTAAGGCAAAAACAAGAGTTGTTATTTCAGGGTTTATAGTCCTTCCGTGCCTGAGGCTGCATTATGCGAAGACTTCAAAAACAACAGTTGACAACTGCTCTGTTACACCCTCCCCCACCACCCGCATGTTTACCGCCATTTATATTCACTGCATGTTATGTTTTCACATGTGATGCCCTTTAGTTTAGTACAAGCAATTCACATATTAGACCCTCTGAATCATCCAGATATGGAGACAAAACAGTGGGTGTCCACTACTGCCAACACAACCTTTACAATAGCATCTTTTTTATGTGTGATTCTGAGTGTTATTAACGCCCAGTGCTCGATATAAAACACAAACAAACTACTTGCACTCGGTTCACATGCTTGCACCAAAAGACCAAATTTAACTGATTTTCAAAAACAAATCTTAGGTTCAACTGCCCATGTCACAAGATATGAAATCTGGGCTTTTGTCTAAATATATATATAAATTATACGTGTTACATGTAATAACAAATATTAAAGCTTTCAAATGCATTTACGATTATTGGTCTCAGTTCTGAACAATCAATTTTGGAATATTGTGCCAAAAATGTATATTCTAAATAAATATTATAGCTTGTTACAAATATTTCACAAATTTACCTGACGATCATGCTAATTAAGCATGATACATTATTACATACTTGAATAATTTCCTATATTTTAAAACTTGGTTTTGTTCTTGCCCCTGCTACTTGATTCCATAAAATAATATTTTTAGTGAAAATTACTATTACATCGATCTACCTCGATAATGTAGTATGGAAATTAATATATTCATTATAACAGATTTGTAATGCTTTTTTTTTGTAGTTTTGTTTTGTTTTGTTTTTTTAGCCGTACACTGTAACTCCATTATATCGCGATTCGCGGGGTCCACGGATCGCGATCGCGATATATCCGGATCGCGATATAACTTGCCAGGCCATTCAGTAGATATAAATGTATACACTAGCCTGTTTTTCCCCGATCTCAAACATAAATGTAATTAAGTAAATAGCTCACCCTTTTCAATGTAGTTAACATCCATTATGTATTAAATTCATATGTAAAATATTCCATTTGTATATGAAAATATAATACTATTCCTTTAATTCCGTTGAATAAATTTCAAATTGCATATAAAAATATAAAGTCCGAAACACCTTCCGAATTTCACTATTCACGTGAAGTAAACATAAATTATATTAACAATTACAACACACATGTATTTCGTGAAACTCTTTGTTCTGTTAGAAACAGCACGCAAAAAATTGCTGACAATCATCCACATGGAAAGCATATTGATTTACTTTTGTATAAAAGTTTCGTAGCACACAGCAACAAAATTTTTTAGGTGTCTTTATCGTGAACGATATGCGGTTACTGAAACAAAAAATAAACAGAAAAGCCGGCACGCGCGCTGTAAGCTGATGACGTCAAACTGTAACACTTTGATTTTGAGCGAGTCGGCCTATGGTTTGTCGCACTACAAGAGTGTGAATAAAAGAGACGCTGTGAAGGCACGAAAATCCGGATCAAACTTGATTTATTTATGACCATTTGGTAATAGGAAAATATTGAAGTACATGAAAAAAAATCGGGATCGACAGCCGATTCACGATATATTGGACATCGCGATATATCGGATCGCGATATAGCGGATTAAACAGTATTTCAGTCATATAATGGCGGTCAGTTAACCTACTCATACTTTTCCTGGGCAACCTTAGCTGATGTAAGTGGTTTACCAATACCGAGTGCACATACTTATGCCTGTAACTGACAACTGCCCCACTTTAATCAGAGGTAGGGGGAGAATAGCCGTAGAAATTAGTTCATGACCAATCCCAACACAAGTTATATGGCTAGGCTGGGGCTCGAACTCATGAATCGGATTGTATTCATGCATAAATGTATAAATCAGTACTGTGTAACACCAATTTATACTCTCATTAAATAAAGTATTATTTCCAATTTAATTACAATAACTCTGGGTAGCTAATTAGGTAATTGGTTAATCCAGTAAAACTTCTCTTATTATGTCTGTTATTCTGCCCATGTGCGGAAAATACCACTCCAGACTTGCTTAATCTTGGTACGGACACATCTGTTATGAACAATTGTGTAATTTTCTAACGAGTATGTTAGAGCAAAAACTTCTAAAAAGGCCAATTTTAGATAATTCAAGGACCATAACTCCAAACTACCTGGAGCGATTTGGTTGAATATTTAACTTGGCCGAGACATATGCCCACAAACAATTTCATGAAGTTTGGTGAAGATCGGATGAAAATTGTTAGTCTAAGAGAGCGGAAACTGCTAAAAAAGGCCAATTTCAGATAATTCAAGGACCATATAACCCCACAATTCCTGGGGTGATTAGCCTTGTTATCGAACTTGGCCGAGATATTATTATTACAAAGATTTTCATAAAGTTTGGCAAAGATCAGATGACAACTGTTGGACTTAGAGATCGGAAACAAAATTGGTGTACCAACCGACATAAACAAACCAATATACCTCGCCACCTTCAATGGATGGAGGGGGGGGGGGGGGGGGGGGGGGGCATCATTACTATCAACATTCAACATTAAGGCAATTGTCAAAATGTGTTCAGTTCAGTTTTTGCTCAGAGAACCAGATTGCAAACAAATTAATTCAGTTATCATCCACTTTGTCCTCTTCAAACCGATCATTTTGCATCTCCGAAGTTACATTTGAGAACACTTCCAAGATACTTGCAGGAACAGTGTGCCCACTTCAATGTGCTCAATGTTTTATTAATTAGCTAATTACCTTGTAATGATACAAAACGCCTACCTTAGTTCTTTGAAAGAAAAAAAAAAAACTGATTTATTTGACAGGCAAATGCATACTCTTCATGAATGTAATTAAACAAAGGTTTAGAACTTTACTACAGAATAAGTTTTATTTCTCAGTAAATCTCAACATTAATTTAAAGGGTAATTTAATTGACAGTCAATATTAGTACAATTATTAAACAAAAAGCCATTCATACTTTCACTTCTGCTACTATAACAATTATAATACTACACTGTAAAATCATTTTATTTTGCGGTATCTTAATTCTTGAAAAATGGCTCATTAATATGCGTGGTCTTAATTCGTGCTCAGTTATGCCACCTATAGGTTAAAAGCCATCTTCAAAATTATCTATTTTGGTGATGATCGGATGAAAACGGTTGGACACAAGTATTACTAAGGGAGTATAAACAGCTATAAAGGCAATATTAGATAAATCAAGGGCCATAACTCTGTAGTTCCTGGGGCAATTTGGTCGATCATCGAACTGGGCTAAAACAATATATACTCCAACATTTCCATCAAGTTTGGTGAAAATAGGATTTACACTGTTGGACTTAGAGAGTGGAAACAGCTAAAAAGGACAATTTTAGATAATTAACAGGCCATAATTCTAGTTATTGAGATGATTTGGTTGATTATCGAACTTGACCGAGATATAAAGCCCACACAGATTTTCACCAAGTTTGGTGAAGATCGAATAAAAACTGTTGAACTTGGAGACCAGAAAAGGCTAAAAAGACAAATTTTGGATAATTCAAGGACCATAACTCCACAATTCCAAGGTTGATTTGGCTGATTATTGAACTTGGCCAAGATATTAAGCCCACACACATTTTCATTTAGATTGGTGAAGATCGGATGAAAATTGTTGGACTAAGGGAGAGCCGAAACTGCTAAAAAGGCCAACTGCAGATAATTCAAAGGCCATAACTCCATAATTTCTGTGGCGATTTGGCTGGTTATGGAACTTGGCCAAAATATTATGCCCTACAATAAACAGATTTAAACTACCCATAAATGCATTGTTATTATCATATTATACTGTCAAACTGCCCCCGTTATGAAACTTTCAACACTTGAACAAATTCCTAAGAAAACTTTTGCAACAAATTCTCTGTGTCAATCTAAAACATCTTTACCTTGGCACTACAAGAGCTGGCTGTGGCATCAGCCAAACACTAAATTAATTAACTGCATGCATTCATTTTTCAAGGCCCTGTTTGTTACAATCATTCATGGCAACTGTCTAGCATCATTCAATATTTATAAAATTTTATTATTTGGCACCAGACTGACAACATGATGTGATCATGTGTCAAAGAGTGTTCTTAAAAGTAGTCAGTAAACAAGAACTGATTGCAAAACAAGCATGTACAGCCTTAGGTCCAGAACAATCCCTGTACAAAATTGAATGATAAGTTATGCACCTATCAATATTTTCCCCTAGGTGAGGAGCGGCAGGCTGACCCAGGGGAATTTGAAAATTTTTATTTTTTTGGGTCTAATTCCCTACCCAAGAGTCAAACATATTTGTCTAAATCCCCTTAGTGGGAGATGTTTTATGTCTATCAAATGGCCCGGGGGCCTGTATTAGCGGGATCTAAAATCCGACCAGTCTATTATCCCGGGACCCGGAATAATTTGTTGTGTCAATTTCCCGCCTGTCAGGAATCGCTTTCAGTCTTAAGTCCCCCATATGCCCGCCGCTCCCCCCCTGGGGGAAAACATTGACATGCATAAAATGAATAAAAAAAAAATTAAAATATTAGTCACTTTGACCTTGACCTTTGACCCAATAATCAATAGGGATATACTTGTAGTCACAATTGACCTACCTACCAAATTTTATTAACTTAAGCCCATTTACGGTTCCATAGGTATTGTCTTGACAAGGTTTTACAACTATTGGTCAGTTTGACCTTGACCGCTGATGCAAGGACTTAGTAATCAAAAGGGATGAATACTGTAATATAAACTATAAACTATATTCCCTTATAAATGCCCCTGGGGGCATTACATTTTGCCAAAGGTGGGCGTTGAATATGAGCTAAGTTTTTGGTGTTCTGTCATTAATACCAGTATATAGAAAACATTTAAATTTGACAGTAGCTCATTCTGCTAACATTACTATAAAGATTTAAGGTGTTTGGCATGCATATGCATTGAATGTTTAAAGCAAATTAGGGGATTGATAAGGCATGGAAATTTGGGGTCCATTAAAATGGGGGTGGGGATTTACTTACTGTGGAGGCTTTATTAGGGAATAAACGGTATTTTCGCTGCATTCGAGATACATGTGTATGACATGAAGGGACTTAAAGGCCACAGAAAAGGTGAAAGTGGCCGAATTCAGAATGAACCATTAAACTGTCATCTTTCAGTTTTATAATGTGTTTACTGTTGGTATTCACCTCAGTCAGGAATATTTTGTTTGCTGCATAATGTTTATTAGAACAAGAGCTGTCTCTGGACAGTGCGTTCGACTATTCATACCACTTTGTCAGAGTTATGGGCCTTGGTCAGTGACCTTACATAATGACCCTGAAAACACGTGTGAAATTGCAACTGAATATCATTACAGAGAATGTGTACTTCAACACGAACCTTAACCTGACTTTTTTAAGTACAAAAAAGGGCATAATTCTGCTAAATTGCAGGTCAGAGTAATGGGCCTTGGTCAGTGAGCTTACATAATGACCCAGAATACATGTGTGAAGTTTCAATTGAATATCTGTACTAGTTACAGTGATATTTACTAGTTGCATGCAAACCTTAACCTAAATTTTCTCTAATGCATGCAAACCTTAACCTGACTTATCTAAGTACAAAAGGGGGGGGGGGGGGGGCATAATTCCGCTAAAATACTGGTCACAGCTAAGGGCCTTTGCCAGTGACCTCAATTGCAACAATCTAGCTTCTCAGCGCAGCGCAAAAATCGATACTACTCATGTAAAATTTACATTGATTTGATAGGGAGCGTTAAATGTTATTTGCTGTAACTTCCTTATTTGTTTACTCTCAGAAAAGTACAAACAGATTTGAAAAAAAAATTGTTTGCTCTTTAAATGGTACCATTTATTTTATTTTATTTTAAAATTCAGGCGAGGGAATTTGCACTTTTGTAACATCACCCTAATTCCTATAGAAATCAATAGAACCTCGGTCGGAAATATCGTGCATTTTCAACTTCATCGCATAAAAAAATAAACTTCCCCTTGTTTGGTTGTGTCTACGAAATCTACTTTGGGTTTCATGAGCATCAGCTAATTCAGCACCACTGGACCACCTCAGCACCACCGGACCACCTCATGTTCAGAACTTCCCAGAAAACTAACCAAAATTACAAATGATTGCAAAACATGTCATGTGTATGTGAAGACATTATATTTGTGATCATCGTCAGTCATTACACACTTCATAATGGGTTGTAGTAGGAACTCAGACGGGTAAACATGTCAGTACATAGAGTATCATAAACATATTCTTTCAATGACTTCAACTTATAAAAATCCTACAGCCTTTATTTGTGTACATTATTTAACGAAACTACGAACGAGTGTTCTTTTATCATTCCTACAGGTAATGACATTGGCCGATTTTTAAAAAAGCACCTTTATCATAAGAAAATAATACAAAATGGAAAGTTATACGTACTGTTGACAATATATTTGCACCACCGGACCACCTCACCACCGGACATTTTCTTAACACCTCGAAATGAGATGGTCCGGTGAGTCTCCTAACCGTGTATCTGGCTTGAGAAGAAAGGTAAGATTGCTCAGTAATTATATAATGACCCAAAAGACATGTGTGAAGTTTTAATTGAATATCTGTAGTAGATATAGAGATATGGAGTTGTTGCACGCAACCTTAAACCTGGATTTTCTAAGTACAAAAAGGGGCATAACTCTGCTAAATTGTAAGTGAGAGTTATGGGCCTTGGTCAGTGACCTCACATAATGACCCCAAAGATATGTGTGAAGTTTCAATTGAATATCTGTAGTAGTTACAGAGATATGGACTTGTTGCACGCAAGCCTTAACCCGAGCATTACGCTTACGCCGACGAACGGGTGAGTAGTATAGGTCGACTATTCGGTGAATAGTCGAGCTAAAAACTGTTTACAAACATTAGCAGTATTTATATAACAAATATTGTTGCGACTGGAATTAAATCCAACAATTCAATGTTAGCTTTAGTAAGCTGCAAGATATTCTACATAATTAAAACACGCGGACACGTAGTCTTAAAACTATCAACAACATACTGAATTTCAAACAGTGCAAATATCATTTATTTGAAGGAAATGTGTATACGCTTTTCACAAATAATGCAATCTTTGATGGAGCAGCTTTAAGATATTGTACTTATGAATCCACTCTGGCGAAAAAAAAAAATGTTTGTTTCAGGTTACATGCCCACAAAAATTAGGGTAGGTAGGTAGAGATTTAATTTTTTTTTTTTTTTAAATTTGCTAAATGGTCAACTTGAAGATTCTAAAACTGAATAAATATTCAAAACATATCAATTACATTCTTAAACATTGTTTATAAGTGACTGCTATCAAAACAAAACACTTATTTATCCAAAAACACATTTAATTATTGAAAAAGGTAAATAAAACAAAAATATATCTGACAAACCCAATAAAATGTTATAGGGTTGGGGCATTTTTTCAGTGTAGCTGTCTAAGATCACTTTTGACCCAGATTTGCTAGTGATAATTATGCAGCAGGAAAATTGAATGCCAATAGAATTGGGCAAATTTTCTAATTCTAGGGAATGCAAACTTCAAACAATGGTTTAACGTATACCAATTACTGTTGCATACTTTTGGGGATTAAAAATTTACATTATTGTTTACATAAGCGGTTAAAATGAAGTTATAAACATATCTTCAACATATACTCTAGAACTGAGGCTAATTATGAACGTATTTTCTCATTGTATGCCATAAACAGAATGCTATATTCATTCATGTAACGAAATAACTATTTTGTTTAGCCTACATTTAAATAAGCAGATGCTCTATAAATAGCAATTGTGCAATGTTCCCATTCATAAAATCTCATTCACAGAGTTGCTGTTCCATGTGGCCCATTGATTCTAGCGAGTTCATCACATTCCAGAAACAGTAGTGTCATTCTAAAAATAGCGCGCGTAGCTAGCAACCGTTGTATAGCTGTGTTAATATACTCGTACATGCATCAATAATAGCATTCAAAGAATCATAAACCTAAAAATTTCAATAAATGGGGAATTTATATTTATAAACTTACTGTTCATTTGAAATAAAATTGTGGTTACGATTTATTTACGATTATTTATAATTGCATCTTTCTATCAACTTCTCCAGTAGATGTTATTTAATCTATAAAAAGATGCTACATTTTCTATAGATAAAATGTTATGAAAGAAGATTCGGAATACGTCAAACTGTTATTCGCGAAGCATGAATACACAATTTGCAATACTAATTATACACAGGAACCCCTGATATATCATATTTATACTGATATAATTTAAAATCGTCATAGTCTAATGAATTTTTATTGTTGCGTTATCAAAAATAAAGTCTTAAAACATTTCAAAAATCGCTGAATGTTCTCGGACTATTGCTTTTCATTGGGATACACAGTACAAATGCTTATTTGACTTCAGATCATTATTATATTAGATAACTAACATGAATGGTATATTACCCGTACTATAAATAACTATATAGACTCGTCTGATACATAATAATTTTAATTCATTCCCGAAATTATGTTCTTACATTGTTAATTTGTTAAACTGGCTTGACAAATTCAGATAATAATTATGTTAACCTAAATTATTTTGGTTATTCATATATCACTGGTGGAAACATGGAGCTGTATGATTGGTTTATTTACAGCATAGATATTTATTATAATTTTATTTAATTTTTAAATTAATAAATTTATCTCAAATTAACTTTTGAGTCCGATAAGTTTTCTTATAGTGTCCGAAAAAGACCTGGGGTCCAATATGTCTAATATTGGTGGGGACCAAACAACCTGGGGTCTGAGAAGTCACGTAACTGATCATCTTGGCCGTCTGTTTAGGTAATTTTTAAATGACATCTCAATATTAATTTCAACGCTGATTGTCTTTTTTTAAAAGACATTTTTTGTTTAGGGTAGGTCGGGTAACCTGAAACAAACATATTTTTTGTATGCCTAAAGATCATTATTACAGCCCCAGATGATCAACACAAGATAAGTTTGTTCCTGTGGCACTCTAGAGGTTTATTGCTTAGGAAGTTTGACATGATGTAAGCAGCTGAAAACATGGTTGGGATTATAACCATATGGCAATTTTTACAGCCCGCATTATACAGTTAATCAGTCATTGAAAACATACCTGAGCTAAAAATCAGACCCGATTTTGGAGAATTGCATATGGTAACAATAAAATTGCTGGGCTGGTTATGTATAAAGCATACAACATGTCGCCAACAAGCAGTATTATTATTATCTCTAAGCCCTGAATATTCTTTATATGCATAATAAAAATATTCCATACTTTGTGTTTAACATATTCAAAGCTTCGGTTTTATTATAATGAAGATTGTAATATTGTATGACGGGGAACATATTGTGTATCGCAAACTTCGATACAACTACGGCACAAAACCCAGGCAAAAGAATAAAACAAGGAAACTACATGTGCATCATCAGACGATCAATGCAATCTAAATAGCATTCGCCAAATTCAACAAATGAGACATGTCGTAGGAAACCCGGGCTTAATGCATGTACGTAAAGTGTCATCCCGGATAAGCCTGTGCAGTCCGCAGAGGCTAATCCGGGACGACACTTTCCGTCTGAAGTGGATTTATGTTTAGAAGACACTTCCTTGAAACAGAAAATACCATAAAAGCGGAAAGTGTTGTCCTGGATTAGCCTGTTCAGACTGCACAGGCTAATCCGGGACGACACTTAACGCACATGCATTTAGCCCGATTTTTCAACGCCACGCCACATGTAGTTTGCAAGGATTTTTAGTGAAAGTAAACAAATACATTTGCTCAATTAGTTCCATTCCATTGGTTTAATTGATGGAACCAGAATGTTTCTACAACGAATAGGCCACATTCCTATTGCCGTAAATAATAAAATAAATAAACATTACTGTGAGGAAAAAGAAGTTGAATTCTTAAACCATATTGAACAAGAAATAAATTGAAAAAAATATACAATGGAATGTGCCATAGCATGTAGAAGTTGTTGAGGATATTTCATGAAATGAATTACAAACATTATAGTGTAAAACCACATATTTATTCTTCTGTGTTGAGAATATAAACTTATCTTCAGAAATGTGTAGAGAGAAAATTTAAACTGAAATAATACTTTGCTGCACAGCAAACTATTATAGCACATGATTATGTGTATACAGCGTCTCCATGATGAAGATCAATTGCTAGCGCATGCCCAGTTCTAATTTTCTAATTCAAAACCAAATGCAGCAGTTGCTTTAGGATCAACAGGTCTTAATTGACAGAAAATACATATTTGCTTTTTTCGATAAATACGATTTATTTAAGATAATTTTTATAAAACATTGTTTTTTTTTGTAAAAGGGTAAGGAAAGAGACCCGAAATAAATATATACAAATCAGACAGTCCCTCTTTAATAATATTGCCCATGACACTCAGTCACTACAAGTTTTACAAAATAGTAACAGAAAGTTTAAAATTATACCAAAACAGCTCATCTGCTGGGGCTAAGGCTGCTACTAATGCTACTACAGCTACTGCTACCACTACAGCTACTGCTACTACTACAGCTACTACTACTGCTAGTACTACTACTACTACTACTACTACTAATGCTACTACAGCTACTACTAATGCTACTACAGCTACTGCTACTACCACAGCTACTACTACTGCTACTACTACTACTAATGCTACTACAGCTGCTACTAAATGCTACTACAGCTACTGCTACTACTACAGCTACTACTACTGCTACTACTACTACTAATGCTACTACAGCTACTACTAATGCTACTACAGCTACTGCTACTACTACAGCTACTACTACTGCTACTACTACTACTAATGCTACTACAGCTACTACTAATGCTACTACAGCTATTGCTACTACCACAGCTACTACTACTGCTACTACTACTACTAATGCTACTACAGCTGCTACTAAATGCTACTACAGCTACTGCTACTACTACAGCTACTATTACAGCTACTACTACTGCTACTACTACTACTACAGCTACTACTACTACTACAGCTACTACTACATCTACTACTACTACTAATGCTACTACAGCTACTACTACTGCTACTACTAATGCTACTACAGCTACTGCTACTACTACAGCTACTACTACTACTAATGCTACTACAGCTGCTACTAATGCTACTACAGCTACTGCTACTACTACAGCTACTACTACAGCTACTGCTACTACTACAGCTACTACTACTACTACAGCTACTACTACAGCTACTACTACAGCTACTACTACAGCTACTACTACTACTAATGCTACTACTACTACTACAGCTACTACTACTGCTACTACTACTACTAATTCTACTACTACTACTACTACTGCTACTAATACTACAAATTCTACTACTACTACTACTACTTCTACTACCACTACTACTACTACTTCTACTACTACTGCTGCTACTACAACTACTACACCTACTACTGCTGCTGCTGTTAGTACTGCTACTGCTACTACAGCTACTATTGCAACTGCTGATACTCAACTGCTACTACTACTACAGCTACTACTGCTGCTATTACTACTAATACTGCTACTTCTACTACTGCTGCTACAGCTGCTGCTGCTGCTGCTAATATGACTGCTACTACTGCTGCTGTTGCTACTTCATTGCTTCTGCTGTTACTAGTGCTGCAAACCAATACACCCCACCATATTTGATGAAGTGCATAACAAAAAAAAAAGACAAAAACAATTTGCAACTGAATGGTTTATTAAATGTTTGTTTATTTGTTTGTTTGTTGGGATTTTTCATAGTTTTTCACCGTATTTCAGTCATATCACAGCGGTCAGTTGACCTATTCACACTTTTCCTGGGCAAGCTTAGCCGATCTAAACGGTTTACCAGTACTAAGTGCACATACCTATGCCAGTAACTGACAACTGCCCTACTTGAATCAGAGGTAGCGGGAGAATGGCAATAGAAATAATTTCATGACCAATCCCCACACAAGTTATGTGGCCGGGCTGGGGTTCGAACTCACGAACCCCGGATTGACAGTTTAGCCTCTACCAACTGAGCTAGCTGGGCCATTGTGCCTGCTTTATTCCATGTGGAAAGTCCTTCTGCTGGCAAACGCCAGCACTGTATAAATAAGAGTATTTTGGTGAAAACTGTCTGTTTAGTTTGTGACAATACAGAGTGAAACATACAACAAACTATCAATGGAAAACATTGCATGATAGATAGAGAAAAACTGTGAGGGCCTATTGGAAATATAGGGAGGGCAGAAAACAGCGAAAGTGGACTAGTACAGACCTATACAAATAGCAAAATTGCTTTAGGACTGTTGTATTCGTATTGCTATCAGGGTGTAATAAACAATGGTTACTTATATTAATGTCCAGTTATATGGAACTAAAGAGCACTGGATTAATTAATTGAACAAGGATTAATTTAGGAATATTTGAAAGTTTGGTTATTTAATAAAATTAAACAAAAGGTGAGTTTTATTTAATTTATTTTAAGAGAGTTCATGAATTACCAAATTATCTTATGAACATACTTTTATTAACATATTTGCATATAATTTTTAAATAATTAAATTTTAATCACATTTATGTTATTTCTGAAATTATCATAATTAGAGGATGCTTCATTAAAAAAATTTAGCCAGTTTCTTAAGGAGCAAGGTATTTGTATAGCTGAATTTATTACCAACATCAACGAAATTATCAGAGTTAATAAATATTACTTATATTATATAATATTTCTTTTTCTCAAGGAACTTATTTTCGATTCACATGAATAAATGACAGAAATGTGGAGGATAAATAATATATTTAAGAAAAAACGACATTTGTTTAGTAAACATTTATTTGAATGATTCAAACTATATTAATGAAGTCATAATGCTAAGCAAAAACTATTTAAAAAATATCTATGGCAAAATGTTTTCTGATTTAGAAATTAATAAATCTGTTTCATACTTTCATTTAAATTATTTGTAATAACTTAAAAATCAAAATGTTTGTCCTTCAACTTTAAATATTAATGACTCTTGCTTTATTTTAGCTGAGACTTTCGACTGATTTATTGCGTTTTCTTTCAAAACTGAGAATTACTTTTTACTGGTAATTATGTGTTAAATGATCTAAACAAGGCCCTTTTACAACAACCTCGCTCGGTTTAAGCTGTAAAAACATAAGAGTTCTTCAAAGTATTCCATAAACACTATTTGGGCAAATTATCATAATATCCTTATACCATTTTTTTTTTCAATTTATAACATTATTTTTCAATTTACAAGTAATATATGACCTAAAATACTGTTCAGTTTACAAGACAGTTGAACATTTCAAGTTGTATATAATAAATATAATATACAATAGTTCTGGATATAGTTAAAATCTACTTAAATGAAAAGGGACACATTACCTGCAAATTAAGAGAAATTATTACAAAGAAAAAACAAAGATTGCATAAATGCTGTTTTTATTTTGTTTTTTTAACTATATAATACATTTTTTATAGCATCCAATACTATTTTGTACATAAAGTTACCATTATGCAGACTTTAGAGTTACAAATAGATCTCAATATATTTTATAGTTTTGGTACTGACACAATACTGACACTATATCTAAGTTTTCATATTCTTTAAAGAGTTCATATCTGGGACATGTGTTACCCATTTCATAAAAAAATAAAAGAAGTCAAACAGAGCAACGTACAACAACTGTTATTTTAATTCGCACCCACAACCCCCCTTGCTTGTCCGGATTTTCTATAATTAACAGTTGAATTAACAAGATGAAAAGCCCAGCAAGCAGTGAGTAATGTCCTGTGGAAAAAACATGGTTGGTTTTGTGAGAACTCGGCATGAACATTCTGATTTTGCAATTAACCAACTACCAACTGTTACAAATTATCAGATGCCTGTTAGTAATCATCGAAATTAGCAGTTTTGCCATGCAAGTCAAAATTCTTATATTATTTGTAATTTAAGAACAAGAAAATGTTACAATTAAGCTTTTTATATCAGTATCTGAGCTGGCAAGAAAATGTTTTAACAAGCCCGCCCATATTTAAAGTGAGATTCTAAGCAAGCCCAGTTCATAATTAGGAGTCTAGGGCCCATATCCACAAAGCTCCTTAGAGAAAACTTCAGTAATGTCTCGTTATACAGTATCTATAAATTGAATGTTATTAAAATATTCCAATTTGTTCTCGAGTTATAAGGCCGAAGATATCTGATATATTTTTAGTAACAGTGACCTTCACCTTCACCCCACCCAATCCACCACAAATGCAATCCCAAGTAAAGTGCTGCTTTAGGGTATTTATGTATGAAGTTTGATTCTCAAGTTAGAGAGTAGAAATCAAAAGTTGACGCCGTCATTCCACCCACTTAAAAGTTTATTAGTGTAAAAATGCCCATTCTTTTGACAAATTTCAAACTAGAGTTATCAAAATTGGCATATGAGTTCATTTTTATATAGGGAATAAGTTCTAAGTTTGAATGAAATCCCTCAAGCCATTCCTGAGAAACCAGCTTAATGAAAAACTAAAACCTGTCCATTAGCTTATATGTAAAATTTATAAGTGCAAAAGGCCCATATTTTTGACAAATTTCATACTAGAGTTACCAAACTTGGACTATAGGTTCATTTAACGTGGGGAATAAATGTTTTAAGTTTGAATGAAATCCCTCAAGCCATTAAACTAGCTTACTGAAATTTTTTATTCTAGCTCGGACGCCGACACCAACACAGACGCCTGGGCGAGCAGACTTTTCTTCGCAAGGTCGAGCTTAAATAAACTTGAACTATTAAGATCTATTTAAATTTACAAATTTTAAATTCAAAACCTTTTAAAAAACTTAATTAAGAACAAGATGCTTAAAGAATAGCTTCTAATGTTCAAATTATTTAAATTATTTGTTTCTCTACATCAGTAATGAAGTCCACAGATGCTTTCTTTATAATGCCTTTATTCACCCATTTAGCAACATTTTCGCAATAAAAAATTCTCCAATTAAGTGGTACGCAGCCCTGGGAATGTAATTTGTAATTGTAATTACTTCATCAACAACATAATATGAGGCAGCATGTTCTGAGATTCTGTGATTAAAGATTCTGTTTAAGTAATTAGGCTGAAAAAGGATATGAGTGCACACCAATTTGTTCAATTTGTTGGCCTATCGCTTCCATGGCTTACAGATCAAATGAAATCTATTCCAGAGACAAATTAGCATGTGAGACATGCTACAAGATGGATAATGGCAATACAAGATTGGTTTCCTCCACCAATTATAATTCCAGGCATGGAAAGTACAACTTCATCAATTTGTTAAAACTGTTTTCAAAAATGATTCCTTTCATACAGCAGGAAGGCCAACGTATGAATTCCTTTCATACAGCAGGCAAGTGGACCAATGAATTCCTTTCATACAGCAGGAAAGGTGGTATAATACGAGGGTTTAAGTAATGGCTAGACATAACTAACATGCCATCTGCAGGCATGATATTTAGTTCACATTGTGACAGATTCATTCTTGGTCCATGTGATGTGTATACAATGCCATGTCAAATCCCACTAGCATGATGATCCCACTCCTGTGGGTCCATGTGATGTGTATACAATGCCATGTCAAATCCCACTAGCATGATGATCCCACTCCTGTGGGTCCATGTGATGTGTATACAATGCCATGTCAAATCCCACTAGCATGATGATCCCACTCCTGTGGGTCCATGTGATGTGTATACAATGCCATGTCAAATCCCACTAGCATGATGATCCCACTCCTGTGGGTCCATGTGATGTGTATACAATGCCATGTCAAATCACACTAGCATGATGATCCCACTCCTGTGGCTTGAAGACACTTTCATTTGTACAACAACATTCCTCATAACATTCTGTGCAACAAGAAACAATATATGAGGCATGTCATGAGAAAACCAGGCTTAATGCATTTGATTCTTATAACTTAGTGGCTTTTAACCCTTACGTTTATCCATTGTTATAGCCCTTGAATATGTAGAAACAATTTTGTAAATTGTGCGATTGTCATCGTGATCGTGTCCCTTATTTGTGAAGTAATAATCTTATTCAAATACCTGTCGTGTATATTCACACAAAGCATTGACTAATGTGCCCGCTGATCATTACTATTTAGCAGTTCATGGATTTGTGTGTGGCGAGTGGTTAAATTGTGTGGACCTGGATTGGATTCGGATATACCTATTTCGATTACATTCTGCACAGGGTAATCCAGGACGGCACTTTCCGCTTTTATGGTATTTTCTGTTTCAAAGAAGTCTCTGCTAAACAGAAAATGCCGTCCTGGATTAGCCTGTGTACACTGCACAGGTTAATCTGGGACAACACTTTACGCACATGCATTCCCACGACACGCCTCATACTTATGTTGTTTGAGCAACCAAGAATTACAAAATATCACTATCAAAATCTTCAAATCAGAAAGAGATTTAGTTTAACATGTATTTTTTATGAAACAATAAACTATTTTTGATATTTAAACAACCAAGAATAACAAAATATTGTTCAAAACAACTCAAAAGACTGCTGGCTGGCTGGATCCCACAGTGAGTGTTGGCAAAAATCCCCCCCCGACATTATCCCTCCCTCTTAATTTAACGTATCCAGACAAAATCCCTCCCATTGTTTTAACAACTTGGACAAAATCCCCCCATCAACATTTAAAAACCGTGTTTATATTCAATTAAAAAAAAGTTGTTGAAAAAATAAATATTTATGCCATATTCAGTATCAAAATACGGCACAATATTTTAGATATATGTCTGCTTATTTTAATTATTTACCCAATGGCGGTCTTGCATTAGGTAATAATTTAATATACTTTCTACTTTAATTAACAACTTGTTGTTAGAATATTTGTATTGAAACAGACACAATCCGTCAAACGTCCACTTTATCGCCACTTTAAAGGGACAGATTTTTCACAAATGTCTTAACTTGACAGATTTAAGCATCAAAACTAAAATGCTCAATTATAATATCAAGAAAAGTACTTAGAAAAAAAAAGAAAAGAAAAAATAAAGATCCCACCGGGGTTCGAACCCAGGACCTCCGGATTAAAAGGCTACCGCCTTAACCGCTCGGCCATTCCAACTTCTTTATTTCACTCTGCATTATTTACTTTATATAAGTATTCCACGTGATGTCAACAGTTTCAACGAAAACAGCAGAAACACTCCAAATAATTGCATCGTTTAGTGTTACAAACGCTTTATCATTTTATCAATTTCAACTGATGATTACTCATAAACAAAACGTTTTTTTACAGTATATTTCTAGGCCCGTAGTGTTATTTTGCTTCCTTGTATACACTGTTCTTTTATTTTGAATAGTTGAAAAATTGTCAATTCATCAATCTGTGAACACGTCCCTTTAATAAGCAATTAATTTTTCACAAAAATCGGTATTGCTGGCACGTTTAATTTTATATTATATTATATTTTATATTTTAAATAAATACATATGGAGACTAAAAATATCTGTGTTTTTAATAGGGGGATTTTGTCCGCGGTGTTAAATTACCCGGAGGAATTTTGTCCGGGTATGCAAAAATGAGCAAGAGGGATTTTGTCCAGGAGGGATTATGTCTGGGATTCAGTTCATTCAAAGGGTTTATTTTGTCAATGCTTGCATGTTCCTGGAATAAAAATATTTGTTACGGGAAATTGTACAGAAAACCTTAAATAGAATGGAACTCTTGTCATTCCCGGCAATCACAAACATTTTTAGGCCATGGTTAGGAAAAAACCCTGCTAAACATGGATTATAAATTTGCTCCTGATTTGCACTAAAGAAGACAAATGCCTACTCAAATCTGTGAGGTATTTGTAACAAGCTATTTAACACATTATTTTTTTGCATTGAAAAGCACTGTAGAAAATTCAAACACCAAAAAATTCAAAGTTTACATTCTGGGAAATCATGTCATCTTGCTAAAAAACAATTGAGAGGCATGCTTAAGTTTGTGTGGGGATCGGTTATGTAATAATTTCTACTGCCATTCTCCCCTACCTCTGATTCAAGTAGGGCAGTTGTCAGTTACTGGCATAGGTATGTGCACTTAGTACTGGTAAACCGCTTAGATCCGCTAAGCTTGCCCAGGAAAAGTGTGAGTAGGTTAACTGACCGCCGTGATATGACTGAAATACTGTTAAAAACGGTGAAAAATTCCAAACAAACAAAAAAACTAAGCATTTGTGCATTTAGCTTAATTGAGTAAACAATATTGAAACGCAATACTGTACATGTTTTCGTATGTTTCATTTCAAAAGAAAGAAAAATTCCAACCTTTGGTGGTATGTTTTGTGGGTCATAGTCATTTGTGAAAGAGAAAGAACCAGTCACGTTTTGTGGGTCATAGTCATTTGTGAAAGAGAAAGAACCAGTCATGTTTTGTGGGTCATAGTCATTTGTGAAAGAGAAAGAACCAGTCACACCAAGTACTGGTTCTATACTTAGGAAATGGATTAAAAAATGTCCACGTTCCTATTGAAAAGAAACTACAGGCTTTAATGGGCTGAAAAAAGTTTCAAGTTTACTAATAACGCACTTCTAAACAAACAGCTTGTCATATAAATAAAGCAAAACTGAAAACAACTGAAGCGTGTCGTGGGAAAATCGGGCGTAATGCATGTGCATAAAGTGTCGTCCCTGATTAGCCTATGCAGTCCGCACAGGCTAATCCGGGATGACACTTTTCGCTTACAGTGGATTTATGTTTAGAAGAAACTTCATTGAAACAAAAACAGGAAAAGCAAAAAGTGTTGTGCCGGATTAGCCTGTGCGGACTTTACCCACATGCTTTAAGCCCGTTTTTCCCACGACACGCCACAAATTTATTTTTAGCAGAGCTGGAAAGTTAAACAAGAGGGCCATGATGGCCCTAGGTGGCTCACCTGAGTTTAAGGCATCATAATGGCTAATAACAAGAGGGAAAAATGGCACTAAACGCCTTACCTTAGTAAAAAGATCTGGGCCTTTGGAGTGTCAGATGTTTTTTTTAGTCTATATAAACCATGTGACCCACAGGGCATGGCCACCTTGTACCCCAGGGGCATAATTTGAATAATATTTGTAGTTGACCACTTTTCAATTTTACATACCCAATATGATTCCACTCGGCCTTGTGGTTTAAGAGATTTTTCAAGTCATTTTGCTATTGAAATGTAGATCTAAGATCTAAAAATAGCACACTGAATACACCTGGCTGGAATGT